>JAJEKV010000317.1:0-345418 GCA_021234155.1 Isoetes taiwanensis | reverse complement strand
GGTGATCTTGAGAGGTGGTGAGGAGATGCATGTAGAAAGCTGAGCAAATCAAGGAGGCAATTGAGCGTCCGGGTTACATGGGTTTGAGCAGGTGCTGGCAGAATTTTCCTGGGTTCGGGGTACCAAGGCATTGAGCTTAGCAATATCTGCGTCCTTGGTACTCAGGAGAAACGCTTTTGGACTTGTTGTGCTCAATAAATTACGAATTCGATTGGGTACAGAGCACATTCGTCTGCAAGTTGGAAGCTTGATCTTGTGCACTTTTGAGATACGTATGAGCACAGCCAAGAAACTCAGGTGCTTGTCTTGAAGTTTGGCCTCAAAGAAGTTACAGCAGGCGTGCTTGACTTGAAGGTCACAGTGTCTGCTTGTCGAGCCTCTAGTGCGTTGAACCCGCTCATAAAGTGATCTTGGGATTCTTGTGGCAGGAAGCGGCGTGAGGCATCCTGGCGTCTTGATACAACAAGCCCAGCGAGGGTGTTGTGGTGGTGGGCGTACATTTGCACAGTTTGTGATGTTTGGGAAAGATGGTGTGAACTGGATGGTGTAAGCGGGAGGAGGAGGCAGTGACATGGGTGCGTGGGACTTTGGACATGACCAAAGGGAAAGAAGGGCGTGAAGTGCCAGCCTCGGTTAGTCAGTAGGAAGGACCCCTGAGTGGAATTATGAGAATTTTGTGGTGTGGGAGGGAAGTAATGGCGGATGAGGGGGCTTGAAGGTGGCCTCCCACGTAAATCTTAAATGGAAGTGGCACCAGAAGGCGGTCCACTTCTTTGAAGAAGACGATAGAACATCAATTGGGGCCAATCTATGTGGCGCTTGGAGTGTGTAGCAGTTGATGGCCATGTTATAGAAGGGCTTATTGATATGGGTGTTCTTGATAGAATACCTAAGGAACTTTGCCACGTAAACTTAACAAAGGTTTCGTGGAGGCTTGTCGATATTGGTCGACGATGCACATTGGCATGATAAGGAGGTGCACCAAACTCGCGGACATCTAGATCCCGTATGGCGGACCATGATAAACAAGGGGTTTGGCAAGGAATATGAAATACCTCGGAGATCAAACGTTGAGTCACTTAAATGGTGGTGCCATCAACCACAAAGGGTGTATCCCCTCGCCGTTTAACGATATTGGCGATGAACTCGCCGCTAGCTTGGTCAGATTGGGAGCCTAAGTTCCATTTGAGAGAATTAAGAAAAGCTTTTGTCGCTCAAATGACTTCTTTATTTGGGCCAACAAGGACTTCACAATGAAAGTGGGCGTCCAAGAAGGATACAGACGCAAAAAGAGCCGATAGCTTGAAGTGTAGAAAATCTTGGGGCAGCCATGGTAACGACGGCGTAAAACGAAAGAGTGATTCAAAGGCGAGGACCTAAAGCCAAGCACCTGAGGACAAAGGCGCAGAGGAATGAAAAGGTTTTAGGACGCATTAACCGGAGGCTGTAAGAGGTATGAAGAGAGTGAAACCGAGCCGCTGATGGTGCCAGGTGTCGAAAGATGCCAAGGAGTGTATTGAGAGGCAAAATTTGGCTAAGTCCCTAAAAAACGTAAGGGAGAAGCAAATGAACGGGCGAGGATGAGACGTGAGAGAAGGATCGGATGTGACAGGGCAAAGGACACATATTAATGTCCGACGGGTGAAAAGAAGAAATGGCATTCAATGGCCGGGTAACTCGTAAGGGATATCATTAAAAGGAATGTGTCAAGGTACCATGGCTAGATATCTGGAGAAAAGATTCTCATTTTAGAAACAGCCTTGCATTGCAAACCACGTTGGCGATTTGTGTGATTGGTCCACGTCGACAAGGAGTTCCTCGATTGGCTATATAAGACGAACCGAGTAACGGCATCCGATGGCGCCAAATGGTCACTTTGCCGGTTTGAACGAGGACCGCACTATGCCCACGAATTGCCGAGGAGGATTACCTGCAAGATGAATGTCCGGACACTCGGGCGCTGCCACAATCGTGGGCGTGAGAATGGACGGCCGGTGTGCCGGGATGGGCTGGAACATCCCGACCAAGACCAACGGGATGGAGGTGGTTCCCGCACCTTCGCTGATCCCGAAAGAACCTCTACCACCTCTCACGCATCACCTCCTTCCAAACCCGAGTAGAGGGTTTTTCTTCTTAGGACTTAGTAGATAGGGCTCGAGCCCGCTTTTGTATATAGGGCGCGTGCTCATAGCGGAAATAGCTTGGGCTGCGCCCACATTTTGTAAAAAATCTCCACTATAATATAATATGCCGCCTTTCTAGTCACTTCTGTGGTGTTTGCTTCTTGAATCATGACTGTTTGTTGATTGTCGCTTTACGTGATGAAATTTTTTGAGACGAAAACCATTAACCAATGTAGGTAATGGAGTGCCATCTAACTCTGCCAGTTGGAAAAACGCTTGGTCTAACCACTTGAACAATTTGATAAGGGCCAAGCCAACGAAACTTGAGTTTACGGGAAAATTTTTGTACTGGAATCATAAAGAAGAACCAAATCGCCTTCTTTGAATGTTTTTGTCTTGGACGTTTGTCATGTAAAGATTTTTGCAAATCTGTTGTCCATGAAGAACACGAATATAAGCATCCTTGAAGTTCATCCAACTGCTCTAATTGATAGACCCTTTCTTTGAGTGCAGCGTGGTGGATTATGAGCGTAGAGCTGATTGAAAACGGAGGGTTGGAAGGATGTATTCAAACGGCATGAGAGCTTCGACCATAAACCAATTTAAAAGGAGTGTGACCGTAGCAATCTTGAAACAAGTATTGTAGGCCCAAAGAACGAAGAGAAAGTTTTGTGCACGCTAATGCGGGGAAGCGTCACAAATTTTCTTGAGAATGGTGACGAGTTTTGTTGGTGCTTTACGCAAAACCATTACCTTGAGGATAGTAAGGTGTGCTCTTGTGATGATGTATCGGGAGATAATCCGTCAGCTCCTTGATAGTATGATTGATGAAATGGACACCACGGTCCACCGACCCGCTCAGGGGCTCGGCGTAAATCGCGTGATAATTTGTTGATAGAGGACCCTAGCCGCGTGCTTGCTGCGGTGTTGTGCGGAAGTGCACAAGCTTCCGCCCATTTGGTAGCGTAGTCGGTGAGAACCCGGATGTAGCAGACGCGGGTGTGCCGCTGGGGAGGATCTATAGGTCCCACAAAGTCCATTCCCCATTTGCCGGAAGGGAAGTGGCGGGCGGCCGAACGCCGAGGGAAGAGGCGTCACGGGGTGGGGCGCCCCACCACGGGCAAGCGTCACACGCGTCTTGGCGTGAGCGTGAGCATCTTTGAAGAGCGTGGCCAATAATACCCAAACTAGAAGGATTTTGGCGCGTCCGTGGGTGTCACCATGAAAATGATCACCACCTAGCCCTTGATGAGCTTCTCGAACAATATCCGAACTTCATGAGGTAGAACACGTTCGAAGGATGGTGTCCTTACCCTTTGTAGAGATGTCCTGCAACCATGGTGTAGTCACCGGACCTCTCGGGAGAAAATTGATGGCGGCGTGATTGTCGCTGGCGAGAGAGAGCCGTCTTTGCCTTACGGTGGAAGAGCACCGTGAGGAGGTATGAAAATCATGGAACCAATGTGGGGTTGCCGTGACTAAAAAGAGCGAAAGATCGGGAAAGGCGCCCGAGACTCCAGGTTGAGGGATCATCCGTGTGGATGCGTGAAAGATAATCCGGGATTTACATGAGATTTGCCGCCTTATGAACAATTTCAAAAGGAGCAAATTCTTGGAGAAGAAGGACCCAACGAGCAATGCGGCCCGTGGGCGTGGACTTGTTGATCAAATAGAGGAGTGCTTGGTGGTCCACAAAGAACTTGATTTGACTGCCCAAAAGGTAATGACGAAGCGTTGGACACGGAAAATGAGACCCAAAGCTTCACGCCCGCGGCGTAATAGTTGCGCTCAAAGAGAATTGAGTTTCTCTTCGGCGCGATTTGGTTTGTCGATTAATAGCATCATATTCTTGAGAAAGAACAGCTCAATAGCAAACGCCGGTGACATCTACATGAACATGAAAGGGCTTGTCCCATTGAGGAGGAACAAGAACCCGCCCGAGTAAGCAAAAAGCTTCACTGTTGGAAAGCGACATCCGCCTGGGAATTCCAAGCCTGTGGATTAGCCACCCGTGAGTTTATGAATGGGATCTCGCAATGGCTGCTAGTCCGGTATGAAGGTGGGTAATAATTGACCTTTACCCAAAAGAGCGTGTCTCCTTGATATTGGTCGGTGCTTGAGCCTTGAGCACACAAACCGATTTTTGGCGGATCTCGTGGTGATACCGCTTATTTAACAACATGGCCTAACCGGAACACCGGTGAGGTGACGCAAAAGGTGCATTTCTCGGGATTGAGACTAATGCCGACTCATCACATTTCGGAAGACGAGTTCCAATTTATCCAAATGGTCACCATGGAAATCAGAGGCGAGAAGTCATCTTGAAAAATTTGCAAGAAGGGATTTTCCTTCATGAAATCATGAAAAAGCGAGAGCATGATGCGTTGAAACGTTGATGGAGAGTTTGATAATCCAAAAGGAACCACCTTGTAGGCAAAAGTGCCCCATGGGTGGTGAAAGTAGTCTTGAGTTGATCAGATTCTTTGATTGAGATCCGATTGTAGCAGAAAAACTATCCATGAAGGAGTACATCTCATGTCCGGCCACTTCTTCGGTAACACAGTCTCGTGAAGGGAAGTGGAAAATGATCACGCTCGTGGCCCCGATTGAGTTTCCTGTAGTCCACCGACGCCGGATCTTACCATTGTGTTTGAGGGCAATGACGATGGGGCTCACCCATTGAGAATGTTTGACCTCATAGATCAAACCTCAGCAAGGAGTTTGTCAATTTCGCCTTGACGCGATCCGCGGTAATTAGGGTTGAGCCGTCTTATCGTTGCTAAAACCGGGCGTGCATCAGATTTGGTAGGAATGGTGAGTTCCCCAAGCTTTTGTTGATTCCCGAAGATCTCTCGTAACTCAAAGCGAAAATGTGTTTGAATTTTTGAACAAATTGGCGGCCCCGATTTCACGATAAGGGGCGGAAGATTTGGCAGCAATGCGGACGGGTTGATTGTTGCCCACGTCCACGATCTCGAAGCTTCCGAGTCCGAATATGGGGTATTACTTCAGTATCCGGACAATGTGTGCGGGGAGGTTGGAGCATAACCGGATGCGTGGCACTTTGCGTGGTGAAAAAGAGGGGTTGCTGAGTTTCATCCAGCAGAGGTTGCTTCATGACAGCGTGTACATCAACAGGAGTTGCAGGAGGTTCAGCATCTGAAAAGTGATCAACACGTTGGATTCGATTGCAAGGAGCCAGGTAAGGGTCAAGCAAAGCGACCACAGCTGGTCCCCGATCAAGAGTCATTTCTCCCCAAGGATCAGCATATTCGGGGTAGGATGACAGAGGCAGACTCGCAGGTGGAGCCTGAACTTGATAAATATTCTGAGCTTCTTCAGAATCTGTGTCTGAGAGAGAGGGTTCCGCATGTTCAACAAAAATGATCCCACCTGTTTGCAAGTCCATGGTGGCATTGAGATGACCATCGGTGATGACTAAGCGGTCCGTGGGGCCAATAATGGATACTCTTGGCCCGGCGGAGAAAAGGTCTCCGACCAACATTTCATAGTCACACGGATCTTAGCCAACACCAAACGCCAAATTCCATGGGGAAGCGGAGATCACCGATGTTGATGTGAAGAAGAGGTGTGGCGCTTTGAGGTCGCGTGATATGGCCATTAGCCAACTTGATATCATATGGGGCCGCGAAAAGAGTTGTGTGATGCCCATTTGTTTGTGGAGTTTATCCGTGATGAGATTGACTTTGCGCTACCTCCATCTATTTGAACATGGTTGACTTGCTGATTACCCACCGTGGCATGGACCGTGGGTGTAGAGGTAACCCACGGCCCCAACTAAAAACAGTTGGGAGTGGTAACCGGTCCTTGAGAGCGGACAGAGTTTCAAAATGGTTGCCAAGCTTAAAGGAATTTTGATCTTGGCTAGCTCCTCTTGGAGTTCTAGAGGCACATGAGAAAAAGGATCTGCTGGTTCCACTTTGGTCTTTGGAGTGCGTGGTAGTGAAGCGACAACTTCTTTGAGTAAGTCAACCTCGGCAGCAATATTGGGATCGTCGGCCGAGGCGTGGAGGTTGAGATGTGGAAGGTGTATCTTGTCTTTGTTGAGCTCTGGTGGTGGCATGAACATTTGCCAATGTGCGCCTTTCAGCGGCTTGCATGAGTTCAAAATGCTTTGGCGAACTTTTGGCATGACATGTGGCATGAGCTTCTCCAAGTCGTGCAAAGTGAACCTTTTTTAGATCCTCATGAGGAATGGTGTCAACTACAAAGGCGGGTTGCGTGCCATTGAATAATGGTCAAGGGACATGATGCCTTGGTGCAGTGAAACTAAACCAACCCAATTTGGCGGCTTTTGGATTGGAGGATTAAGTGCCTCAAAATTTCCTCTTGTGCTTGTTGATCCAGTGAGGTTGATTCTTTGGAGCTGGTTGATAGCGTGATTCTTTGGCGCTCTTGGTGGCTTCTTAAGAACTGGTCTCGGGCCTTGTTTGCCATTAGCAATCCAGAGTTGGTAAGCCGTGAGGCGGACCGATGTGGTCTGATTTGTGCCAGGAAGCTGTACCTGAACTTGTGGAAGTTGAGGACACGCCGTGGTGGTATGACCCCATTCTTGACAGTGATAACACTGAGCTTTAGAAGGATCAAAAGGAGGACGTGGGTTGGATCCCCGTTGTTGCTCCTGTTGCTGATAGAGTTGAGTGGGTTGCACCTGAAGTGGTGGCTGCTGATAGTGCGATTGTTCTTTGAGGTGTGGTTTGCACTTGATAAACCATTTTGTTGCGGAACGGTGTGGGATGAGTCGCGAGTGCACTCTTCCGGTAGCATGATTGCACATGTTGCATCGCTTGCAATGAGGCGGGCCATTGGTGGAGTTGCACTCATTTGCCAAATGGCCTTGGTATTTGCAAATATGGCACCAGATCCGGGCTCAGCGGCTGTGGATTAGGCGTGTTGAGGCTGAACGGCCGCCTGTGGAACCATGACAGGTGGAATGAGCGGGAGCTCTTGAAGAGCCACGCCTGGGAGAAACATTGATCGAGTGATTGACAAAGGTCGATAGCCTGCTCCAAAGTCTTGGGGCGCAGGTATTCAGTCATGAGTCGAATAGCCGGAGGAAGTCCTTGGAGAAACCAGACCAAAATCGGCTCGTGTGGGGTACTCCTTGAGCTTACTTAGCGTAGAATGTGAAGTCGATCCATAAAATCCCGCGGAGACTCCGTGGGCTCTTGTTGAAGTTCATTGAGTTGCTTGAGATGAAGTTGATCATCATCCGTGGTCCCATAATGAGACGTAAAAGCGGTTAAGCGTTTCCGACCAGTCTTGTTTCCAATGGCTTTTGTTGGACATGAGCCATTGATGAGGAGAGCCACGCTTGGTGGTGGAAAAAGATGTGGAATTTCGGTTGAGGTTGCGCATGACCATTTAGGACAGCTAGTAGAGCCTCAAATTCTTCCATGTGGGCCTGAGCACTTTGGTCTAAGGGTTTGCCTTCGTGTTTGCCAAAGGTGGGATAAGTCGGTTTAGTCCGAAAGGTAGATGTGAAAGTACTTGGCTGGACAGAAAACGATATAGTGAGGATATTGAGGTTGAGTTGGATGTGGCATGGTGCCCGGCGACCCCGATGAAGGGGTGATATGGTGAGAAACCGGAGTAGCCGGAGCATTGGTTTTGAGATCCGTAAGGTTGTAAACGGGAAGGCGCGGGGAAACGTAGGGAAAGGATATTCCCTCGGTAGGCGCAAAGGAGAGGCGGTGGATATCCTTGCCCACCCGAGAGATGATGGTTGTGAAGGAAGAGGCGTTATGGCCCGAAGAATGATGGATGTAGGCATGTTCAGGGGTATGAAAGTACGGTTGAGAAGGTTGAGCCCGATAAGGCTCCCGATATAGTGATGAGGGGCCCGAGGTTGTGAGCAATGTTTGCACGCTTGGGGCGGGGAACTGGGACGAGACAGGACACGAGGGGTTGGTGGCGCTGACTGAGCCCTAGACCGAAGATGGCCTCCCTCTATGTCATAAGCAGATCCATACATGTCGCGAACTGTTTCCCGCCGCTGATGGCGCTCCAAGCGAGAGGCCGTCTGAGAAAGGAGTTCTTCTGGCGTGAAATTTCGGACAGACATGGCGGCGAAAAAAGTAGGATGGAATCGTACCCGGCAGCGGCGGTGTTTGGGGTCCGGGTTGGAACTCTGGAAGACAGCCCTCTGTGAGGACCCGTGGATCTAACAGGAGAGTCCGGGGGACTATGTCACGCGGGATTTGCAAGAAGAGAAGAAGAAGAAGAAAACAGAACAAATGAGAGGAAAATGATAAGCTTCCTTGATATCAATGATGAACATACATGAGCTCTACTTAATAGAGAGAAAAACTGAAAGGAGACAAGACTCAAAACTCATCTAGCCATCATATACTAGCTCTACTCATATATATAGTACAATGGCCTTGGGCCCAATATAGACACTCTGACTGATCTCGGTGCCGACTCCTGGAAGGAGGCCTGATTTCTGGTGAATGTTGGCGGTGCCTCTTTAAATGCCTAGAATCACGCCGACGCTGACACGGCGGTGGGAGGTCATCACTTGTCCAGCGGCGCCTCTTGTTGACGGACGCAGGCTTTGACTGCGTGGTCTGCTGCTTGGTCTTCTGCTGAGCCTTTGATGGCTGACCCGTGTGCTGAGCCTTTGATGGCTGACCCGTGGCTGACTGAGGATCCTTGAGCTTGACCTGGTCTGTCGTATGCATGAATAGTCCTGTACCAGGAGGCACAGGACTAACATTATGCTGGTAGCAAGAGCTTTGGGTTAGAGTTGTTTTTGCCCCTTATACACACTGGCATGCATAGCTATAGAAATACAAAATTTTAGCATCTAAAGAAACCTAAAGTGGTCAACCCAAAATCCAAATCATATCAATGCTAAGAAAAGTAGTTAGGGTTTCTATTGGTGTTGTAGAATTAAAAGCAACCCAAAATGGTCAACCCATAATCCAAAATCACATCAATGCTATGAAAAACATATATTGTCCATTAGCCTAAGTTTTTATGCTCAGATTAGCAGGGATATAATCCACGCTTTCTAGATTAAAAGATGGGTTCCATATATCTTTTTATCAAAACATGGAGATTTGTAAGATCTATTATCAGAAGTTGGGACCTCACATCCAATTCCTGTAAGGCGACAAAACCCAAGTATCTTAAAGATGTTTCTCATACCCCAAACCTTCTTGGCAATCCCTCCCAAAGGTGCAAGGTGTCTTTGCTTCGAAATACTAATCTGTTGCCAAAAGGCGCTTGTTGCTTGCAACCCCTATCTAAACCTTGACCCAAACAGTGAAGGGCAAATCCAATGGTCCTTTCAAATCCGAAACAATATGGATAATATGGGCTTTAAGAATCAGGAGGTTTGATTATCCTCATTCATCTGACAAATGTTAAGCTTCCAGTTCCATGTTTTATTCAACTAAGCTGATATGGTACTTACGATTTCTAAATTATGTTCTAGGGTAGCCTTGTACAATTCTCTTGGTGTTTGGTATTATTAAATCCCCGGGGATATCACTTAGTATATAAGGGATACGCCATGCAAGGAAGGGGTCATAAAAAACCCCTTCGTATACGCTTTTTTTAAGGTCTAAAAAACCCCTTTCCGTATGAAATACATCACTAGAGATTGGATTTTTTAAGGTCTAAAGAACCCCTTCCCGTACGTATTCGTACGCTTTAGGTTAAAAAAAACCCCTTATCGTCCACTCACATGGTATATACGGCCTACACTATGTGAATCCCCCGGGATTAAATCTCTTGGTTCCCATAATTCCAGAGAAACTCCTTTTGCAATTTGCCTACCATATCATCTATCATGCACCTTATGATTTTATATATGTTATAGTAATGGTGCCCAGCGTTGCTGGGCAAATGTTGGGAACCTGTCAACGATATATGGTCTTTATTGACATGAGGTATTTTCTCATGCATGCAAACTTATTAACAATTTGCTATGACCAAATGCAAGGTAAAGCAAAGGGACCATATCATAACGGTGCCTAGCAAAAAACCTAAATGGTGCTTAGCAAAAAACTTAAATGGTGAGATAAGTCAATGTGCTTAGCGTTGGGCTAAAGTTGGAAAAAAACCTAAATAGTGCCTAGCAAATACCTAAATAGTGAGATAAATCGGCAGAGTTAGCGTTGGACTAAAGTTGGAAACTTGTAATTAAAATTTTGTGTGCATTGTACTTTAGATTGTTGAAAATTATGTCCAAATATCTAAATGTCTAAGTTTATATTTTAGCATATGTTAGAACTATGGAATGCTATTGTGTTTTTACATGTCCTGTTTCCCCTTTGCATTGAAGAAGTTTAATGGCCAGATAAGATATTGAGAAAGAAGTTATTGATGCGTTGTAGAGGTCATTTGATATCTTCTTAAATTGAATTGTGGCTTTTTCCCCTCTTATGGCGGAGTTGTTCAACCCTTTTAAGTTTAAAAGTTGAATCAACTATGCTTTCCTAAACAATCTCACATGGTCTATAAGAAATAAACAGGAAGGCATTATCTGTTCAATGGGATCCTCTTAGCAAGTTGGAGCACTCTTACAGGTGAGAAAGTAATGCCAATCTCAAATCTTCTGAACATGTAAACAGTTTAATGCCATGTGCCTGTGCCTTTCAACATAACCATCAGTGTAGACAGATAGTCTTGGCCATTGGAAACAAATTGCAAATGGATATGGGACAAACTTGTCAAGCTTTGCAAGCTTTTTCTTAAAGGTCTGCTACCAATTTTGGAGATTGGCTTTCAAGTCATTGCATAATTCTGTCACTTCAACTTCTTTATGAATGTTGACCTTGGACTTACATTGATCAATTGGAAGAATGGCTTGATAATCATGGCGGCAGAGGTCCACATTTGGCACACTATATTATTAGGCAACTTATGTATGCTGATGATGTTTCACTTCTGGCACATACCGCTGCTAGTATGCAGCAACATTTACATGCTCTGCACAGTTTCTGTGAGAACACAGGTCTGCGTGTTAATCTCCAAAAGATCAAGCTTTTGGTAGTTCAATCTTCTCGTCACAATGTTCCCCCTATGCACTATGATAGCCGCGAAGTTGAAGTTGTAGATAGCTACAAGTATCTGGGTGTAGAATTCTGTAAGAACACACTTTGGGAACAGTGTATTACCAAGCGGGTGGCTGCTGGATGGAGAGCACTCTATGCAATGCAAAACAATTGTTTTCGCGCAGAAATTCATGATTGGCCACGGAAAGCCCACTTGTTTCGGGCTTTGGTAGAGCCTGTTTTACTGTATGGTTCTGAAGTGTGAGGGCCTGCCATTAGTGCTAGTGCTTGGGAGAGCTTGGAGCGGGTGCAAAAGTCCTTTCTCACTTACAGCCTCGGAGTTAAAACAACGGTGCCCTATGCTATTTTTTTACAAGAGACAGGTTTTTGGCCTCTTCAACATTCTGTCATGAAGCACCATCTCCACTATATCTGCAAGGTGCACCACATGGATGATGTTAGGTATCCTGTTCTTGCACTTGCCATGGCTGAATCTCCTCAGCGTTTGAAACGATATTGGAAAGAGCATTGCACTACATGGTTTGCACGTTGGGGGCGGCAACGAGCAATCGCCCGATGCTTGCCAGCCTCGATCCTGAGCTTTTGTAACAATATCTCAATGGTCGTTTTTCTCAAAAGATATGGGACGCAGTTACTTTGGCCCAAGTGAAAACTGGTCATTATCATGCACACATAAATCCCAACTTGGCACCAGGGCCCCAAGCTTATTTGCTTGCTTCATTGTCCAGGAACAAGCTTGTAGCTATTGCATCAATTCGCACGGGGTCCCACAGGCTACGGATTGAGACAGGTAGATGGGAGCGGCCGCAATTGCCGCAAGAAGCGAGACTATGTGCGTGTTGCCAGTTATAGGTTATTGAAGATGAAAGCCATACTCTTCTGAGTTGCCCTGCTTTTGAGATAGTCCGGAATCATTTTTTGACCTTAGCATTCCATTCCACGCTTCCACAACTTCTCAGAGCACCATCTGTGCATGACTTGGCATTATACATACTTGAGGTTCTAGATAAACGTCTGCAATTACTGAGCCCTCAGTAGTCATTATCTCCGCTTGTCTAGTATCATCATTACTGCAAAGGTTTTTCCCTTGAAAACCTTTCGAGGCAGGGGTTTTTTAATCCTAGTAGTAATGATTGTACTAGCCCATTGTATGGGTCCCATGACCTATTGGTCTCCGTGGACGTTAAAAAAACTATTCTATTCTATTCTATTCTATCCATCTTCTTTTCTCTGAAAAATGACTTGCTTTTGTTAAATCTTCATCAATGGCATTACAAAACTCTGGCCTGGCATAGCTGACTTCATCTCAAAAACCCACAAATCCTGAGCTTTTGGATCTTGTTATACAATCAGAGCTTTGTGAACCGTACTCTTCACATGATCAAAAGGAAGGAAGGAAGGAAGGAAGGAAGTTTATTTTAACGTCCACGGAGGCCAGAGGCCTATGAGACGGTACATGCAGAGAACAGGCAAAGAAGCCAAAAACCCCAACACCAAAAACAAACAATGTAACTGTACAGTAGAACCCTACTACCGGGATGAAAAAACCCCCACTTGGGAGGAAAAACCCTAACAGTAGGCTCTCAAATACCATGCCCCCGAAGAGCAAGTCTGACGGCCGAAATCTGCAGGATGTAAGCTCCCAGTCGCGCTACCATAGGTGATGCGAGTAACTGATGTAGCGGCGTGTCGAGCATCTAAGATCGGTGTGCCTTTGCTTTCGGACTGGGCATATCTTTGAATCTTTGCTGGAGGGCATGGTACTCATCCTCTATCCGTGCATCTCACAACACCGACATATCCTCTCCTCCCCAGGGGATCCTGTGCCGCCATTCACCCCCAAATGACTGTTTCAATTCGAGGTAATGGGAACCCGTCCTTATGGCAGCAATAGCTCTCCGCTTCTTCACGAGAGATGTGTGCTTTCAAATACCGATGGGGTCCATGCTCAAGGCGGGATTAATCGGCGTGATAGTGCTCGTCTTGGGCTTTGCAAGAGTAGAGGCATCCCACGGTGGCAGCATAGCCCGCATCCAATTGCCCATTCTCATCGATCGAATGCGCGGTGCCACCATCATTTGGTAATCCATAGACCACCTCCTAAACCATCCCTTACGATTGCTCGTGCCATACCCTCTTCAAATATTTGGGGGCCCCTGCGTTAACAACACGGCCTGTGGGGGCAAGCGATGCTCGTCCATCCCATCCACCTTATGGAAGAAGATGCGCATATTGCAAGGATGAAGACATCTGCCTATCTTACAAAATGAAATTTCTGAAATTGAATGTACAACTTACAAATGCATCTGCAGGATCCAACAAATAGCAAAAATTTGGGTAAAGGCTTCATAAGCCGACAACCACTGTGAAATGAAGATGCAAGGCTCCATAGGTTGAGTAGCTACAACCAAGCCATCAAAACGATGGCCAGTCTTGAATCTAAATCTGAAACTGTGGAAAAACCTGGGGCAAAACCCTAACATGAGAAGAGTCGACGTGCTGCACTCTTGAATCTGAAATTATTGGCGCTAAACCAATAGTGGTATATCCAACTATGGTTTGTTAAATGACCATGCCTTCCTCCAAAGACGATAACATGGACTGTGAATGCAAATTGCCAACATTGGAGTCACAAGACAGGCTTGTGCATAATGTAGAATACACTATATAAATTTTATTTATCTGCCAACAATTAGATACAATCAGATCCTTCCCTGATTGCACTTGAAAATTCGAATAAATCAGACAATACCTGAAGTACACAACTTTGTTTATAGGTTTCCATGCATCTTCAAGTACGAACGTGTAGCGCATCCATCTGCAACTTTTTGACAGAGACTTGCAATGCACAAAAAAGTAACAAAATGAATTCCATTCAATACTGTCTTACCCAGTGAATAAGCTGAGCAGCATTTGCTTTGATGTCTAGCCCTTATAGCTTTATAGTTGTGCAATTAGAGTTAAATCCCACAATTTCATCAAAGAATCTCGTTATAAAATCATTGGAGAAATCGTTGTTCCATTGCAGCTACATGTGTCGTTTAATGCCGGATTATGAACATTAAGAGGAGGTTATTGTAGCAAGTTTATCAAAGCATGGACCCTAACTTGATCGCTTGTTTTGCATGAATTTGGAACAAAAGCTCCAAAACTGGCACCTATAATATGTGTTTGCTCAAGTACTGACACTTCCATCCACTTGGAATAACATTCTAGGATGCTTACCTCCCAGATACATTTAACGCAAGTGATGGCATCATAATCCACAATAAGACAGCTTGCTTGTAAGATTTGAAATGCCACGCCATAAGCTGGAGTCGGAAGACATTGGCATAAGATTACAGCCTGTGTGCGAGCACCAACAAATTCCAGAAGAGCTGAAGCATTTTGTACCTAGAATTTGGTTGACAAACAACAAAACTTAGCCAAACAGACAACCAGGGATAACTCAAAAGAGATAAATTGGAAAACACATATTAATATGAGCTATTCTCAGACTGAATATCTCTGAAATAAGTGCAAACACAACTGAATTTGTACCTCCAAAACACATGCCAACTATAACAGATCCAATATACAGCGCTCCAGGAAGTGCAAAGGCAAGGTAAAGATGCCCAACAGACATCATTCCCAAAATCAAAGCTAAAAAAAATGGCCTTGGCACTCCAAATCTCTGCATAGCTATCTCTGACACAAACCCAAAACCAACTCTCCCAAAAAAATTCCATATGCTGATCAGGGATTGAAAGGTAGTTACCTGATTGTATGAGTAGCCTAAGGACGACCCAATTTGGCCGAGATTGTCTATTGCCATTAATCCAGATCCTATCCCTGCAGTCGTTGCTAGGAAGATAATCCACATGTCTAAGCTTGTTAGGGCCTAAAGAATTGTATAATCTTCTCCTCTTTTTGCCTTGTAATGCAACTCTTTGTAAAATTGTAGGACCGGTTTCTTCATGGTGATGGATTTTTTGGACTGCCTCGATGCATGACCTTCACAATCAATTCCCAAATCTTTGCCTAATTACATCGCTAATCTTCTCTTCTGCGTTTTCATCTTTGGGCAAAACTAATAGCAATGGCCGGCCATGGACGAAACCAGCAAGGCAACAAATGAAAATACAGAGAAATAAATAATAGGGTGTCTCAAGAATCCTTAACCTTACAAGCAGCGAGGCGACCAATCGGCGGATTTCGAAATACGAGGCTTTTGAGTTGCAAGGCATACTAAGGCATACCACGATTCCCACGACTCACATCCCTTTCACCCACAGCTCACCAATTTCACAATGGCAGACATGAAGAACAAAATGAAATAAAGAAGGTAGGCCATCACTCAAGGCATCCATCTTTGGGTTCAAAGAGTTTGAGGACCTTATGAACAAACGTGCTTTGCTTACTGGACTTACGATTTTCCTTTGCAACGACAGAATGATTTTAGAAAGTTTAAGACATAGCCGAACTCCAGTATCCACCGAAAGAATAGGTAACCCAGAGATTGTTCCAGAAGATGCATTCTGGAGGAGGAGCTAGCAGCTCGAATGTGCTACTGCCGCCCTCGCTAACCCTAGCAAAAAAAACCATGTTATTTTAAGGTATCTGACGTGGCATCATCTTTTCCATTGATTTCATCAAATCTGGGCCGTCCAAATTAGGGGTGGGTCCAACACTTACACTAAAACATTATAATATAAGATGCATCTTTTGGCACTTTCACTACATAAAAAGTGCTTATAAGAACTATAGAGCTGCAAGAGTCTCATAAAAGAACTATAGATATCCTCTAGAGCTCTAATTCAAGACTTAAAAAAGATTGAAAGCATGCACTCAAGTGGAAGATGAAGAAAACAATAAAGTTAGAGTCACTGCAGCTCCAGGCAATTGTGCAGTAGACAGAGAAAATTCTGGCAACCTCCATTGGAAAAATAAAATACTACATATGCACAAAGCCAAGTTATATATAGGGTCTGGAGCATTCCAAATGTCTCAGGAAGAAACAAAAGTTTGGGACATCAAATCCATGACCCGGTATACAAGCATACCCCAAAGAAGAAGCAAAGTTAGTCTAAGGCATCAAACGCACGACCCAGTATGCAACCATATCCCAAAACCATGCCACAACATGCATCATCTGATTCATGTACTCCAATACCATCTTATTTACGTAAACAAACAAAAGGAAAATTTAAGACAGTTTGTTATGCATCACAACATACCTAATACTCCCAGAATCATCCCCGGGTAACCACAATGTTTGAAAACCTGAAAGCAGCTGCAGTATTCATCAATTAGCTTGAAGGAAAAAAAGAAGAGAGGATAGAAACTTCCGGTAGAACATGCCACCAAGCTCACAAAGTTCCTTCTGGCGCTTGATAATCCATAATCTGGGTGAAAGCATGTTAAGGTGTCCCTTAAAAAGTATTATTTAGTGACTAAAAAAGTACCTAAAAAGGTACCCAGGACTGGGTACTGGGTACCCGTGTAATATGTCAATAAAAGGTACATTTTAGAACTTTTATATATATTTTGGGAGCATTATATTTATCTTAACTTTAAAAATTAACACGTCCTTGACTTTTATTTTGGACTTTTGTACTAGTTTTACTGAAAAGAAAAATGAGAAAGTACCCAGTTCTGAAGTACCTAGTGTATGTACTTCTGCAGGTTCCAAAAGTGGTACACCTTAACATGCTTTTACCCATCTGCCAAATCCTGTAGACGGAACGAATAACCTAAAATGCAAATTGCAAAATCATAAAATTGTACTTAGCTCTCCATGCAATCGCCTCAGCACATCTGGCGTCATTTGAAACCCGTGAAGCAGAAAAAAAGAGAGGGCTGGGCAGCAAAGCCTAACGCCCCGTGCAGATGAAGAAGAGCACTTAATTACTTACTGGAGCTACCTGGAGCAAGAAGAACCTTTTTCTCTCAAATGGGCCAGTGTATAATCTTCTAATTCGTGTTGCAAGGTGCTTGCAAGCTGGAAAACAGTCTGCCGGATTGATATTCAAAGGAAGGAAGGAAGGAAGGAAGTATATTTTAACGCAGATTAGATACTTGCATAATGCTGATATCGGCCTTGTCGAGTCCATTTGTAACTAAATTAGAATTTGCAGCAACTTATGAAGGTCAAAAACATGACGGCGCAATCAGACCTCCTATCTGAAGAAATGCCAATCCATATGGCTAGCATGCACGCTTCAACAGCTGGAATGCCGAAGGCTCAGAACGGAATTGGAAAGTTTAGAAATCATAGCAAAAATGCATCCGATTTTTGGAAACCGGGATTTTTTCCCGGCATCTAAATTCCCCAATAAAATCCCAAAATCTTAGTAAATGTGGCTAAAGAAAAATCCAAAAAGTTTTCCTCTAAACCGGAAAATCCAAACTTAAACAATAGGATTTGGCATGTACTGTATATTTTTCTTTGTTCAATATGGGATCAGAGCTTATCTACACATGAATCCAGTGCCACAGGAGCGCTCGAATAGAAGCTTTGTTCAAATGGATGCCACCGGGCCAGGAGCATTCAAAGAAGAGAGACAAGCTCTGTTCAAAAAGATGCAAAGTAATTAAGAAGAAGGAATTGAAATGATGCAATATTTAGACATCACAATCGGCTAAATTGAATTCGGACACCACATTCAGTGAGTTGAGAGTGCTCATGTTATATGCATGAGACATTTCTGCTAGCAAAATAATCTTTACTCGATGATCTTCATCACAAAGCTAAAGAGAAATGTTCGCGGCGGCCAAGGCCGCCACGATAAATTTCTTGTACAATATAAGTATTCTTCTCATATATCTATATGTCCACATGTAGCATGTAGTTCTTCAACATGCTATTAAAAGATATATATCGACATCTTAAAGATTATGTAGCCATCAATAATGGACGACACTTGACAGGTGCAAGTTCAAAATGCAATTTGACCTCATAGAAAAATCTATATTTTCTACACATTTTTATAAACCATTTTACATGTCTAACTGTTTTTTCAACTTCAAGTCTCAACTAGCCCAATTTTGGATGGCACAAAACTACTTGATATCAACACAACTATAAAGATATACAAATCCCATTTGCTTACTTATAAGCTTTGCAAGAAATTCTAGGTTGCTTGCATAGTCACGCCAAAGCTTCCAAGGCACTCGATCCCTTATTGCACATTGTGCTCCTACTTTCTCTGCATTCAAGAGGATTCAATCAATGTAGCACTTCAATGTCTGGAATCGCTATGCAACACAATTCGTTTTAAATCAATGTTATTTCATGAACCTTTTGTTTTCATGCAACAATGACACTAATACAACATTCCAGTATAGCATATTGCTGTTAAAGCCGGCAACGCCGGACACTATTACTAGTACTGTATTGGTTTATTGACATAGTTGCTTCCAAGTTTGGTAAATTCATTATTGGCTTTTCATTTATCATTGTTGTAGTTTGTGTTTTGAAAACTGGAAAGGAAATTCATCATTGGCTTTTCATCTATCACTGTTGTAGTTTGTGCTTTGAAAACTAGAAAAGAAAAATAGCAGAACCAAGTGTGAATGCCTTGTTGAGAAATTCAGATGAAGGGTTCTTGATCAATTTAATCCGTGCTTGAAGCACCTAAACGGGTTCCAAGTTGATCCTCTTATTTCGTGATTTCTTTTCTCAAATTGAGCGATGCATTTTTTGGCTTCTTTCCCGGTAGCTAGGGATTGGTCCCATTCTTTGATCTCTCTCGCTTCTCAAATTCTAGATTTGGGGTTCCTTTTTTGATAAAATCATAGTAAGACATTCTCATTGTGGGTTTTTTTAAGTACCCACTTTTGGAATTCAAGTGAACATTTCTTAAACTATCTCGAAAGGATCTTAGTTGTGGGGTTTAAAATCTGTGATAGATAATAGAATAGAGGCTTGCATATGATCAATCTGCTTTGGTGTATTTGCTAGTTACACAGAAGAAGAGGAGGATAAGGTAAGGATTTTGTAGATAAACAGATTCTGCAAAAACTTGATTATGTTCATAGTAGCCTTGGATCTTCCACTGTCAAACACTTGCATGATCCTGAGATTAGAGCCCTTGGCTTGAGAGAGTCGCTTCATTCATTTCAAAACGCAACTTTGTTAATAAAAGCATGCCAACATCTCTTTGCATGTTATTCCTCAATCTAGACCGTAGATAGCGATCAAATATCTGCTGATAAAAACAAGTGCATGGGTAACATTCTCTCTAGTGTGTTGGTTAAGCAAATTGCTTCAAAAACCTTTATAAACATTCTTTTTGGTTGCAGGCTTATTGACAGCAATGAACAAGTTTCTTTAAAGGCCAGGTTACTCATAAATATTAGATTCATGCTTGAATGCATAAACCTGAAGTTTTCTTATCCTGCCTGAAGTTCTCATACCCAACTGTTTCAATAACTCCATTTGCTGGAGAGCAAATCTTCTACTACTAACGCAAGAACAATATTGGAAGCCATGCCCATAACAACGTAAATATCTTTGGAATGATAATACCTATTGTTATTTATTATGTATATTTTTGCATCATGTATATAGCATTTTATATTTGCCCTATTGTCGTAGATTATTAACATTTTGGATTTGATTGCTTAAGCCTATGAAATTCCAAGGTGTGACATGATGGATGATGTATATAGCATTTTATTTTTGCCCTATTGTCATAGGTTATTGACATCTTAGATTTGATTGCTATGTAACAAGTCTATGAAATTTCATGTTGTGACCAGATAGAAGGCTTCATATTCTTTAGGCTATGAAGTATTTACTATAGTTTCTATAAATGCATTAAACCATTTGTGGATGATAATCGCAAGTGGACATATGAGGGTTGTTCAGACATAGAGCTGTTCAAGAATATCTTAGAAATGGGAGATGCTGGAATGTTGCTTTTGTTTGAAGATTTCTCTAGTAGGCCTCAAATGAGAAAGACGTACTTTTGTATTATGGGTATGCCATGCCATAGCATGCACTTAAAAATTTGAAAAAGTTGGTGCAAGTATTAAGCATGGTCGATGGAAACCCAACATCTAAATAAAGACCAACATGCAATATCACTTTCAAGGCTAACATAGTAAATAGGTCATATTGACATGCCAACATCAACATGAAGTTCCACTTTCGAGGCTAGCATAGGTGAATAGGTGATATCCCATTAATTAACGCTCATTTAGTGAAACAACATGAAAGACCATTTTTAACTATACTTAACGTGTGAGGCAACATCAAATGTGCATACAAGATTTGAGATAAAGCATAATTTCTTGCACAAATAACTTTGTCACAACATGGCAAAAAGATTACATTAATACATTTGGACATCAATATTGAAACTAAATTGCATCCAGGTGATAAAGCTATTATGTACTGCAACATTTGGAATCAATTTTGAAACTGAATTGCATCCAGGTGGTAGGTGATACAGCTATTGTATACCACATAAACATCCTCCACATAAAATGCAACATGTAGGAGGATATATCCTTTTAATATATCTAAATTGACATGTACCATAGTTGTATGAGCCTATTATTCATCCTCTTTAACTATGCTTCTCATCAACCGCATGTAAAATGCAACATGTAGTGTATACAATACAAGTATTCTTCTCATAGATCTATATGTCCACATGTAGTATGTAGTTCTTCAACATGCTATTAAAAGATATATATCGATGACCTCTTAAAGATTATGTAGCTATCAATAATGATTGGCATTTACAGCTGCAAGTTCAAAATGCAATTTGACCTTATAGAAAAATCTATGTTTTCTACATATTTTTATAAACCATTGTATATGTCAAACTGTTCTTTCAACTTTAAGTCTCAACTGGCCCAATTTTGGATGGCACAAAACTACTTGATATCAACACAACTATAAAGATATACGAATCCCATTTGCTTACTTACAAGCTTTGCAAGAAATTCTAGGTTGCTTGCTTGGTCACGTCAAAGCTTCCAAGGCAAATCGATCCTTTATTGCAGTCCAAAATTCTAATCCAACTCCGATTTGCTTCATCCACCCATTGGTATCATAATATGCCCATTTTAATCATTAGCATGTGCAGTTGTTTAAAAAGCATTGTTCAAATAATAAATGCCTTCGTTTCTTTGTATTTATTTCATATGATATGAACACCTAGAGTTTTTTATGTTTGAAACATATGACTTATTTTTCTGTATTTTGTTCGCATACAGGTGTGAGATTCATTAACTTTGGCTTCATCTCTTGATAAGGAGCATTTAATTGCAACATTTCTTTGAACAATTGCACACCATCTAGCATTCTAAGTATGCGAACACAATTCAATCCATTCCTTTCCATTTTATGCAAATAAAAGCTTAGAGTCTGTGTTGGTATGATAATATTCCAAAGTTGCATTGCCATGAAAACTTTTTGCTCCTTCCATAATCATCTCATTGGATTGTTGCATACAGGTGAGAAAGCTATTATGTACTACAACATTTGGAATCAATTTTGAAACTGAATTGCATCGGGGTGGTAGGTGATACAGCTATTGTGTACCACATAAACATCCTCCACATAAAATGCAACATGTAGGAGGATATATCCTTTTAAGATATCTACATGACATGTACCATAGTTGTATGAGCCTATTATTCATCATCTTAGACTATGCTTCTCATCAACAGCATGTAAAATGAGAATGAGAATGAGAATGATTTTTTATCGTCCACTGAGGCCAATCGGCCTATGGGACCCATAAGGAGCGCAGCAAACTTATTACTGTCCGGGTTAAAAAACCCCCGCCCCGAAGGGTTTTCGAGGGAAAAACCGTGGCAGTAATAAGAATGCTGTCAAACTGTACAAGTATACATCAATGTTTATATACATGTCAAGTGTGTGCCCGAGGACATAGCTGATCTCGCATGTCCATAACCTCCCCTCAAGATATGATCCCAAAGACCCGCACGGATGATGTGCTCAATGTCACATGTAACGGCTGGCCAGGCCTGACCAACTCAGCATATCGTGTCCGAATTTGATCATATCTTTGGGCAACTTTGAAGGGTATGAGATTCATCCTCAATGACTCCCATTTGGCGGCATTGACAAAGCCCCTCTGGCGTGGCTCACCAATCCATCCGCTGCCTCTCAATTCAAAGATGATGTGCCCCCGCGGCGAATGGAGGCAATGAGTCCGCCTTTTCATGGGCAAGTGGAGTACGCAGTAGCATTGCGGGCCTCGTTCCAATGTGGGATTTATGTGGCGCCGGTAGTGTCTTTGTCTTGACTGTTCAAGGGCATTGGCATCCCAAAGCTTCTTTGAGGAAGCAATCGTCAAGATATTGCCTCAAGCTATGGCGACTGCCTCTGTTGCACATGTATGCACCTGTGCTCTCGCACATTCCATCTAGCCAACCATTGAGCTCTCTTTTCCCTCCAAAGAGGCCTTGAGGCACTTTGTGGCTCCATTGCCATGATATAAGCTAGTTTAGGGAGACGAGCATCGATCCATATTGACCACCTTCCGAAAATAGACAATGTGGCGATCAAGGGCCGCCCTCTCAAGAGGCAAGAATCGCCTCTCTAGCGGAGAATTTGATATGGGACCGTGGACTTCACCCCTAGTGCTTTCGTACTAAGAAGGCTTTCGGACTGCTCCAAGTCATTCCAAGTAGCAAGTGATACTACTGGGCCCCATACTTCCACCCCTCGTATAAAAGGACAGGCTCCACTAAGACCTTGAATAGGCGGATCGATGGGCCCAATCATACAACTCCGGCTCTATGACTATTGTTTTGCATTGCATATAGTGCCTTCGACTGCCCGTCACTTGTAGCCGCATGGATGTGTCCCATTGCATAGTAGAAGGAAACTCCACTCCCAAATATTTGTATGTGGGTGCAACTTCCACATTTTGGCCTCCGATAGAATCGAAGGAGGGGGGACCCTCGGTGGCGGAAGATGATATGAAAACCACCTTAGTCTTGGCGGGTTGACGCCAAGCATATCGGTCGCTTGGCGAATCGTGTCCGTGGCATCGAGATGTCGTTGCATGTCCGCTGGTGTGTAAGCTAGAGGTCCACATCATCGGCATATATTAACCGCTCGATGATCTCGATAGAGAAGGTGAGCTCCATCGCCCCCATTATCGCCAAAGCCGACTCTCCAATTGATCAATGTAAAGCCCAAACAATGTTGGGGGAGAGAGGGCATCCCCGACGAACCCCGATCATTGCTATCAAATGGTTGGCTTTGTTCACGCAACCGACCGAGCATCTTTCGAGATAGCCTGTACAATCGCATTCTCGCAAATCTACGGGAACCCCACCGTTGCGCCTTTGCCCATAGTTTTTCCCCGAGGCACGATGTCAAACGCCCGCCAAAATCCACAAAGCAACAATATAGATCCCCGACGGGCGTTCTGGCCAGTCTTCAATCGAGTTCGCGTAAAGATGTGGTCAATGGTTGAGTGTCGGGTCTCAATCCTCGCTGGGTGAGGGCCCGCACCTCTCGCCTCTCCTTGCCAATCAACCGCTTTCGAGAATCCCAAAGAAGCAATTTTGCAAACATCGAATCCCGACCATGATTGTTCGATAATTGGTTGGGCGCTGTGGGTCACCCGCCTTTATATATGGGAACAACTCGCTATTGGTCCATTTGCAATGAAACCTTCCCGTAATGCCTTGTTGAACAAGGCGGTCAAGACTGGTATTATGGACGGCCCTCGCCCACTTAAGTAATTCTCCGCCGCATACCATCCAAGTCCGGGGCTTTCCCATTGGCAAGATGCTTTTGCAAGCCTTGTTCCACGTCCGAATCTGTGATTTCCAAAGATCGGGCCTTCTTGCACGGATAATCTTTGCATGTACACCCCGAGGGTCGATAGCCATTGCAAGTATTGTCTCCACCGCCGGGAGTGATATTCCCTGGTACATCATGGCTTTCTAAGAACCCTTCGCCGGAGGTCCCGGGATGACGCCTGTGAGGTAAAACATTTCCCTTTGATGCACCGCAATGTACCCGGCTTTCTTAGCTTTAAGGAAGATCGCGGTCGCTGTCCTCGACCGCATGTGGGCGTAAAGCAGGGTCTGTGACTTGGCGGAGCCAGCGTTTGTGTTCCTTGCACTCTGCATCAAACCATTGATTACGTGGGAAGGTTGTGTTCCTGGAGGTCCGTCGCGGGTGGCTTATCCCAAAGCACCTCTCTGCCGCAGTCCTAAGCACATCAGTCAGCCGTCCTGTCTGTTGCTCTAGAATGCAACATGTAGTGTATACAATATAAGTATTCTTCTCATATATCTATATGTCCACATATAGCATGTAGTTCTTCAACATGCTATTAAAAGATATATATCGACATCTTAAAGATTATGTAGCCATCAATAATGGACGACACTTGACAGGTGCAAGTTCAAAATGCAATTTGACCTCATAGAAAAATCTATATTTTCTACACATTTTTATAAACCATTTTAAATGTCTAACTGGTTCTACTTCAAGTCTCAACTAGCCCAATTTTGGATGGCACAAAACTACTTGATATCAACACAACTATAAAGATATACAAATCCCATTTGCTTACTTATAAGCTTTGCAAGAAATTCTAGGTTGCTTGCATAGTCACGTCAAAGCTTCCAAGGCACTCGATCCCTTATTGCACATTGTGCGCCTACTTTCTCTACATTCAAGAGGGTTCAATCAATGTAGCACTTCAATGTCTGGAATCGCTATGCAACACAATTCGTTTTAAATCAATGTTATTTCATGAACCTTTTGTTTTCATGCAGCAATGAGACTAATACAACATTCCAGTATAGCATATTGCTGTTAAAGCCCGGCAACGCTGGACACTATTACTAGTACTTAATTTAACAACATAATTAGTGTATTGGTTTATTGACATAGTTGCTTCCAAGTTTCGTAAATTCATTATTGGCTTTTCATTTATCATTGTTGTAGTTTGTGTTTTGAAAACTGGAAAGGAAATTCATCATTGGCTTTTCATCTATCACTGTTGTAGTTTGTGCTTTGAAAACTAGAAAAGAAAAATAGCAGAACCAAGTGTGAATGCCTTGTTGAGAAATTCAGATGAAGGGTTCTTGATCAATTTAATCCAGGCTTGAAGCACCTAAACGGGTTCCAAGTTGATCCTCTTATTTCAGACTGTTTCTTTCTCAAATTGAGCAGTGCATTTTTTGGCTTCTTTCCTGGTAGCTAGGGATTGGTCCGATTCTTTGATCTCTGGCTTATGCTTCTCAAATTCTAGATTTGGGGTTCCTTTTTTGATAAAATCTGTAGTAAGACATTCTCATTGTGGGTTTTTTTAAGTACCCACTTTTGGAATTCAAGTGAACATTTCTTAAACTATCTCGAAAGGATCTTATTTGTGGGGTTTAAAATCTGTGATAGATAATAGAATAGAGGCTTGCATATGATCAATCTGCTTTGGTGTATTTGCTAGTTACACAGAAGAAGAGGAGGATAAGGTAAGGATTTTGTAGATAAACAGATTCTGCAAAAACTTGATTATGTTCATAGTAGCCTTGAATCTTCCATTGTCAAACACTTGCATGATCCTGAGATTAGAGCCTGTGCTGAGAGCTGTTCATTCATTTCAAAATGCAACCTGTTAATAAAAGCATGCCAACATCTCTTTGCATGTTATTCCTCAATCTAGACCGTAGATAGCGATCGAAATATACAGTGATAAAAAACAAGTGCATGGGTAACATTCTCTCTAGTGTGTTGGTTAAGCAAATTGCTTAAAAAACCTTTATAAACATTCTTTTTGGTTGCAGGCTTATTGACAGCAATGAACAAGTTTCTTTAAAGGCCAGGTTATTCATAAATATTAGATTCATACTTGAATGCATAAACCTGAAGTTTTCTTATCCTGCCTGAAGTTCTCATACCCAACTGTTTCAATAACTCCATTTGCTGGAGAGCAAATCTTCTACTACTAACACAAGAACAATATTGGAAGTCACGCCCATAACAACGTAAATATCTTTGGACTGATAATACCTATTGTTATTTATTATGTATATTTTTGCATCATGTATATAGCATTTTATATTTGCCCTATTGTCGTAGATTATTGGTTGATTGCTTAAGCCTATGAAATTCCAAGGTGTGACATGATGGATGATGTATATAGCATTTTATTTTTGCCCTATTGTCATAGGTTATTGACATCTTAGATTTGATTGCTATGTAACAAGTCTATGAAATTCCATGTTGTGACCAGATAGAAGGCTTCATATTCTTTCACATCGGACTGAGACTAAGAATGGAACAATTGATCTAACATGTAGTAATAGAATATCTAGCATTATAACAGGGGGTTTTTTTTGTGATTTTATACGCTTTTTGGCATGGTTTTCATATGATTTCATGGGCGTATTGCGCGAGGCATACTAATCAGTATATCTAGAGTGCACTCCGCATTTTGATTGTCTAAATTCCATATCCCCAATGGTTTACCCCCTTTTATTTTTATTCCTCTATTTCTTTTTAATAAGCCACATGCAAGCATCGAGATGTTTAACTTTAGGGTTATTTTAGGGTTAGCTGAAGCATTCTATTCTCCTCTCCTCGGTATGCGGTGATGCGGGTTAGGTGCTTCACTGCGTCCCTCCTGTTACCAAATCGAGCCTTAAAGCCCAAACACGAATCTCGATCACAAATACAACTTCGGCACAGAAAGGAAAAGGATTATTCCGATGATGAAACCCATCATAGGAGCCGTATTCTGATCGAAAAATGGTCCGACCTCTGCTCGTAGTTCCTTTCGCCAAAGTTTTTTCATTGCAGAATACAAGCATTATGCTTCACGTGTTAGAGGTTCTGTCTGCTTTGGTCGATATTGGCTTGTCTTTGTTCGAGACTAATTCGGAGGGGCTTAAAATATTGTTTTCCCATCAAGAAATTGCTTGAATTTACTATAACCATAAAGTATTGAGCCACCTAAGGTTTTTCCCGACAATCTCAATGGTCTAGATGCCATCTCGCACCATGAGTAAATGATAAGGATGCTGTGATTATGTTCCAAAATGCAGAGCTCGTCAAACCTCCACCATGTTGAATTTAGACAAATTTCCAATAGCCCTGCCATCTACAGAGCTCGTAATTTGGCAAACTCTCCACCATATTGAATTTAGGCAAATCCCCAATAGCCCGTAGATGGCCAAATCTGGCATGCCTATGGCCCTAACTTCGACAATGACCATCAAAAGTGCACAGTCCTAACGTTTTGCCAGAGAGAGATGTGAATGGATTGTGAGCAGTAAGAAACATTTTGCCTCCATTGAAAATGATGGTTTAAACTGGGTAACTGATGAAAGAGGTCCGGCCGTCCGACAAAGTGAGCAAAGATTCTTGACCTCTTAAGCTCCGGGTAAAGCAATGATGAACTCATCTTTTGCTTGTGATACCCAATGTGATAAGGATAGATGATGACCGCTCAACAATTACAGAGGGTCCGGAATGCAACTATCTCAGTTCTGATCACTCTTATGCTACTTGCAAATATTGTGGCATTAAGGGAGAAATTCTTTGCATCAAAATCACTAGCCCGAGTCACCGTGAGATTTCAAAGATATATCTAAATTTCAAAGCGGTGAGTTGATCACCCAAAAGTTTCAAAGTTCTCTTAGGAATTGTACAACATGTTATAAGTTGCATAAGATTCAGCGGCACTATGTTATGCTTAATGATCAATTCTGATTGCCATCCTAAGTTTCTGATTGCCTTACAGACCCCAGCTTTCAAGATTGCCATCGCCATTGGAAATGCGTCCCAAGTTTCCGTTCAAAGGAGGGAGGTACTAACTCTCCAAACTGACTGGGCAGCAGGTGCATTAACTTATACATCATGATTTGGCAGCTCTATGTATAAAACACTTTTGTTAAATCACTCTATTGAAGTTGTCTTCCTTGCAGATCAATAATTCTGTATGTCTTTGGTCTTAGAGACCCTATTGGACATTTCTCTTTTTCTTTTAGTTTTCACTGTCAATTTTAATGGTTTTTGTTACAGGTTTTCTAAACATGATTTTTAATGGAAGCAAGGGACGACAGTGATGCAAGACCAAATGGCCTGATTTTGCTTCCTCAGGTTATTGCAGGAATGATTGGGAAAAAGCCATTGATGCACACAGACATATCTTTTCTGTTGGAGCTTCATATTCAGAATAAAAGTAGCCATTGAGACATTGGCCTTTCTTTCAATGAGAAGCTTTATATTCTAAAGTCGTCCTATATAGGCAAATGCCATTCAAAAGCATATAGAAACAAATTCCATGGATATTATGGTGGAATATGTAGATGCTTGCTTGATGAACTTTCCGCTTGTTCAATGGATTAGAAACGTAACCATAGATAATGTAAAAGATTATATTGTGCACAGGGGTTAGTATCTAGATATTGGAGTACTTAAAGTTCTTGTAACAAATGCTTGAAGTCTTATTTTTGAGATCTCTTTGATCCTATCGAGTGTACACGTTTTCATTTGCATTGTTTTTATGATTTTTATATTCTATAGGCCCTAAACTTTTTTTTTTTTTTTCAGATCTCGAAACATATAACAATATATAACAATAAACAATGATTATATGACTTTCTTTTTTGTTTAGATGCTAGATATTCACTCAAGGGAGTTTGGACTGTGTATATGTTGTATTGTTATGAATTGCTTGTTTGTTTATTTGGTTTCGTTTTCTTTTGTTAGGGCCCGAAGGCCAAAAATTTTTTTAGTATAACTACCAACACATAACTACCATTAACATTAATAAAACAAACCATTGCATTTCACACTTAAAAATAAAATTCCCCCTTAAACCCCCTTTGGTTTGGGTGCATATTCACAGGGGGGGTGACGTAGGGCGGCGAGAGCCTATACATGTACAAAACCAACACCATATAGTACATTGTCTCAAATCTTATAGTATTTCGCAAACTGTGTTATACAGTATACCAAAACTTGTACAGGCATACCCCACAAACGAGGATCTCTACGTACAGTCCAGATCGAGGAATAAAAGGCATATATGCTCATCCAACAGCTCTCGATGCCCGGAGTCACCCCCCATGTGAATATGCACCCAAACCAAAGGGGGTTTAAGGGGGAATTTTATTTTTAAGTGTGAAATGCAATGGTTTGTTTAATTAATGTTAATGGTAGTTATGTGTTGGTAGTGAATATAACTAAACACCAAAGTGCAAAACCTGATGAGGACAAACAATAAATAAAATCTCTACTGCCTTGTCATAACCATTTGCATACAAACAGGTCTACATAATATGCCAACGTTTACCTTCTTGCCTGATGTTCTAGCTGTCACAAAACATGAATTGTTGACTATATGTTGGCATAGGCCATGCTTTCTTTTGAACCAAAATGAAGAAAAGATTAAATATTTTGGGACATCCATCTAATACATGTCCAAAACTTATGGACAAACTGTCACCTTTAGAAGTAGTTAAAGTACATCAACGAAAAAAAAAGAGTATAAAAATGCAAAATGTGTGCCTGACATTGCCGCGTAATAGTAGGGGCATATATTTGTATGGGATTGAGGTTTTTTTTGCATGATGTATCAGTTAAGTTGCTACCTTTTATGGTTAAATGCACATAAAGTATGGCACGCACCATTTCCCTCAACACAACACATTAGTCACTTAGTGTGTTGAGAATGAAGTGGGTGAGTGCAAGTCCCATTATGTGCGGCGTGTGTTTGAGAATGAATTGTCATATATCCTAGGAGGAATGTTGCCAATGTGGTATGACGTTAAAAACTACTAAATCAAATTATTATCTCCACTTATGCTAGCAAGAAGACGTGGCAATATGTACGGAGTGGGCTTACGATGTGCTAGTTTTAATGAGGTTTGAGCAAACAAATAATTTAATTTAGTGTTTACATTGCTTTATGATATGATAAAATTGTTAATTGCCTTTTTGTTGAAAAAGTAAAATGTTAAGCAACAAGCCTCATGTGGAATGTTGATTCTTTATGGCTTTGGGAGCTAGTGGAATCTCAGGTGCTAACAAATGAGATATCACATTGTTTGTTTGGTAATATTTGGGGACCAACTATGATACCATTGCACATGCAAAAGCGCCAAACCTAATTTTTTTATTATTCCATATTTGCTATCACTTCAAATAAGAATATGCATCCAAATATGAAGAAACACCATGTTGTCAGAGAAAAAAAAATGTAAAATAACCCTATCATACTTTGTCCATGGCTTCTTTGGCTTGTAAATCGTTGTGCGAACTGGAAATAGCAATCAAAACAAGATGAAGGTAAAAGCAAGCACCAACAATTTAGCACACCTTTACTGAAGCTAAACACAGTGAGTCTAAAAATTGTCTAATGAATTATTAAGATAACAACACCTTTTGATTAATTGCTAAAAACAATGTGTAAAAATTGTCTAATAAATTGTAAGATAACAACACAGATCTTTTGATTAATTTTTTGGCTTCGATTTAATGATTCTTGTTACTATCATGGACATATTTTGTGTGTGTACTTGTCCTTGAAAGCTTTCACCTTGTTGGCAAGTTTAACATCGGTTGCATGGCAGGATGGAGTGAAAGAATTCCTTTTGATGATAAGTATTGTTCACTGCACAAGTCTTGTGTTGAAGGAATATTTTTCCAGATGCTAAACATTTCATTTTCGTCCGAGATATCTATGTGCATGCTTCTTAGAAATCTAATAGTGGAAGTGCTTGTAATTGTGTTATGAATATAGTAGCTCGGGGGAGTGGTCTTGGACGTTAGTCTTGCTAGACTAGCATGGGTGTGTAAGAATGGCAAATTATGGGCAAAGCAAGGCAAATAAATGGTAATAAAACCTTATAATGGTTACTAGAAATGGAGCCCAGCGTTGCTGGGCATAGTTAAGAACTGTAAACTCCCGAGCAAATTGTTAAATAAGTTCACATTCTTATAATCATACAATTAAGAGCATTTGACCACATCTCCATTTCCCCTTCATTTTTTGATTTTTCTTTTGCCTTTCCATGCTTTTCTCTCTTTCTTTCTTTCTTTCCCTTTCTCCTTTTCCATTTTACCTTTTTTCTTTTTCCATTATTCCATTTATACCATCTCCCTTTTCCCTTTTTTATTTTCCTCTTCACCGTTTTTATTTTTCTAGTTTCGCATTCCCTTTTCTTCCATTCATGTTTGCCCTTTCCCCCTTTTTTTTTCCACCCTTTCTCCACCCTTTTTCCTTTTTCCTTTGTTTTTCTTCCTTTTCTTTTTTTCTATTCCATACCTTTCCCTTTTTTCTATTTTCCTCTTCCTTTTTGTTCCCCTCCCCTTCCTATTTTCCTATTTTCCCTCATTCCCTTTTTTCTCCTCCATGTTTCCCTTCCCCTTTTCCTTTTCCTTTTCTCCCCTCCCCTCTCCTTTCCTCCGTTTCCTTCGCTTTCGCTTCCCCTTTCCCTTTCCAATGGGTTTTTTCCCTTCCCTTCCACGTTTTCCCGTACCATTTTTCCCTCCCGTTTCCCCCTTTCCCCCTCCTTTTTTCTCTTTCCATTTTTCCATATCCTTTTCCCACCTTTTTTTCTTCTCCTTTTTCCATTGCCCTTTTTTCCCTTCCCTTTATTTTCATGCCCCTTTTCCTCTCACTTTCCCTCTTCCTTTTTTTTCCCCATCTCTTTTCCCCTTCCGTCCTCGAGGTTTCTTTATGCCCTTTTTTCTTCCTTTCTCCTCTTCCCCCTTCCTTTTTTCTTTTTCCTTTTCCCCCGGTCTCCCCTCCCTTTTTTCTCATCCCTTTTTTTCGTGGCCTTTTTCTCCTTTCCCCACCTTTTTCCTCTTTCTCGTTCCTAGTGTTCCTTTTCGCTCCCTCCTCCTTAACCTTTCCCTTTCCTTCTCTCTATCTTTTTCCTCTTCCTCTCTTTCCCTTCCTCACCTTTTCTTCCCTTCTCTTTCTCATGTCCTCACCCTTTCCCTCTTCTCCTTTTCATAGTGTCCTTTTTTCCTTCTTTTTCGTAGTGTCCCTTTTTTCCTTTCTGTTTTTCCATGCTCTTTTCCCTTTCCTTTTCCCTTTTCTTTCTTTCCTTTTTACCCGGAGCCTTTTTGCCTTTCACTTTGCCCTTTGCTTCTCCCTTTTTCTATTCCCTTTCCTCATCTTATATTATAAAGTCAATGACGGTGGTGGGAAGTCGTGCAATAAATCTCGGCCTTCGAATGCAGTCAGATGATCTCAACCATCCAAATTAGGGTTTGATTCATGACATACGCTAAAACTTTATAATATAAGATGGTTAAATAATATCTTGGAGGCAAGATATTATTTAATGGAAAGTTCTAGAGTTTAAATATAGTTGAGCCAAGATTGTATTCTTATATTCAAAAGTTAAAGATAAATATAAAAATCGAATATCTCCTTGCCCATGTGACCGCATTCTTGTTTTGATAGACCGCCCTTGCTTGTTACTTTGCTATTGCCAGCAAGCCTTGCCATAATTCTCGCCGTTCTTCGCCGAAGTGACCCGGTTAGGCGGTGAACTACCAAAGATCAAGTTAATGCATCTGGATCTAGCTCTAGTTTTGGTGAATTAAGAGCTTGACCGATCTGAGTTATTGGTGTAACTCATATGCTATGTTTATTGGATCTATGCTTATTTGTCGTCTTATTTCATACTTAGTTCATTTTGTCGTTGCTAACCGTTTACTCTGTGGATTGTGTAGCAAACCTGGACAGTTTACAGGTTATAAGATTATGATTTGTTTGAAGAAGTCTGGTATTCTGTTTAGAAGAGATAAGATAAGATAAGATAAGATGAAGAGATAAAAGGTATGGTTTATTGTTGTGAACCATAACAATTGGTATCAGAGCCAGGCTATTCCTAAAGTTTGCAAAGACTTCCGGTTGGTGCTGGAGATTGCAAACAGGAATAGAGAACCTTATTCTAGCTATTCTTGATGTTTGTAAATCATCTAGTTGGTGCTAGTGATTGCAAACTGGAAAAGAAATCCTCCTCCTGAGAATCTAAATGATCCTCTTTCTATGAATTTAAAATTTTGACTTTTGGATCATTCTTTCCAATCCGATTCTACCCAGAATAATCAACCTTTGGATATCAGTATGACAAAATTATTTGTTGCAGGAAACATATAGGTGCAGGTGATTGGTGACGTGGAATAAGCAGAGGGAACTGAGCCTAATCTTCCTTATCAATCCATTTCATTTGCCAAAATGGATCTCCTTCCAATCAAGCCTAACCAGAACTGACAATCCATCTCCTTGGCCAGGATGGATCTCCGTTGAAACTTTTCCTGCATCTACGGAGGGCGTATCTATGGTGGACGGATCAATCTTTATCTGAACTATTCATCCTTGACAAATCTTGAACTATTCCAAACTAAACGAATTCTAAACAACGTAAAGAGCGGCCCATTGTTTTAGTAAGACGTCTTGATAATGAATATCCGGCTATAAGAAATTGTAGTTTAAAAGTAGATGTGACTTCAAAATCTGTTAGAAGATTTTAAAGGATTTGTGCCTTTAGAGAAATTGTAAGTCTATTTTATGATTGTACTGCTTCCTTCTAATGAATGATCATGCCATTAATAGTTGCACAATGGTTGGTGCCATAAGTGTTGATGTTAATAGATGACACTGAAATTTTTGAGCAGTAGTTGGTGCTACTGGTTGGAGTCGGTGCTTCAACAGAACCCTTGATCTTTTCTTAATCTTGCCTTTATCTTAAAACTTAAATTTTATCTAGTAGACCTTAAACTTTGCTAATATATCTCAAAAAAATAATCAAATCTTCCTTGGATCTCTATCTTAATCTTTAGCCACAACCGTTGTGATTGTCATAAATAGTTGGTGGTATTTGTGAGATCATAATACTAGCCTTTGATCCTTAAAATGGATTGAGTAATTGAGTTTGTGCTTAATTTGAGGTTTACAACTGAGGCCAGTTGCTTCCAAAAAGGGAAGAATTGTTATGAATATAGTAGCTCGGGGGAGTGGTCTTGGACGTTAGTCTTGCTAGACTAGCATGGGTGTGTAAGAATGGCAAATTATGGGCAAAGCAAGGCAAATAAATGGTAATGAAACCTTGTAATGGTTATGGTTAAATAATATCTTGGAGGCAAGATATTATTTAATGGAAAGTTCTAGAGTTTAAATATAGTTGAGCCAAGATTGTATTCTTATATTCAAAAGTCAAAGATAAATATAAAAATAACTAAAGCCAAAATTAGTTTCAAAGGAAAAGGTAGAACGTAACTATTAGACTATAAAAGAAGTGATGGGCATGAATACTTATTATTAAACGACCACATTTTTGGACAAACTACTTTAGCTCTAATTCGAATATCTCCTTGCCCATGTGACCGCATTCTTGTTTTGATAGACCGCCCTTGCTTGTTACTTTGCTATTGCCAGCAAGCCTTGCCATAATTCTGCCAGTTCTTCGCACCGAGTGACCCGGTTGGGCGGTGAACTACCAAAGACTAGTTAATGCATCTGGATCTAGCTCTAGTTTTGGTGAATTAAGAGCTTGACCGATCTGAGTTATTGGTGTAACTCATATGCTATGTTTATTGGATCTATGCTTATTTGTCGTCTTATTTCATACTTAGTTCATTTTGTCGTTGCTAACCGTTTACTCTGTGGATTGTGTAGCAAACCTGGACAGTTTACAGGTTATAAGATTATGATTTGTTTGAAGAAGTCTGGTATTCTGTTTAGAAGAGATAAAAGGTATGGTTTATTGTTGTGAACCATAACAATTGGTATCAGAGCCAGGCTATTCCTAAAGTTTGCAAAGACTTCCGGTTGGTGCTGGAGATTGCAAACAGGAATAGAGAACCTTATTCTAGCTATTCTTGATGTTTGTAAATCATCTAGTTGGTGCTAGTGATTGCAAACTGGAAAAGAAATCCTCCTCCTGAGAATCTAAATGATCCTCTTTCTATGAATTTAAAATTTTGACTTTTGGATCATTCTTTCCAATCCGATTCTACCCAAATTAATCAACCTTTGGATATCAGTATGACAAAATTATTTGTTGCGGAAACATATAGGCGCAGTGATTGGTGACGTGAATAAGCAGAGGGAATCGAGCCTAATCTTCCTTATCAATCCATTTCATTTGCCAAAATGGATCTCCTTCCAATCAAGCCTAACCTGAATCGACAATCCATCTCCTTGGCGGGGATGGATCTCCGTTGAAACTTTTCCCCGCATCTACGAGGGCGATCTATGGTGGACTTGATCAATCTTTATATCCAACTATTCATCCTTGACAAATCTTGAACTATTCCAAACTAAACGAATTCTAAACAACGAAAGAGCGCCCATTGTTTTAGTAAGACGTCTTGATAATGAATATCCCACTATAAGAAATTGTAGTTTAAAAGTAGATGTGACTTCAAAATCTGTTAGAAGATTTTAAAGGATTTGTGCCTTTAGAGAAATTGTAAGTCTATTTTATGATTGTACTGCTTCCTTCTAATGAATGATCATGCCATTAATAGTTGCACAATGGTTGGTGCCATAAGTGTTGATGTTAATAGATGACATTGAAATTCTAGATTGGTGTCTAGAGTTTTGAGCAGTAGTTGGTGCTACTGGTTGGAGTCGGTGCTTCAACAGAACCCTTGATCTTTTCTTAATCTTGCCTTTATCTTAAAACTTAAATTTTATCTAGTAGACCTTAAGCTTTGCTAATATATCTCAAAAAAAATAATCAAATCTTCCTTGGATCTCTATCTTAATCTTTAGCCACAACCGTTGTGATTGTCATAAATAGTTGGTGGTATTTGTGAGATCATAATACTAGCCTTTGATCCTTAAAATGGATTGAGTTGGTGCTCATGTACAAATTGAGTTGGTGCTTAATTTGAGGTTTACAACTGAGGTCAGTTGCTTCCAAAAAGGGAAGAATTGTTATGAATATAGTAGCTCGGGGGAGTGGTCTTGGACGTTAGTCTTGCTAGACTAGCATGGGTGTGTAAGAATGGCAAATTATGGGCAAAGCAAGGCAAATAAATGGTAATGAAACCTTGTAATGGTTATGGTTAAATAATATCTTGGAGGCAAGATATTATTTAATGGAAAGTTCTAGAGTTTAAATATAGTCGAGCCAAGATTGTATTCTTATATTCAAAAGTCAAAGATAAATATAAAAATAATTAAAGCCAAAATTAGTTTCAAAGGAAAAGGTAGAACGTAACTATTAGACTATAAAAGAAGTGATGGGCATGAATACTTATTATTAAACGACCACATTTTTGGACAAACTACTTTAGCTCTAATTCGAATATCTCCTTGCCCATGTGACCGCATTCTTGTTTTGATAGACCGCCCTTGCTTGTTACTTTGCTATTGCCAGCAAGCCTTGCCATAATTCTGCCAGTTCTTCGCACCGAGTGACCCGGTTGGGCGATGAACTACCAAAGACTAGTTAATGCATCTAGATCTAGCTCTAGTTTTGGTGAACTAAGAGCTTGACCGATCTGAGTTATTGGTGTAACTCATATGCTATGTTTATTGGATCTATGCTTATTTGTCGTCTTATTTCATACTTAGTTCATTTTGTCGTTGCTAACCGTTTACTCTGTGGATTGTGTAGCAAACCTGGACAGTTTACAGGTTATAAGATTATGATTTGTTTGAAGAAGTCTGGTATTCTGTTTAGAAGAGATAAAAGGTATGGTTTATTGTTGTGAACCATAACAAATTGTGACGTTCCAGCACAGTATACGGTCCCAGGACGTATACTGTACTGCCTCGTCACGCATACACGCCACCCCGACTGACGTGTACGGCGACGTATAGCCAGGCGGGTAGCCCCTAGGGGGCAACTTGCAAGGTATGTGTATGTATTAATGTGCACATTTACCAATGTGCACATTTATCTAGGTGCACATTTTCCCATGTGGACACTTTATGCCACCTAGTCATTAAAGGCAAGTGGGCCACACCCAATTATCCCACATGCTTAAAGGGATAATTGGAAACCCTAGCCCTAACCCTTGTTTATTTAGGTAAAGGAAACCCTAACTTGCCATTTTCGCCCATAGGGTTTTAGAGCTCTGTTTTGCTTGCTCCAGGAGTCAAAACCGCCTCTCAGACTCTGTCTGAGAGATTTGACTCATTAGTTTTCCCTTCTAGCGCCATCTTCTAGCAGTTCAGCAGGATGGTCGAGTTCAGGGCAGGAGGAGCGAGCCAAGGATCAGGTAATTAGTCAATTTAATAGCCTAAACCGTCTTCCAGTCATTGTATCAGTAGGTTTAGCATATTAGATTGCCCATAGCAGCCACTTAGATTCCCAGATACCAGACTCTAACTAAAGAACCTAACTCTATGATATAGATTAGATCTAGTTCTTTAGTTCTTCTGTGATGTATATGGATGATGTATCTCTGTGAACTCATTGTATTGGGAAGGGGGGTAGAGACCCTAAAGCTTGGTAGTTGATGCTCCTAGAGTAGCCTCTCTAGCACACTGTAGATTCGGCCTGTGTACAAGAACCACACCTGGTTGTGGGTGAAGGGGCCAGACTGGCTTACAAGGAGGTTCGTGTTCTAACTCTTGAACGATCCCTCTGGTGTGTAAGGCCTACCGGGGATCATTGTGGACTAGGTCTAATGGCTTGCCACTGATCTCTGGAGGGGTGATCCCTACCTGCCCCATCGAAACTGGGGAGATGGAACCTAGGAATAGCCCCTTTGGCTATGCATCCGGCGGGCTACAGTCAGGTCCCAACACTCTTCAACCTAATCTGCAAAGTGTGCACAGGAGGGGCGGATGAAGTGGACAACCCGAAGCCATGTTCTTATGCCAGCCAAATCCATTGCCATGAATTCTGTCTGCAATGAACTCTGGAGACCCAAGCCGTCAGTCATCCCTTTGAGTCTGAGCCTTGGGTAGGATTTCCCATGTGATGTGCTGATCTTTGTCTATGCAAATATATGATGAGCCATCCTTCGAGATGGCTATGTGATGTTGATGTTGTATACTAACATCGCAGCTAGGTAGGCCCGGAGGAAGACAGGGTAAAATGACCCCTTCATTCTTCCCACTGGAACTCATCAAGGTTGCAGTGATACATGGAGGGCCCTGTATCAGTATGGAGTTGGTATGGGGGATGAACTCCTGTTTGTATACGGTGAGGCACCGTATATGAGCAGGGGACGTCACAGTGGTATCAGAGCAATATTCTTGGAGACCAAGGGCAAAGCACTGACCATGATCCCAGTAGTACTAACTTGATAGGATCCTCAAACCTCGAAAAATGGGAAATTTTTTTTCTCATTTTTGTAGTAAATGCTAAGCTAGTAACAGTTAAGAGAATTGGAACATAAAAAGATTAAAAATAGTGAGCCGAATCCTTCTAAAGCAAGAAGGTCTCATACGTCGTGCCAGGACTAAAAACAAAACTCCAGTTTTTTACCTGGGCGCAACGTGTGAGACTTTGGGCCAAAAACACCTTAAAACTTGATGAATTTTAGAAAAGTAACATGCTAGATCGAGTTCTAAGGTAAGATTTAGCTAGAATGGTATGTTACAATCACATAAATTAGTAAAAAATGTACAATGTCTCACACGTTGCGCCAGGACTAAAAACAAAACTCTAGGTTTTGACCTGGCGCAACGTGTGAGACCAGTACTTAGAAAACTCTGAAATAAGTGTATGTTTTAAGTCGCTAGATGCCCTGGTACATTAAATAGAGCAACTTGAATTTTGACCTAAAATTGCCCAAGCTATAAATAGATGTAGACCCCCCTCATTTGTAAATTCCCTCCTTAGAAATCTGCTCCCGCTTTTTAAGGCGATCTTTTGGCGCCGACCTCAGATCGACGAGCCGTCAAACATGGCCAGAACCAAACAAACTGCTCGAGTTCCCCGACCTGGTGAATCGCCCAGCGCCCAAGACCCTGGCCTGATACAGCGAATGCTTCAGGAGCGCCTCTAAACAGGCATGGCCAGTCTTCATCGAGCGAGGCGACAGCTTCAGAGGAGCACCAGAGGGAAGGATCCCAGCAGGGAGGAGCACAGGACGAAGAGATAGACCAGCAGGTCGATCAAGACGAGGTGCACTCAGAAGCAGGAACAGAAGTGCTCGAGGACGAGGAAGCGGAGCGAGAGCGGAGAACCAAGGCTCGCGAAGAGCAGAGGCAGCCGACTCCCGAGCCAACCCTGGAGGAAGAACTCGAAGCCTGGATTCGAGAGAAGGAGGCAGAGGAGCAAGAAGAACAGAGGGAGCCGACACTTGAGCCAGCTGAAGAAGAAGAAGAGCTCGCGAGCACGAAGCCAAAGAACGCCGTCGAGAGAAGAGGGCAGAAAAGAAGAGGAAGAGGGAAGAGGAGGAGGCGAAAGCAGTCGAGGAGCTGAAGAAGAAGAAGAAGGGGAAGTTCGTGGAAGTAGGCAAAAGGAAACTCAAGAAAGCCCCACGAACCAAGGTAGTTATCCAAGAACGACCAGCAGACAAGCCCCCATCCTCCTCGGATGACTCATAGGATGAGGATTTTAACCCCCATGATAAAGAGGCAGGTTCTTCGAAGGATGCCGTCAATGAGCAGGCAATACCCGACCCGGAGCAGCCCGAGCAGGCGCAGAAGCCCCCACCATACCCGACTTGGGACAGGAAGAAACAGCCACGACCTGCCCGAGAATCTTATGTGACAGACCCCATCAAGATCTACGAGAGGAAGATGAGGGAGCACAACGCGTATATGAAGAAGTGGGAGGATTACAACTCCTATTACCAGCAGAACAGGGTTAGAACTATCGAAGGTAGACATCCGACGAAGAAGCAAACCCTAAGGCCGCCGCCAGAGAAGCCCAAGCCTCTCAGGAAGCCAACGAAGAAGAGAGCCAGCAGAAAGGAGAACGAGATACGAGAAATCAGGCACTTCCAGCGCAGCTTCGGCTTCCTAATTCCCCGTGCCCCCTTCGCCCGTCTAGTTAGAGAAGTGATGCAGGACTTTAAGACCGGCATGAGGGTAACAGACGAGATGCTGCTGGCACTACAGAAAGCGGCCGAGCAAAAGATAGTGCAGCATTTTGAAGATTCCACAGCCTGCACCGTGCATGCCAAGCGAGTAACGTTAATGAGGAAAGATATGCAGTTGGCCAGTATAATTAAGGGAGATCCCCAGTAGAAATTTTGTAAATGATGAAAATTTTGTTAATACAAAGAATTTTGAGTAGATTATATGTGTAATCTTACTTAATTAAGCAGAGTTAGCAAGTAACAGCTTTTATTTTAGTTAAATAGGACATTTCTAGAGAAAATAGTGAGATGTCTCACACGTCGCGCCAGGACTAAAAACAAAACTCCAGTTTTTGACCTGGGCGCAACGTGTGAGACCATATCCAAATTAGACCAAAACACCTCCAAATTGACCAAGTAAGGGGTCAATTCTGCCTAACTCGATGAGCCTAGCATGATTAGACCCTTAGATCAGCCAAATTGGACAAGTTTTGACCAAAACAGGGCAGATGTCTCACACGTCGCGCCAGGAGAAAAAACAAGACTCCAGGTTTTGATCTGGGCGCAACGTGTGAGACCTCCTAGCATTTTCTCGACCATGCCATATCCAATTGACTTCTAGTTTGTTGCAATAGGTTTATTAGATAGTCCCAGTCATGCTCAAACCCTCAAACTAACCTTCCAATCCCCATTTGAGCCTCAACATAGGCTAGAATTGCCCAACCCCAAGAGTTTTTCAAGTCACCCAAAAATTAGGGTTTTCCCCTTCTCTATAAATAGGTCCTCATTTCTCACTTAGCACCCTACAAGTTTGCTCTTGACCTTTTAGGTGATCTTTCAGCTCCCTGAGGCGCTTTTACATCTGTTTGTTAGTCCCATCTTCCCTAGACCCATGGCAACTGCTGACTTCAGGCGATGGTACAGCGCCAGTGCTCATGCTGCCGAGGCCGATGTCAATAATATTTTCCGAGTCTTCCGGAAAGAAATAGATGTCCAAGCCACTCTGCACGCAACCCCAGCATATAGACAAGTTTTGACCGAGTTCCAAGCTAGGGTAGGACCGTCTTTAGTGCAGCTCCCCCCTTGTACAAGTTACTTTGTTCCCAGGCAATCCCTGCAAGCAGCCTTGGGTGATGTTCCAAACATTGCCAAGTACCTGACCAACAAGGCCCAGAGGTTGCCAGACTACATGGTCCTGACAATCGACAGGACCAAGTATTTTTCCCACACCGCCGCCTTAGCAATTTTCCTTTCCCACCGTGCCGAAAACTCCATGGGGGAAACCTCTATCCCTCCCATGGATGTGGACCAGGTTTCGATGGTGGTACATCAACATCTGCATAGACAAAGATCAGCACAATACATATGGGTTCCTACCCAGGCTCGACTCGGGGGAGGGTGGCGGCTTGGTCTCGAGTTCATTGCGGCGAAATTCATGACAATGGATTTGGCTGGCATGAGAACATGGCATAGGGTTGTCCACTCCATCCGCCCCTCCTGTACACACTTTGCAGAGTAGGTTGAAGAGTGTTGGGACACACCGTAGCCGCGGATGCATAGCCAAAGGAACTATTCTGGGTTGCATCTCCCGGTTCCAGATGGGGCGGTGGGGATCACTCCCACCCGGAGGTCTCCATCTTGACTCAAGGTGACTAGAGGGCCCTTGCCCTTATTCGACCTTAACCCACGGAAAGTGAACACCACTCCACGGGTGTATTAGAGCCCATGCCTTACCCACACGCGGTGGCAAGCCATTAGACCTAGTCTACATTGATCCCCGGTAGACTTTACACGGAGGGATCGGTCAAGAGTCGAACCACGAACCTCCTTCTCGAGCCGTCGGCCCCTTCACCCATAACCGGTGTGGTTCTTGTACCGCGGGCGAATCTACGGTGTGCTAAGGTGGCTAGCTAGGAGCATCAACTACTAAGCTTTAAGTCTCTACCCCCTTCCCAATACAATGAGTCCACGGAATTCATCCGTCCATCACATCATCATAGAACTAAGGAATAAGAACTAATCTATATCATAGAGTTAGGTTCTTTAGTTAGGAATCAATCACGGGGATGCAGCGGCTACTAAGGGTAATTTAATAGGCTAAACCTATTGGTTCGATGGCTGGAATACGGTTTAGGCTATTAAATCGACTAAATCTGAGATCCACAGTTCCTCCTCTTGATCCCAAGGCGTCCATGTCGTTTGTTACGCTTGGGATGCGGTCGGATGGAGAATCTGACGAGCTAGGGGGCGCCGCGGCCAGATCTTGGGAGTTGGTTTGACTCTTGGTATGGCTTGGAGCTTCGGAAGGTTCATGGATGGAAAGGGAAGAATTAGGGTTTGGTTACCTTACATAGGCTATCAGTTAGGTTTAGGGTTTCTATGACCCTTGGTCTGCCTTTAATGGTTTAAAGGTTTAAAGTGCGCACATTGCTAAGTGTGCGCACCCTTACAAGATTGCCCCTAGAGCCCCTTGTTGTTACACGCCGTCGGCATTACCGTCAATTGGTATGGCGTGTCACGGCGTGATGGCCGGTGTAGTACTGGTATATGTCTTGAGGCCGGTATATCGTACTAGAAACGTCACATTCTCCCCACCTTAAATTAATGATGTCCGCAACATCGTTAGGTCTCCCCACCTTGGGATCTTCTTAACCTGCAATCAACTTGATGCATACGATATACTATTATCATAGTTACATATTTATTAGGATTACCTCAAGGTAATATTTTTTGAACATTATTATACTATTATTCAATCAAATACTTATCAATCCGTATGTCATTACAACAATTACCCATTAGTTTTACTTATCATAATGTTTTAGTTTATCAATATATACAATTATTCTCTGAGGTACTCTTCATTCCTTGCAACACATTACAACAAAATTTGTGTTGCAAGTCTTAAAATCTTCGACCTCCTAGCCCTCTCAGGAGCTCTATTGGCTTCTGGCAGTCAACACTACGTTAGTACCATTTTTAATTATTTATAAATTTGGTTATAAGGGAACCACCCCAACTATCTACATGAATGCATGGCTAATCTCTCCGGTGTAGGAAGAGGATGCTTCTTCCATCATGGTTAGTGGAGAGCAGTAGCCTATCATGCCTATATGGCGCTCATGCCTACACCTTTAGTTGCCCAGCGTGGAGGATAGGGTCCTTCTCGTATATGGGTGTGAAGGATAGTGTCCTCCCCGTAGGCATTGGCTAGAGGTGCTTTCCCTATCAATGCATTCTGAATGACCTCTTATCTCTCGAGGTCGTCTACTTAAAGTGGGGACGTAGACTTTCCAAAAGCGGAACCGCGGTCATGCCTACATTGACATTACACCGTCCTAGAGATCACCGTAGTGATCTCATCATCGGTAACAACGCATGCAACCCATACCTCATAGGTTGCATGCGTGGGTACTTAACTATGCAAGCTATAAATCTACACAAATCGACATGCCCCGGCCGATTTCTTGGAGATGACCTTGCCGTCCCATTGCTCCATAAAGCGTGGTTCTTGCTTTATCGGATCTCTTTTAAGTACCCATGTATGCGTCTTCCACGACAAGTGTTTCCACTTGACCAAGTATTGGAGAAACTCCGATCTCCTTGTTTTCTTGAATGCTTTATCAAGAATTAGTTGGAACCATTTCTATCGCTCTTCTATCATTTCCAACATCGTTGGAGTGTCGAGACTTCATGCGGATTGGGAGTGTGCTTCTTCGACAAACTCACGTGGAAGACTTTTGTGGATCTTTAAGTGTCTTTGGCAAGTCTAGCTTGTAGGATTGGTTGCCTACTCTTTGGATTATTACGAAGGGTCCGCCCACCTTGGAGCAAGCTTCTTACAATTTACGATCGCGGACTTCGCTTTTGCTTTACCTTGATCTTGAGCCATACATCATCTCCAACTTGGAACTCTCTGACTGTCGGATGCTTGTCGGCGATGCTCTTTTGTCGACTCCTTGCCGCGAGAAGATATCCTCGAACTTCTTCCATGAGCTGCTGCATGTCGCCCAACATTTGCTGCGAAACTTCCACTTTTGACACGGGGTTGTGCCAAGTGTCTGGAGTTAGGCATTGGTAGCAGTAATTAATCATGAACGGTGACATTTGGGATGATTCCTGCTTGGTGCTATTGTATGCAAACTCCACCAAGTGAATAAACTCTTCCCACATACCTTGTTTGTTCCAGACATAGTTTCGGAGCATATCTTCCAATATTCTGTTGGTCCGCTCTGTTTGCCCATCCATCTGGGGATGATAGACCGTGCTCATGGATAGCTTCGTCTGAATCGTTGCAAAGAGATCCTGCCAAAAGGCACTGATGAACTTCGGATCTCGGTCGGAGATAATTTCCCTTGGCATTCCATGAAGCCTGAAGATTTCTTTGGTGAAGAGCTTTGTCGTATCCATAGCTGTGTCCGTGGTCCTGCAAGGCACGAAATGGGCCATCTTCGACAACTTGTCGACCACGACCATCAAGGCATCCTTACCTCTTACTGTCCTTGGGAGCCCTGTTATGAAGTCCATGCTGACGACCTCCCACTTAGCGTTTGGCACCGCTAATGGTTCCAATGCACCTGGAATTCGAAGCTGTTCTGCCTTCGTTTGCTGACATAGTTGACATTCCTTGATGTGGCGAGCTACCTGCTTCTTCATTCCTGGCCAATAATAGCTACTGCGCACTTTGAAGTAGGGTAAAAGCATGTTAGGGTGTCCCTTAAAAAGTATTATTTAGTGACAAAAAAGGTACCTAAAAAGGTAGCCAGGACTGGGTACTGGGTACCTGTATAATATCTCAATATAAGGTATGTTTTAGAACTTTTTATATATATATTGGTCTCCGATAGCATTATCTTTATCTTAACTTTGAATATTACCATGTCCTTGACTTTTATTTTGGATTTTTGTATTAGTTTTAATGAAAAGAAAAATGAGAAAGTACCCAGTTCTGAAGTACCTAGTGTATGTACTTTTGCAGGTTCCAAAAGTGGTACACCCTAACATGCTTTTACCCAGTATGTCTTCATGAATCCTGCGTGGCCAGCTATTGGCTGTTGCGGGTGTCGTGAAGGATCAACTTCCTTACTCCTAATGATTCAGGCACGCACAACTTGTTCTTGTGGTACAGAAGGTTACCTTCCTTCTTAAAATTTTTGAAGGTTTTCCTCTCCTTGTCTGTTCTTGCTTCCTTAAACAAGCTTGCCCATACTTCCTTGAAGTCCACATCCGTTGGCAAGGTTTCTTCGATCTTTTTTCCCGAAATCGCTGGAGAGCGTCGAGATTGCATTGCAATGCACTCTAGTTGTCAGCGGATGCCTTGAAAGTGCATCTGCTACCACATTAAGCTTCCCTGGCTTGTAGACTATGTCAAAGTCATACTCTTCGAGGAACTCCATCCACCTTCGCTGCCTCAGGTTAAGGTGTGGTTGCGTGAATACATATTGGAGGCTCTGATGATCCGTGTCCAACTGGAACTTCCTTCCTAAGAGGTAGTGCCTCCAAATTCTCAATGCCCCGACAAGCGCAAGCAATTCCCGATCGTCGTCGGTGCTTAACGCGTTTTGGCGTCGTTCATCTTTTACGGAATCATATGCTATTACCAGCTCTTCTTGCATGAGCAGCTTTTTGTGGCTATCTTACTTGCGTCACGTAAAGCCACTAGTTTGTCCTTCTGCGGGTGCATGAGGGGTCAAGGCGGGGCGGTTGTCAAAGCTTCCTTTCAACAATTCAAATCTGTTTGGGCTTTCTTAAGCCAATGGTGCGCTTAATTTTCACCTTTTACGCCTTAAGTCAAGTCCTGTTGGTGGGGCTGCTATCTTTCGCAGTTCTTCCGCGAACTTCTGTAATACCTGCTAGGCGGGGAAACTTCTGACCTCGTGGGCGTTCTTTGGTCTGGCCATTGGATCAACGCTTCAATCTTGGCGGGATCCGTCGAGATTCCTTCGCTGAAATCACATGACGAGGTATTCCACCTTCTCATTGCGGTGGCGCCCGACAACTTGGCATACAACTGATGCCTCTTCAACTTCTCGGCGCCTTTCTTACGTGTTGTGCATGTTCTTCAATGGATCGCTATACACCCGTAATGTCGCAAAGAACACTATCAATGAGGTGTCCAAGAATTCTCTGAAGATGTCGTTCATGAGTCTCATGAACGTAACTGGGGCATTTGATAGACCAAATGGCATTACCGTGAACTCGTAATGCCCATACCTGGTCCTGAAGGCCGTTTTATGGATGTCTTCTTCCTTTATTCTGATCTGGTGGTAACCTGACCTTAGGTCGATCTTGGAGAAGACCTTTGCCCCTTGGAGCTGATCCATCAAGTCGTCCGATCTGGGGAGTGCGTACTTGTTCTTGATGGTGTGCTTGTTCAATTGTCTGTAATCTATGCACATCTCCTTCTTCTTGACAAAGAGAATGGGTGCCCCAAATGGTGAGACGCTAGGTCTAATGAAGCCTAGGTCGAGCAATTCCTGCAATTGCTTCTTCAGCTCCATCAGTTCCTGCGTCGTCATTCTATACGGAGCTTTGCTCGTCGACTTGGTTCCTGGTTCGAGTGCTATCTCACACTCGACTCCCCTGTAACGAGGAAGTTGCTCGATCTCATCTGGGAAGAGATCGTGGAACTCCGTGATCAAGTTGGCTATTTGCTTGGGCAACTTGCTGAGCACTTTGTCTTCCTTGCTTTCCTCCGACTCGGTTTCTTCAATCTTAAGTTTGAAAATGTATGCTACCTGCTCGCTCTTGATTGACTTGAGCAGCTTCTTAATAGACATACACTGCATGATGGGAGCAACTTCTTTACCTGTGATCTCAATAACTTTGTCGCCGGGCGTTGTGAGGGTCACCTTCCGCTCCACGGGGCAATGATGGCCCCTGCTGGTCCAAGGTACTCCATTCCTATTATCAGGTCGTACTTGCCGATGCCCATTACTTCTGCTCCCATCGGGATATTAATTCCCGGCAAGTCAATGTCGAAATTGATCCTCTTCCCTGCCATTTGTCTTATTGCTCCGCTCGCCAAGATTACGGGCCTTGGCTTGGACTTTAAGGGTTTCAACTTCAACACGCCGACCATCCTTGAGAAGCCGAAGTTGTGGCTACTTCAGTCTATTAGGACTATGAAGGACTTGGTTTTGGCCTTCCCTATTGTGGAAATTACTCTATCTTTAGATTCGTGCCTGTTACGTATCTATAGCAGCAAAGATGTGGCACTCACCCTCAATATAATCGCCTTTGCCTCGCCGTCGTCGTCGCATCGAGTGTCCCATCCACCCAACTCGCTGCGCCGGGCTCATGACCCGAAGGGCAATTCGCCGCTTCGCGGCACGGCTGGAAGCATCTGAAGCAAAGCTGCTTCTCCATACACTCCTGCCTCTTTTCTTTGGGCATTGCTTGTAAGAAAGATCGCCTTTTCTTTTGAAGTAGTTCGACCCTTCCCCGCTTGTCCTTGAAGGACACCCACTTCCTTTCCTTGTCTCCCCAGGTTGCCACTATATATGGGATTTTCTGGACTTGGGCTGGCTGCCCTAGGGCTATAACTCCCTGTTGCCTTGCCTCTATCCTAGTAGTATGGCTGCTTCTGCCCGCTGTTCTGAGGCCACGTTCCTTGCAAGCTGATTGCTTTGGATTCTGCCTCGGATACCGTCTTAGGGTCTATTGCCCTTACGAGCTACGGATCTCTTAGTTTAGTCCTTCAATGTAGCTCTCCATTCGCGTGCTTTTCACTCAACCGGCACATCTGACCTTAGTCTCATGAACTCTTGATTGTACTTACGCCTTTTTTGTACCCTTCTTTGCAATCAGTAAAATTCTTTGCATCATGTTGAACTTGTGTTCGTGGAGCGTAATGGCGCTTTGAAGGCTTTTAGATTACTTCTTGAATCTGCACCCATCTCTCGCTTAAGCCATGGGCCTTGGCATAACCCTTCCACCGGATCGTGCGGCTCCCTTCAAGTTGGTTGCCACCCCCGCCTTTGTCCTTGTCTTTCATTCCATAAGCGTTTCCGTCCTTTCGCTCATCTCGTCGAGCCATGCCTCGCTTCCAAGCCTGATCTGTTTCTGCTGAACTGTTCAAGCTTCCGGGCCTTCCATACGTTGCCCAATCCGAGTCTACCTTTTTCGGTAGTCTAATGCCTTAGCGTCCTTCCGTCTGCCATCTCTACGGTCCGGCACTTGCTCAGCCTCTTTCTCGGACTCAGAGTCCGGCAGAGCGAGCTTGAGTCGGAGGTTTTTGTACTAGGGGACCTCCTTCTCTTACTCCTCTTCTTATCCTTCCCCGACTTTTTGAGGTGTCGCTTTGCCCTACTGATGCTTGTGCCGCTAATAGAGCCTTTATCTGGGTCGAAGTTCGCGTTTCTCATTTGCGACATCTCGCCTTACGGGGTCATGGGACCAAATGCTTGAATAGGTTCCTTGGGATGGGTTGCCTTTTGTCGGGGGGTCTCTTCGTCTCTATTGGGCCTCTGTTTTTGTTCGGACCGTCTTTGTTCTCTATCTGCATACACAGTTGACCATGGCCTTACGGTTAGATTCATTTACTTTATTGTATTCATGTATTTGCCGATATAATTTTTGGAACCAAATACAATCAACAAAGTAGTTTAATATTGCCAACAAAATGTTTTTTTTACATAATATTTTTAGATACAAGTCCTCCGGGATCAAGATTTTAACTACTCTTGAAATCGCCGGTAGGATGGGTTACCCTCTAGAAATTTCTTAACTTGGGCCGTTCCTACCGAGCGTCCCAAGTTCCTAAGGACATTGGTTGATGTCCCGCCCTGTAAGGCTGTCACCAATTCCTCTACTCTGCGGTCGGAGGTGTAGGCCGCGGTTACTGCCAATCTTCCCTGCCGTTGGTAGGGCACGGCAAAGTCGAAGATGTCAAGTTCCATCGCTCTCTTAACTAAGACAGCATAGTCGACGTTTGCAGCTATTCGAGCATGCATGCCAAAGCCAGAGAGTGCAATCAGCATAAACACTCCTTTTTCGCCCCCGGGACTGAATTTGCGGTGTATTACCGCTATTCTCCCATCCAGCAGTAGGGGAAGGTAGTACCTCAATGACCTGTCATTGTGTGTCGCTGACGACTCTCCACCTGTTTGGCCTCTCGCTCTATGCCTTCCGGCGTATTCATCGACCTCTACCTCAGTGATTTCTTGGTAGTCTCTAATTGTCGATGAAACTCGCCTGATGTCGATTCCTGCTCCTCTTGCACGAAGTGGTGTCGAAGAGCTCGGCATCAAAATGCTCGTGGTCTTGCCACGGATCCCCATCCGTTCTTGGATGGCGTAGAACTCCTCCTCAGATGGCAGTTCTCGAGCTTCCATTATTTGCCTTATGTTGATGTAGGCCATGATGTCCGAAGTCGACTCTCCTGTATAGGTGTCGGCTTCTCTCACTTGAAGCGGGAAGTCTGAGACTCCCCGGACGATGAAGTCCTCCAAGTCTGATTGCTGTCGTAGCAACTCGTCAAGTCGGAACTCCCTCTCCCTGCATTCAGGGAGGTTCTGGATGTCACTGAGGAGCAGGTACTCCTCGCCGTCAATGATGATGGGGGCTAGGCTTGTGATACCTAGCCCAAGCGGGGGAGCGACTCTGAGGTTCTGCCGGCTTCGCTCGAAGTTGGTTAACTCCTCTTCCGCTAGCCGTTGTTCTTCTGCTGGGTCGAGCTCCACATATTCTTCATCTTCCGATTCCTCTTCTTCTGTTCTTCCTTCTTGCTCCTGCTGGTACTGCAAAAGCATCTGGTCTGCTGCTGAGGATGCTATGGGGTCCACCTCCATGGGAGGAATAGAGGTTTCCCCCATTGGGTTTTCAGCACGGTGGGAAAGGAATATGGCCAAGGCGGCGGTGTAGGAAAAATACTTGGTCCTGTCAACTATCAGGACCATGTAATCTGGCAACCTCTGTGCCTTGTTGGTCAAATACTTAGCAATGTTCGGGACATCACCCAAGGCTGCTTGAAGGGATGGGCGGGGAACAAAAAAGCCCGTGCAAGGGGGGAGCTGTACTAGGGACTGACCTACCCCAGCTTGGAAGGAATAGAATAGAATAGTTTTTTTAACGTCCATGGAGACCAATAGGTCATGGGACCCATACAATGGGCTTCTTTTCGTGTTGTCAATCAGGATTTTGGAAGCCACCAACTGGTCGCCTACAGAAACAGATCAATTGTTCCGTTCGATGGAAGCAACAGACATCTAAAAATCTCTAGGTTTCAACGTATGCACGACATTGGTCTATAATGTTCTCTGTGTAAACTTTTTGGTCACCACTTTTGATATTTTGTTTTATGGGGCTTTACGTTTGCCTAGGATACAAATAGCGATACAAAGTATGCACCTCAAGGTGAGTACTTCTTTACTGAGCCACTCTCTCTTTTCTTTATGTGTTATGTTTGGTGTGTCTTCCATAATATAAATTATTAGTTGTTTATATAAAGTGTGGTTTCATATGGATTAGTACCATAAGTATTCAATTTTCTTATCCCAGTTCAGTACAGCCTTACCATAACAGTTTTACAGAGATTATGTATAGCATAGTCGATTATCTGTATTGTTATGTTGTATGCTGCTGCACAACTGTATCCTGTCATCTTTGATACTTAAGTTTCTTGCAAAGTGGATATGGCTATGGCAAGCTTTCTCCTTGATGTCGATATTAACAGATAGGAAATAAGAGGGTTGGCATTTGGAAAATTGCCAAGAGCACGCCTGTTGATCCACATTTACCAGTGCATATCAGTCCAATCAATGCTTCGGGAACATTTACCAATGCATAATCAGTAGCAATGTTTATAACATGATATGTAAACATGTATATCCTAGCTTCAATCCACAGATAGCTCTTTAGATAGACGCATGCTTGGAGATGATGTGTTTTGTTAAAACGTGAGTTCTTTTTCTCATAAATATTTAGAAGCTAATTGGCCTATGTTCTTGATTGTATGCATTATTGATCCAGGCAAACATGTATGGAGCTCTGATTGAGGTTGAAGCATGGGAAGGAAGCTTTACTTTAGTTGTTATTTGATGTAGTAGTCTTCAACATCTTTATGGTCATAACTTTTTACCTCTATACTCTGAAATCAATGGGGTCACCACCCTCATGTGAATGCACATTAGGTCTTGAGTATGTTACAATGTGAGTAGGCATTATCTTTTTGGTATTTGACTGATATGTTAGTGATCAATATGGAAAGTCTTATTTGACTACGGTTTCCCAATGAGCTTTATAGTTCAGTTGTTTATCGTTGTCGGTGTGTAGCCCATTGAAATCATTTCAGATAACGCAATGTAGCCCACTGTATAATGCTTTCAAACATTATACTTATGTCCTAGCATTTGTATTGTTAGGTTTACTTGGCTCACTATTCCCAGATGTCCTATATTTGCAGGCCTGTCGTCTATTATGGCGCATCGAATGATTATACCGTGTGCAAAGAAGCCAATCAAGGTAAGGCCAATGTATTGCCTACCATCTATCATCTATTCAAACATGTTTAGCATCTTAACTATAATTAAATTGCAACTTAGAAGCAACCTAGTGCAAAGAAGCCATAAAAAAAAAGCAAACTCAAGGCGTAGTTTTTGTTTGCATAACTAGAGTTGTGTATGTGCAACATGTCTATCAATATTCAATAGCCAGGTGAAAATTTTATGTTGCTCAAATCACGTCTTTCCAGGTTGCAGATTGAGTTATAGCATAGGTGCCTTGCAACTTGGAGTCTCTTTGTGTCTCGGGTTTCAAAGGACATCTGAGACACAGCCATGGGTGTTTTGGAAGATCAATCTGGCCAGGTAAATGAGCTATCTGGCCAGATTGATCTTCCAAAACACTCATGACTGTACCTACTCCATTAGGCTCAGCAACTCAATGTACAGATACTGTCTGATACAATCTCTGTGCTTCATGATCATCTTGGAGGATTTTGAAGTGTTTGTAAGCTCATTGAGGAGAATTCTGTTCTTAAATCATGATGCCGCACTGTTGGAGCAAACCATGGTCGTTATATTGCCCTGCCTTCTTTCTTTCTAATCTGTCACAATTGAAGGTAGCAAAAGGGTTAGTTGACATCTCTCTATAGCTGCAGCAATTTGGATATCAATGTTTGCACACCCGAGATGGATGCAGCATACATATGGTTACAAAACCACCATAAACCCTTAATATCCTCTACCTAATAGTGCCTAGGATATTGCGTGGAAGCTTGATCTATAGTGACATCTGCAATTACGAATGTTATCTCTGCAGTTTTCTAGAGGTTATTGCAGAAAGAAAATTAGATATCCAGTGTCTTCATAAATTCTATTCTATAGTTTGAAGTTTTATTGAATTTGGTGATAGATTCACACATCTATTTGATGCTTATACATGTTACATCATCATATCTATCGGCTGCGCTTTATAATATACCCTATTTCTCATCATGTTCTTGCAACAAGTGTCAACAGGTTTTGGGTTAAAAATTGGCATGGGATAGATTTGTCTATGCCTAAATTCATTTGCTTTATCTTCACGATATCCTGCATCAAAGAAAGCAAGATTTGGTTCATTCCATTTATGATTTTGCAGGTGAAACATAAAGAAGCCGCTCATGTACAAGGATAACAAAGCATAGGTACTTAATGGTGCGAAATGCAACAGTGCAGTAGAGGTACATTTCTATTATCCCTCTTCATGTGCCAAAGTGCACATCAGATATTTTTCTCTTACGGATTTGCCATAACAGTAGGCGATTATTAAGCCATGAGGATAGTATTTTTATTTAGGTCAGGGAGACTACATTTTAAACCAAGTTACCTGATGTCGTTGTACATGAGAGCAGATAATGGAAATCCATATTATTGTTTGTGCTTTTGGTTGAAGTTTGGCCTCAGGGTTCGTTTATGTTTTCCTTTTGCATGTTCTAATTTGCATGTAGATGTGCAATGCTATGGTATGTTGGAATAGCCTCTCAATCTATGCCCAAAATAGTTCGCTATTTCATTTACGCTCTACGCCCACCAAGCAATGCATGTTGTTTCAGTTAGCATTGGTTTCCTTTACTAATGTTTAGGTACACTCTAGATGGCCAATTGGGTTGTAAAAGTCTCACATTTGCAACTGTGCAGCCCATATAAATTATATTTCTCTGCTTTCTATAGACAGATGATGCATATAGATCATAAGTTCTTTTATTCACTGTTCATATTTTGCATCATAATTTCTCTGTATTGTAGTTTATGCTGCTGAAGACCAAATTTCAGACCTTGAGTTTCACACTATCAAGTCGGTAAAACAAAAGGCTATAGGAGTCATTAGAGGATGCATCTAGACTACATATAAATTCTTAGCAGATCCAGTCTCTTATTGCACATTAAGTTGGTGTATCAATTTGAAGAAGTTTGAATGTTACAATAGATTTTGATCAATGTTCTATGGTTTTTGCCAATTTTGTAGCCAAAGTTATTCTGTTGTAGCTTTTGACTATTGTTTAGTTCGGTGAACATTAAATTGTCGTTGTTTTGATCAATGGCCATAGTTTTTGCCAATTTTGTAGCCAAAATTATTCTATTGTAGCATTTGGCCCTTTTGTTCTATGCATTGTGATAACATAAAGAAATTGTTCAGTGTGTAAATGACATGTTGAGTCCCTTTGCAGTTAACACATTGCATCTATCTAAGATTGACAGTTGAAATTAAAAATGGTTAAAACAAATGCTTAAAACAGCCTACGCATTTTAAGCTCTGTTGGGTTCTAAGACTTGCTATAAGTGAAAAAAAACCTCAATTTGCATTTGAGTACCTGTTTGTAAAAGGCTCCATTGATCCTTTTGTTCTAGATGGCTAACACTTGGGCATAGAAGTGTACATAGACAGCTGTTTAGATGAGGATGAAGTTGGGCGCAGAATGGCTAACACTTGGGCATAGAAGTGTGTTTAGATGAGAATGAAGTTGGACACAGAATGGATGGAGGAAAGTAGAGCAACAAATAGATGCATCTAAAAATAGATGCAAAATTTATGCAAGAGGGATCATGACATTTATCTATGAATATCTTTAAGACTGGATATGGTAAATAGGTTGCTCCTAGCAATTTGTTCATTTCACTGCTCTTGAGATTTATAATATTATTTCTCTCAAAATTTGGCCGATACAATCCCCTATCCCACTATTCAAAATTGCAGGTTACAAAAGAGTTAAGTATTTCTCGTCGTTTACCATTTTTGTATGTTATAGAGAGTAGATATTTGTATGTGTAGAATGTTAAAAGGATATATTTATGGCATATATACCAAGATCTTTATGTCATCTACATCAAAGTTAATTATAACCAAGTAAAACTACTCCTTTATAAATGGATGTCAAAACGTGAACAAAGTTAGAGTTTTCCACATGGGTATTTCAGAAGCTATCCAAATTGGTCCGTACACTTAACATTATATTGCTTAGAAAATCGTGTTGCATGTATTGAATCTATCTTGCAACCTTGCATACTCAACCTACAAAATTGATGCTAGAAAATATAATATATAGCAGTGACCGTTTATACAATTTCGATATTGGGTGGAGTACTTTCAATTGCATGGTTTCGAATGCCACTTTTTTTAATTTCTTCAATGTTGAATCCTTAAGTATCCCCATGAATTGCCCATGAGCAAGAGCATCACTTTAAATCAAAAATTGTATTCTATGCAGCTTCATTGCACAAACTCAATCTTCCATTCACTCAAGTCAACTAAGCTTCAAATTATACATCATAACATTGGTAACACCTTAAACTACCATGCTTCATTATCAAAGTCGCCATGATTATTGTATCTTCGTGTGTTGTATCCCATAAGCTCTGTCTCTCTGTGTGTCTATCTTTCTTTCTTTCTTTCTTTCTTTCTTTTCGGTTTAGTGGAAAACTTTTTAGATTTTTTTTTCAGGTATACGTTCTTCGAGACCAACGCATTGGACATACACGACTTCTTATGATTGATATCGTGACCATGCCAATAGTTAGAGTAGAAATGCCCAAATTGTTGTATATGAAATACATGATGAGAGAATACAATGTTTGTGCTCATTGTTGCTCCTACAATCTTCAAATGCATATTTGCATGCCGCAAATCTTATTTTAATATAAAACAACCACATTTCAAATTGTTACTACGCCTGGCAACGCCGGGCACCATAACTAGTTACTGTAAATTCATAAAGTGCAGCCTTTATTATATTCTAGTATCATCAAATATCTATCTATCTATCTATATCTACAAGTCCCTTATTATTTAAGGACTATATAAGACCGATTGTATATTGCATCGGTAAACCTTTGTTATGTTTATATTCCTTGAGATTCTATAAAGAGTATGATGATAAGGAACTCTCTTGCATGTCCCACCCAACAGTGCGAAGCATAATGCAAGGACCTCCAATAAGAATAAAGAATGCCGTGACGGTTTTCCCAATGCAGGTATTCTTCTAACTGTAATACAGTTTTTCTTCTACCGCTAAAAAACCATTCACTCCTCTCTCGCCAATTCCCCCTTTCCATTCTTCCGACTACTCTGTCCAGGTTACTGTCCTTGCCTTTGGCAATAAATTTTCCCTCTCCAATTCCAAATCCAAAGCATTATCTACCCTCTACATCGCCATTGAATCTACATAATTTACCCTCCAAAACTCCCTTCATCTCCTCCTCCACCAACATTTCCTCACTGCTTTTTCCACCCTCAACTCCTCCCATATTCATAACACATCCATCCAAAACCTTAACCTGCTACAACGAAGAATATAGAGTTCCTTCCAAATTTCTTAAGATGACTTTCAGATTCCTAGATATTCGCTGAGATTCCATGAAGATTTTGTTAGATTGTCTGAAGGTAAAGAAGGCAAAGAAGGTGTGCTCAATTGTGTAATATTCCACCAAAATTTCCTTAGCAATCACTTATTCTCTTTGACTCTATTAGATTCTCCAACATTCTGTGAAAATTCTTTCTACTATTATGTTCAAATGCAAGCAAAAGAATTTACGGTCCCTTTTTGTTATGTTCAAATGCAAGCAATGGAATTTACTATAAGATGAGGCATTGCCAACATAAATTTTAGGGTACCAAAAGCTAAACACTAAGAGATGCCAATTCTATGATGCTGAATGTACAGTCTAACATCTTCTAGGCCTGATGGTCTCACAGACGTGATAAACAAGTAAGCCAATTAGGAATGATGTAACATTAAAGCCAATGTTTGGTCTGTTATGCTCTAGCACATATATGAAAACATGCAAATTCAATTACTTGCTATGCTTTACCACAGTTATGGAAACTTGCAAATTCATATACTTGCAATTCTATCATATAAGCATTGTATCTTCATAAATTATGCTAAGTAATTTGGACTAGCAAATGGCCCATGACTTTTCAAATTAGAAATTCTCATACCATCTCATGGTTCTTGCAACTTGAATGTCATTGCCAATATAATAGATATTCCAGTCTCACGTGTCATATCACAACAACAAATTTGTAATTGGTAAGGTAGCTTTATCAACGCTTGGGCTCCACCATGTGTTAATATGCCCATCGTTCCTCTCTCCTTTTATGATTGTGCCATAGATCAATTTGAATGAAATTGTTTTATTTTCAAATGCGTATAAAAATTTTCTAGGGGCTACATATATTGGCTCAGGTAACATGTTTTGAAACCTACATTCTATTTATAGTTTCTTCAGCAACACATTATTCTTGATGTCTTCAACTTGTGACACCCTTTTGAGGCTTAATATTCAAAATCAAACAAAAGAGAGAATGGTGTGGGATCAAAGATCAGACTATTGGCTCAAACGTACTAAGGGTTTATTTAAAGTCGATTTCCATTAAAGAAATAGACCCACTATATATTTTTCTTGATATAATGTACAACACATATATTGAACTTGCAGATTTAATTTTCCTATCGAAAACAAACACACAATTGAGATGTCTAAAATGTTAGTTAAGAATTACACTAAAATGGATCAGCAAAGAATCACATTTTTCCTTATCCAAAATCGAAGCTGCATTATAGTGACGTAGAGTGACCACTCAGATCCACATATGATTTCTAACTTAGATATTTGTCTTATTACTTAAAAGAGCTTATGACTAGAGAAGTCAAATTAGAAACAATATCATTCCCCTTTTCACTATATATCATCTTACCTTGGAAATTTAGAGGCGTCCCTTTGTTGTTTCTATATCTTAGAGCAAAATGCATTGCTAGTGTAGCCAGCATGTTAAATTGGTTCATTTAACTAAATCAATATGCCATAATTTAACTTTGCGAAGCAAATTGCTGGACTTTTCTTTGCAGCTCATTCTATTAGCTCCTACAACTTTGTTTGGCAATATCCCGCAGCATATGTACAAATGCGACTAAATATTAAATTCCCTTCGGTAATTAAAAAACTAATGTTCAAGATCAAACTTGATATTCAGAAGCTAAGGAGACACTAGCAAGAACTACAACTGTTTACATGGTATGTTTACTGTGATGTGCCTGCTTCCACTAGCATATTTTTACATATTAAAAGCATACTCCATTCTGCTTTTTTTCAAAATTCTCAGGTGGTAAGCAAAAATGCAACCATATCATTAGGCAATCACAACCTGCATAGTGTTTAAAGAAATGCAAAATAATGAAAATGCTGAAGACAACGAGATAAGATCGTACCTTCATCTCATCAACATCCGCTTTCACAAATATTAATTCTTCGTGTGTGTTTGATGACTCAACAAATAGTGGAGCAATCATTTGGCATGGACCATACCTTGATGCTCTAAAATTAACAACCAGCTGTGATTGTGCACAGAAAGATACGACGAGTAAAAAAAAAAATATGACACAAATAGAACAACCCTTGAAATTTGGACAACTTACAACTCTTCCCTTTGCTTCCCAAGGTGCCCTTATCCCTTATTAATGGTACTTAACCAAACCCTTACTAATGAAACCTTCTTGAAAACTTGCCATACATCAGATAATGAAGGTTCCTTCTCTTAGCCTTCATCTAATATCAGCACAACTAATATCGGCACAACTAAATAGTCTCACAATGGAAAGATTTCTGAAACTTATGGTGCACTACCCACCAGGGTTGCCCTTAAAGCGGTATTTCCATAGGCATACTTTAGAAGGTCGGGCAAAACATAAGTTTCCCAGAGTGGTTATGCTAGCGATTAATTTTTTCGACTTTAATTGTCCCATAGAAACTCAGGTGAATGTTTCAATATTATTATGGTAATTGAAACAAATAAATTACATTTCAATTTATATACAACATAAAAGGGATTTGATGTCCTAAATAAACCTACTATGTTTAGCTCAAATTGAGTAGCTGTTAACATATTTTTGAGTATCCGCGTATTGGACACTGGAGCTAACAGGGAATTACTTAATTTGTAAGGGTGTAGGAGCGAACCTATGATCGCAAACACTCAGATCCATAGAAATGGAGGCGAAGCTCCAGATCTAAACTTAAAAATGCACGGCTAATTTTAAAAAGGTAGGAGGATGAAATGTCAAAAACTTGGCAAAAGAAATACAAAATGTTTTCAATAGTAGCCTATTCAGCTTTAGCATCTTATATTTTATATTATAAAGTTTTAGCGTATGTCATGAAACAAACCCTAAGCTGGATGGTTGAGATTTATTGCACGTCTTTTTTTTTTCATTCCTTTTCCCATTCTTCACCCTTTTCCCCACTCTTTCCCTTTTTTCTATGTTATTTCCCCTTCCCTTTTCCCTTTTACCTCTTCCCCTTTTCCTCGTGCCCATTTCTCAGGTTCCCTTCCCCCTCCCTTTTGATATTTTCTTTCCCTTTCCCTTTTCCCATACATTTTTATCTCCACCTTTTTTCCTTTCTCATTTTCCCTTTTCCCGTGCCTTTTTCCCCCTTCATGTTCTCTCTTTCCTCCTCCCTTTTCCTTTTCACCTCTTTTCCTTTACCCTTTCCCCATAAGAGATCAAAACATGACCAATCACGGTGGTAGGAAGTTGTGCGAGAAAACTTGACCTTTGGATGCACCTAGATGATCTTAGCCATTCAAATTAGGGCTCGATGCACTACAGACTTACGGTATAACATTATAATATAAGATTTTCAAATAGAAAAGTATAATATCTAAAGCAATCTTATATTTTATATTATAAAGTTTTAGCGTATGTCATGAAACAAACCTTAAGCTGGATGGTTGAGATTTATTGCACGACTTCCTACCACTGTGATTGGCCATGCTCTAATATCTGAAAAGGAAAGGGAAAAGGAAAAGGGAGGAGAAAAGGGCAAAGTGAAAGGTAAAAAGGCACGAGTAAAAGAGAAAGAAGGAAAAGGGAAAAGGAAAGGAAAAAGAGCACTAAAGAGGGAAAGAAAAAGAAAGGGAGAAAAGAACGGAAAAAAGGACACTACGAAAAGGAGAAGAGGGAAAGGGTGTGGATAGGAGTAAAAGGGAAGGGAAAAGGGGGATGAGGAAAAGGGTAGAGAGAAGGGAAGGGAAAAGGAAAAGGGAAAAGGGAAGGAAAAGGGAAAAAAAGGGGGAGGAGGAGGGAGCGAAAAGAGACAGTGGGAAAGGGGAAGAGAAAAAAGGAAGGGAAAGGAGAAAAAAGAAAAAGAAAAAGGACACGAAAAAAGGGGAAGAGAAAAAGGGAGGGGAGAAGGGAGAGAAAAAAGGAAAGCAAAAGGAAAAAGAGGGGGGAAGGGAATCAAAACGGGCATAGAGAAAATTGAAAGAGGGAATGGGGAAAAAGAGAAGGAAAAAAAAGGGAAGAGGAAAAGAGCGAGGAAAGGGGAAAATGGAAGGTATGGAAACAAGAAAGGGAAAAGAACAAAGGAGGAGGAGATGGATGGAAAAAAGACACAAAAATAAAGGCAAGGGAAAAAGGGCACTGGAAAAAAGGAGAAGAAAAAAAAAGGGATATGGGAAAAGGGAAAGAGAAAAGGAAAAGGAAAAGGGAGGGGGAGAGGGAGAAATGGAAGGGAAAAATGGTACGGGAACAAGTGGAAGAGAGAAAGGGTTGGGAAAGGGGAAGGGAAAAAGGCCATCGGAAAATAAAAGGGGAAGGGAAAAGGGAAGTGAAGTGAAGGGAAGGGTCAAATCCTTTTAATTGTGTGATTTTAAGATGTGAAATAATATAATAATTTGCTCCAGAGTATATCATTTACAGTTCCTAGCTACGTCCAGCAACGCTGGGCTCTATTTCTATCCTTTATTATAAAGTTTTATTGTATGTCGTGCATAAAACCCTAAAACTTTTGACGACTCATATTACTCCTAATCAACGGTCCAGGTTATGCCAGGAAAAAAAAGGGTCTCGACGTCTTAGGGTTCGAGCAGCTCGGCAGTCCTCCATAGCTCTACAGCCATTGGCATCTTTTTTCGACTTCGCTCATACACCGGGCACTGTGTTTTACCCAACCGCAGAGGCATTAGGACTCACGAGAATCATGGAAACCTCCATTTGCTTTCGACCCACGCCTTTTTGCATCGGCGGCTATAGCTCCCGAAAGGCATTAATGGGCTCTAATTTCTTTTGATTCTCGCGACACCGTGGTGGGGCGCTTGCACATGGATCCTAGCTTTGAAGCGTATGTCTATGGCGCAGATTCAATGCATGGGGGTGTATGTTTTTCCGCACTTAGGGCTCGATCTTTCAAACCAATCGATTTTGGAAAATGAAAACTGAACAAAAACATTACTTAGGGTCATGATCGTTGATACTCCTACAATTTAAGAAATAGAAAGCTTTGGTGAGGGTGAGCTTTGATCCATGAAGTTCCCTGTTCTAGGTTCTATAGTTGCCTTTGAATTTCGCAGCAGCGATTGAGGAGATGACTAGGGGAGTTGCAAACATGTGATAGAAGGAGATAGAAGGAGATTCCATCACAACTTGCGGGCGTATATAGTTTGGCTATCAGAAGGAGATTGAGAGATGTCTTTGTTAAACGTATTCTATGGTATAGTTGATAAATATTACATGTCTAAACATTGTACAGTGTGCGCAAAAATGACAGAAAACTCTGTCGATTTGTCAAATTTGTTCTTCAATCAGCAAATTGTGGTTGTTGTATTGAAATGGAGAGCCTTGCGATTGGAAAAGAACAAACAGCATCTGCAAGCGGTAAATCTAATTTGCATGTTGTTTTGCTAGCATTGGCAAAAAAGTTCCACTTCGATGCTTCATTCTCTCCTTAATGCTCCAATGCTGGTCGGATTTTAAGCAGGGTAGCAAAGCTGGACCATCCTAAAAGAGCCAAAATACAAGAGGATCATCGAGTTTGGAGAAGTTTTGGCACGCATGGATGCCCCAGACTTATAAAGGCCCTTTTAGGAACAATATCCGCTGCTTTCTACACGAGTTTGCCCATACTTTGCCTTCTCAGTTACCTGGAGTGCAGAGATGGTGTCTTCCCTTGCAGTCCGAGAAGTACGGGGTCACCATAACTTTGTTTATTCTAGAGGAAGCGCCCTTCAAGTCTGGAGTTCTGCACTGCAACCATTGCCGTGTCACAGGTCCACTACAATGCATTTGCATATTGGATGTGCCAAAATATTGGATGTGCCCATTTTGACAGCGCTTTTGCAAAGCCAAGATTCTAAGTTACCATTAACCATTCTTTTTACTTCAAATATTAAATCTATTTTAGACCTAACTCTTTGAACTTTGGCTGCATATCAGGTTGTAGAGCATGCCTCTATGTGCCTTACACGTATTGCAGATTCCTTTGCGAATTCGGCAGAAAGAATTGACCAACTTTGTGCTTATGATCTAATCCAGCTAATTGTAAATCTCATATCGGGTTAGCGGTGCTAATGGAAGTCTGATCTCACGGACTTCTTTGAGCAGGGGAAGTAGTGCCATTTGATGTTCAAATAATGGGTTTGCATCAAATTTGGGGATGCATCAAGTTTCTAGACAGACAAAGAAAGTAATAAGCCACATATCTCTCGAGGCATACTATGAGAGATAGACGTTGCAAACTCTTGCTTAATGATATGTTGGTTCTCACTCACTAAACTCTTGCTTAATGCTATGTTGGTTCTCACTCACTGGATTCTAATTTCAAATGTTGCTTATAATGCCCCAAGGAAATATTCAATGCATATGCCGTCATATGTTAAACATTTTAGACATGTTAGACATTCTAGACATGATATGAGGCCTTTGGTCATATGTTAAACATTTTAGACATGTTAGACATTCTAGACATGATATGAGGCCTTTGATCACATTCAGACATGTTAGACATTCTAGACATGATATGAGGCCTTTGATCACATTCAGAACGTCAAATTGAAAACAAGCAAAGAAGCAAAGAACTTATTTATTATTTAGCTTGACATATTTGCGAGAATTCCCATTAGAGATGCCATATACGGATTGTGACGGGCCTGGCCAGTTAACCTCTCGGTAACTGGAGATCCCATTGATCTCTATCGTTGGATCTATTTAACCGTTGCAACTCAAGAAATTAATACATGCATACTTAGGTAAAGAATGTAATCTTTATACGTGCTCTAAGGTCCCAAAAATATTATACTTGCCATTGCTCGGCAAAATCCCACAAAACAACCAAAGTTTACAAATAATTATAGTTTTACGTCGATCCATAATGATAATAGTAATATTAAGCAAATATATTGTCTAGCAATCCACACACTCCTACTCTCGCCTTTCTGCAGCTTGGCTACTTTCCGGAGCATCTCGCACTTCCTTTACACCATTAACCCACGGGGTTAGTCACACGGACTAAGTGGGGATCGGGGATTTAGAATATATCAAGCATCAATTACCACAAGCATTAACTTAGAACAATAATTTAGCCTTACCGTAACCTCGCCCCTGCAATCCAAGTTACTAATCCAACCAACATAATCACAATGCATAATTATACTAAGCACAACCATTGCAACTTGATTCCAACATTAAAAACCACATATACACTAGCCAAGCAACCATAGCATCAACATTGCAACCAATATTCCTCTGGTTTGAAAGCAAGGTCAACCCTACTCGACCCGGTGACATAGAGGCGGGGTAACCACATGTGTACACACCCTTCCACGCTGCGTCCAGCATTGGAGGACCACTTACTGTGCATGACGTTGTACCTTACGGTACCAACGCCCGATGTTCAAAATACCATTTACATAGCACTGTGCAAACCGTGAGTCTAGACCATCGCATCTAGACTCCGGCCCCAGAGGTCTATATCAAAGAATTTCACCATATACAATTACATACAATTCACCATCATGCCCATGCCTTAACAAGCTTACATCCAGTAAATCCATAATATACACTTCATATAGCAAGAGAAAGCCCATCCATAACTCAGTAATCATAATATCCTCAATCATGCAATATGCAGCTATTACCATTAAATAAAAGATGATATGTCTACCCCTTAACAGGATTTACTAGCACAAGGTTAATATCTACATTTAAAACTTTAGCAATATTTAACCTATAGCATTCGAATATCGTTATTATAGATAACTTGCAACCATTAGCATAACCCCTTCTTAACTTAAGTCTTAATTTTATGTAATATATATATCTCGAGCCAAACTCCTTGCTCCAACTAACCCTTACTATTGTAATTCTAACTTAAGAACCTTAGCTTTTTAAACTTTTTAGACTAACAATTAATCAATTGTTAACATCTTTACTTTTTGTTTAACCTAAACCTAACGTGTAACAGGTCACGATTCCGGTCTGTTGTTGCCGGATATGGCCTCCAGGCCATCGAACCCATGCCAAATCTTCTTTAACCTGTTGGGATATGACAATAAGATGACTGAGGTTTACTACCCGTTGAGAGTAGATAGATTTTGTTGGAGCATTTAGTAGTTGTTCCTAACTTTAAGGGACCAGTCTATTTGTATTTCGTTTTGACAATGAATAGTAGCTCTCGTCTTCTTTGTGTCTAGTGCTTTGCAACTCTCGTTTCTCAATATGGTATCAGAGCGGGTTGGTCCTTAGAGAAGAGCTTGGAGTATCAAAAGGGAGGAAATCGGAGGTCAGTAGTGACCTTGAAATGTCTACATGGCCTGAAAGTTCGATCACGAGATAGATCAAAAAGATATGCGGGACAAACCTACGATGGTCTTCAAGATGAGAGTTTTTCGGGAGACAATCCGGAATATGGTTTGGGTTGCAATAAGAAAAATGGAATGATGCAAGTTCACGGGATCTTGCGAAAGAGATGCCAAGAACGTTGCGAAGATTACACCCATAGCGTTGGGAATCATTCGGAGAAGTGGTGGCGATTGAGGTACCTAAGGGTGAAGCTTGATGACAAGATGCAAGCAAGAGACCTAACGATGAAGGTGCCGTAGTGCCAAGTTGCAAAACTTTGCTTTCGAGTCTTCAAGTCACAGAGGGACAATATATTTCTTGCTAAGAGCGCAAGAAGTATAGCGAGGGGGAGGGCTTTTGCAAGCAAGGTTGAAATGGCACTCGGTTATCTAATACTTGCTAGCATCGCGGCTTACCACCACACAAAAAAAGGATTAAAGGCTTTGAGTCCCATATCCTATGTGTGGATGGGTGTGCTACACCAAGCAAAAGAGGTGAAAAAAGGCGAGTAGCGGTAACCCGGATCGGCTTATGATGAGCTTGCAAAGCTTCGGAGAGGCTGCCGAAACTTGGTTATGATGCTAAAAAGAGGTCTTATGGCGGAGAGGAGATATGTCATTTTCAGGTACATATTGTGGAGAATTGAGTGGTCACGAGGAGACACTGGAGATATGGCATGGAGGCTCAGTATGTTTGTAGCAAGGCAAGCTGCGAGAACCGAAAAAGATCCCATGAAGAGGTCGATGGCAGCAAAGGAAACAAGAGGGATATGATTTGGATTTTGCACAGCAAGTTTGGAGGCCAAAGGTTGGAGGGTCTTGGCAGTGGCAAGCCTCATTCGAGCGAGTGTTCAGTATCATGCATGAATTTGGCTTCAACTTTGTGGCAAAGATATAGATGCGAAATTTCTAATGGGAATCTTGCCATGAGGAGAAGGAGTATTAACGGCAATTACAGTTATGCGCTTAGTGCAAAGAGAATTATTTCACCAGATGCAAGGAGAGGATGTGGCGAGGAATCAAATAGATGTGGAGGACTGAGTCCATGAATTGAACTCGAAGCCCTCAAGCTCCATGGATATGGAGAAATCTACAAAGAAGTCAAGCTTGTGGAGATCTGATAGCCCCTTCACATGGGTTGTGATTGGGCTCGTTTGTTCTACGGCCCATGCATGTTCGGTTCATTAAATAGAATGGGGGAAGGTGGTGAAGTCAATCATCCTTTTAAGAACAATGCAAACACTGTGAAGATATATTGTTTTACAATCTTTGGAGTTCATGAAGGTGGAATGCCGGTTGTTGGCGTGGTAGAGAATTCCAACCTGCTTTGGTCTTACACGGAATTCACCACGTTCTTTTTATGATGTGGCATTTGGTTTAGATTGCCTGCACGAGCTTGAAGAAGTGGTAGAAGATTGTCTTTTATGTTTGGCGTTCAATGTTGTGAGGAAAAACTTCAACAAGGGCAGCTTCATGGTAGAAAGATTATCTCGAGAATTTTATGCGGTGTAGAGGCGGTTCTGAAATTATGCTTGGAGCAAGTGAACAACATCAGCTCAAAATCTCGAGGAAGCTAGTAGTTCTACTCTCTCACCAATATACACAGGTCAGTCTTTCCTTTGATGGGTTAGAAAGACGTAAGCTGTTTTTGTGTGAGGGTCTTAAAAACGTGTCAATAATTTGTTGTTGGATCTTCACTTATACTTCTGAAAAAGCATAACACATATGCATCGGCAATCCTATTGAGGAGAATGAGTTTGAGGCGAAACATGGATTTCAAGGAGAGATAAAACAATCCAATTTGAGGAACCATACGAGAATGAAGGATCTACAGAGGAATACTATTATTACATTTCTGCTCAAGTTATATGGCCCATGTTTCCGAGTGTCAAGTTCCTTTCTATGAGCAATTTAGTTAGCCTCATAAGAGGAGCGAGAACAAGATGAGGTAAATGTTAAAGCAAAAGTAGTGATGAAGGCTAGTTCCATGTTAGCGGTACAAACTACTCCCTCTTTGGGCAAGCTATCGGGGAAAAGCTCTAGGGTAATTATGAGACGAGCCTTTGGTGAAGATTTTAATGGGGAATCACCCTATTGCCTGGATGGAAATCTGTTTTCCACAGATGCAGCCACAAGCACAACGCTTTTGTAATGCTCTTGACAACTTTGGGGCCTTTTTAATGGGGTTTGTAGTAGCATTTGGTGAGAATGTGCGGTCGGATCTTTATCATCGGTGTTCATGATTCTGCTTTGAATCAGTTTGAGATGCTAGAACCTACAAAGGATTCATCATATGGTAGTCTCAAGTCTTCCGAGAGCATGAAACAAATAAAAAGGAAGTGCAATCTTACTTGGAAAACTTTGTAGGAATGGAATGGAGGCAGGGCTAATTACGGTGCACAGTGAATCATCAGTTGATCCAAATTCACCTATTTCTTTGGATCTTCTGCCTTCACCAAGAAGAAACGAAAAGAAAATACAAGAAGATTGGTGTGTACAAGAAGTACATTATGGGCGGGTTGTGATGCATCTTTGAAAGTTTGGAACATCATGTAGGCGTTGAGCGAGGCTAGTAATCACAAAAGAAACCAGGTTGGAAGATGTTGATGCAGCGGTTGTATTGGCATCGCGAACTATGATGTCTACATTGTGCACATTCGTAGATGCTGCAAACAAGATTACGTATATGGTTCGAGTTAGAGGTACAAATAGGAGAATGATGTGGCGCCCGACTTACACCATCTTGGGGCCGGAGTCATTCCAAGCCGTTGTTCCGGGATGGACGTTGAATCACCTTGGTGGGGGCGATATAGCGAATGGCACATTGCGATGGGTGCGGTGATGGAAGTTTTTGCTCATGATGATTGTAGCAAAGGTGTTGGAAACATCGTATCACCGGCTTTAACAAATCGAAACGAGGAGAGTATGCCATTAGTGTTATATTTCAAGATGCAAGGGGAGAAGATAGCAACAGCAGTGCAGTACGGTAGTATCATGCATCATGAAATAGAGGAAAAGGAGGACCATAGGCTTAAGATTACAGCAGGAATATTATCTGGCCGAGAGACCAACAAGGTATTGTTAAATGTGATGGTCCTCTCCAAGGTCCATTGCATTTGGAGCAAAGACATAACCAGCATTTGGTGGAAGCAATTTGGTTACAACCGGCTTAGGAATTGGCATGCGCATTGAAGTTATCCGGAGAATTCCGGATAAAACGAAGCTTCGTCCCCTCCACTCATCATGCAAGGGGAGAGTTGGTACTTGCTAAGCTTGATGCATCATATCTTCAAAAGGACCCATATTCATGTAGGCGGAACATAGGAGTGGGAGTTCATTTTGAGTTGGCCGAGGGGAGTCGTCGGATGTGGAGTTCATTATAACCAGAAGATGGTTCTGCTTCATCATGCAAGGGAGAGTTGGTACTTACTAAGCTTGGTGCATCATATCTTCTCAAAGACTTTGTTCCATATTAATGTAGGCAGACTAGAAGTGGAGTTCATTTTGAATTGGGTGGGGAGTGCGTCGAAAGTGGAATTCATTTAAATTGGCTAAGGGGGAGTCGTCACAAAGCTCTCTCATAGAAACTGGGTCAAATTTAAATTATTGGCAAATGCGAGAAAGTTTTGTTGAGTTTCAGCTTCTTCTAGCAATCATCTTCTTGAGGGGGAGTGTTGGGATATGACAATAAGATGGCCCGCGGTTTACTACCCGTTGAGTAGATAGATTTTGTTGGAGCATTTAGTAGTTGTTCCTAACTTTAAGGGACCGGTCTATTTGTATTTCGTTTTGACAATGAATAGTAGCTCTCGTCTTCTTTGTGTCTAGTGCTTTGCAACTCTCGTTTCTCAATATAACCCAGTCGATTCTGGCTTTTACAGAGATTTCTAAGTCTATTCTTACTGTTTGCGGCCGTAGAAATTGATTACAACGGGTTTTCTTCTTGATAAAATTCAGACCGGCGATTGCGGATCGGCATCCAGGCCAGCGATTGGCTTGGAAATCCCATAAAGCTTCCGATTTCAGCGCCAAAGAGGATTCTAAGCCATTTCGGCCGGTGGCCCTAATCCGCCCGTTGGATCGGTTTCTTGGCATCGCGGGCCGAGCTAAAAGGGAAACTTTGCTGCCGAATCTCATTCTTATTATTCTGAATCAATTTCTTGGATCAAATCGGCCATTCCAGATTCCAAATCGGCCCATTCCATGTTTGTTCCATGACTTTTTTCTTAAGCATTGAGACGCCAACAAGATTCCATGCTTTTTCCTGAGACCCGCAAAAATACCGTCATCTCCTTGCGGTTCTTCACCCTTACTCAATTATTCTGCTCAAATCTCGTTATCTATGATGTTTCAGCTCATTTCTATATTGGTTGAATCTAATAAATCATATTGGGTTCAAGAACTTCTCTAATTCAAGACATAGAATGATCTCTCAAATAAGGAACTCGAAGCATGCAGTTTTACTATTCCAACTCAAGCACGAATAAATTCTAAGCTTATGCTGACAAGAACAACCATCACACTAATCAAATCACAACTTAATCAAGCACCAAACCCCAGGTGTAAGGCTTGATCCCCACCTGGAATCCCGCTTGTTGCTTTTTCAAGGCTCCAACACGCCTCCCAGGCTGCACGCAGCGATTCGCTCCTTCAGCAATCCCTCTGCAATCAATCTTTTCCCAATGCTTTTCTCTGTACTTATATTTATTTTTAACCACCAGTATTCCATCCGTATAATCTCTACATATACGACGTATTTCTCTCAAAATCCTAGGTCCGTTACACGGATGCTCTATTATAGTATGCCACCTCAGACGTTTATAAATTCTTTTGTGTACAACTTACCTCTGTGTTTTTTCCTGTGTACAACCTACTACCCAAGTCTTTTAACTTTTCCAGATCAAAAGTTAAAATAGTTGGATTATTACTACATGTTTTTCTAATTACGACCAAAACATGTACATGATTCCAAGTTTTGCCTCATTGCGACCAAAACATTTATAGGCTCCCAACTTATGCCCAGCAACGCTGGGCACCATTACTAGTTTCATTTATGAAAATATTCAAAATATAGCCATTTGGCTATAAATAGCCCCTTAAGGGCAACCCTGCTACCCACCTCAACTAGAACAAAAAGAGATACACTTATTTTGATTTGCTGATAACTGTATTGTAAAAGCCTCAGCAAAAACAAAAATACCTGCTTTCAAATCCTGACATCTTTTTGCACATTCATCAAAGCACAATATAGTAGCTAAATTTTAGGTCTATTGTAAGTATTGAAATTAACATCTAGACACTTACTTCAGGAGGTGCTTGGAGACATCTGTGGCTTAGTTTGTACCATGACATCAACCCGGAGTATGTCCGCAGATGTGATCGGTGGTTAAAGGAAAGTTCAAAGGGGTAACGCTGCAATGAGGAGCTCAAGAAGCTCCATAACCTGGTCCCAAGATCCCAAGGGCAAATGTACATAATCATCTGTAACAATTGTTGCGCACCAAATTCTCTGAAGCATGGCAGAAATTGTATCTGACGGGGCTATAGCGCAAGGAGTTTCCAAGGCATCTGTGTCTGAGGCTGCAATAGGTATGGTCAATGTGGAAGTCCTTTGCAGGGTCTGTTGGCGGGCATGGCGTACGTTTTGCTGGCTTTCTAGCCATGTCTCTAGCCTTACGTATCATAGCATGGAAAAACACCTGCTTTCAAATCCTAAAATCCTTCTGCGCATTTATCAAAGCACAAGGTGGTAGTTAAAATTTAGATCTATTGTAAATAATGAAGTTAACATCTATAATGTCCTATAATATCTACTTTATTTACAATCCAAAAGAAATGAATGCTCGACAAATGAGATCCGTCATGAAGAAGAAGAGGGCAAAAGATACATTTAAGATAATACCTATGGAATGCAATCATCTATATTGTTTACAATAACAAAAGAACTGAATCCAATGCCATTATCAAGAATGCAATGTGGCAGGGCATGCATCTAAAAATAGAGCATTGGGACACCCTACATTCAATTGGGGCAATTAAGAATAATCCTCTTCACGTAAGATATTTTACCTGCATATTTGAGGCGAATCCTGAATTATTATCTGTTCACTATTACTTTCTCTCACCATGAATAGAACACAATCTTGTGTTGCATCTAACTATACATTGTTGGCCCTAAAAGTTTTTTACAACTATGTTTTAGCCAGATCACAAAAAAAAAGCATTTTATTCATGTAAGTACTTATGATGTGTATGGTGAAACAGAAGCAAATGCCATGTGGGCAATCATGACGCATCTCAGTTGGTGGCAATCAATAGATCATGGAATTATAAACCAAATGGCATCTGAACTATTTAAGCTCATAAACAAAAAATATCTTCCGCTTTTTGCATTGCTTGATATAACTTAAAACAGACAGAATGGATCCTTTCAAAGCCAAATGTGAAAGGTCTGACCACCACTAAATACCACTAATTGCAATAGAAGCTCGTGCTATTTGTTGCTGCAACACGTCGTATTAAATGGAATTGCTTCTAGAACATCCATGACAATATGTTGCACTGCAAGAATGCATAGGCATCTGACATGCTATCATCTTATCCAAATTTTAAGTAATCGCTACAGGATTAGATAAAGCATTATTGATATACGAGAACATGCCACCTCTTGTTAACTGATGCGCTTTATTAAGATATGTTTAAATGGTGCAAAATGCACAAGACACGAACTGGAACAATATTGGCTGCCTAGAAATTTAGACGCTATGATACTGATTGGGAAAAACAGGTGCATAAGCTAGTGCATTACTCAACACACAATTTGCAACATGCAATCAATGATCCTTGATACTTCTTAAGATCATGTCTCAACTCCCTTATGGATGTTGTAGCGGTATTATTTTGCAACGTTGCAATATTCCCTCAAACTGTAGATATCATAATATAATGAGATAACAATAAAAAGCTAGCCAAAATAAATCAGAAACTAGTGCGTTTACATCCAGCAGCAATTCAATGATCAATGATGTTGGCAGACATCCTCCAGATAAAAATTCTAGTGAAGAGCAATTTTCAACCTATTTATATATCACAAGATAATGAGGACCTAAGAGCTGACTTCAATTGAATTCTACTTATCATCGTAAGGATGTTATGCATCCAGTCTAAGATGACACAAAATACTCCATTGATATTCCAACAGTGGGCAAGTCAGCTGTAAGTATCAGGCAAAGTTTTTACAAAGGGCACTATCTATACTATACGAAGTGGAAGTGATACAATGTTGTGACTTGGTGTTGGCAGCTACATGCACATGTCACCTATACAACACAGCTACCATGTCAATAGCCAAGTGCCACATGACAGCAATCGAAAACAACGTCAATTCATGTCCGCCATTATCAAATGCTAGCATGCAGTAATACGCTGTTTAAATTTGTTCTTCACCACATCTTGAAACCACGTCTATATTCCAACAATGACTTTAGAAAAAAAACACAATGCTATCTATTCATATACACATCTATCGAGAAGAATGTTTGGAACCCCTGTGGACTCCAAGTTTCTTGACTCTCAGAAGAACCATGAGACATTCCCTTCAGCGCTCCACTAGAAACGTGCAGCAATGTTCACTAGAAATGTGCAGCAATATTTTGAGATACTGGCCTCTAGCCTAGAACTCCAGTCATTTAGGCCCCAATTCACAAGAACTTCACAAATGCACCACCTAAAAATAACTTGAGAAACATACAATGACTACTTACAGCATAACCAAAACTTTTATCTATAAATTGCTTCCGTTCATGTCTTAAAATATACACATCATCCAGGTGCTTAAAAGGAGTAAACCATCTACATGTATGTTAAGATGAGCTAGCAGCATTTTGTGGTAGATAAAACCATCAATTGTGATACAAATACTAATAGGTTGGAACAAATTTCAATATGCATTCATTTGCTCCTCCTACAAACTACTGGCCAATCAGATAGCATGCATCCATTAGCAATGTACTTGAGCAAATAAAATCTGATAATTCATAAATATACTGGGCAAATGCACATGCATCTTTGTCTTTGCACTATATTGACCTAAAAAAAAGCATGGTAACATCAAATTGAATTTAACCCAACTCGACCTACATACATATACATAGATGTTATCCTAGTTCGGTCCCTTTGGAATGATTTAACTAAAGCCGAAATTTGAGAAGTGCAGTCCTTACTAGCATCGGAATACCTTCAAATCTCCAATAAGATTGTGCCTGTCATAGATGCTCCATCAAGGTCGGCACCTTTCAGCAGTTGAGGAAAGAACATCCGTTGGAACCACTTATAAGCAATAAAAGCAAGTATTTATCTGCATATCGAAGAAGTGGACATATTATCGTGTTGACTAAGTCATGATATGCCAAATATGCCCTATGAAAATTTATTAGCGCATCTTATTAAAGGATTAGACATATTGTGCTTCCTAAGTCGGCGTATATGCCAAATATAAAGGTTTGATCAGCGTAAATCCAGTTCTTTCAATTTGGCACCCTGTAAACATTTAGACATTACAATACTAGTAGGAAAAGGAGCCGGATGCTTGCTCTAGAGTTGAAGATATTAATGTCCAATAGTAGTTTTTTTTTTTTTTTGAAGAATATAGGAATATATTAAACCACTAGAATGTGATCAAGTACAATGATAAGTGTGGTGCTAAGAAATGAAGTGCCCATCATGATTCACAATCTGTAAGAATGTCGACCAAATTTCCCGCTTAACTGTGCCAGACAAGCTTGAGACTTGGTAAGCCTGCCACAACTTATGCCTCAAGATCAGAACCAACCGAAAAGGGCTAAGCACTGCATTCTGAAAGACCTTCGCTCTCCGTCTTTTCCAAATCAACCAACGAAGCCAAGCTCTGCATAAATGGAACGCCACCGCTTGGCCAGGACCAACTGCTAGGAAAGACTCCCATGAGAAGCTTCGACCGCCGCGCTGAAGACCCAAAGAGGGCTCTCACCGGACCAAGCTGCCCCTACCTCGTGCATAGGACAAAAGCAGTGCTCAATGGTCTCTCGGCCTCCCACATAGAGGGCATGTTTCCGCTACCAGGCTTGAACCCGTGTTACTTTCGGACATTCACCCCGAGGCTACGGTGCAAGATCTGCCATAAAGGGGTACAGATTTTAGGAGGAGGCAATGTATTCCATGCCCACTTCCACATGGCGGGCCACTTACTCCCCTGGAAGCTTAAGTGACCACTTATCCGGCGGCAATGTGTCCTGAAGGCTAGAAGCCCATAAGCCCGATGCTACAAACCGAGATGCATCAAGTCCACTATGCGACTTCCAAACGCGATTGACTTGAGAAGACAAGCGCAATGGAATAGCATTAGCACTGCGGCCCAAGTCCGGTCGTCCCAAAATACAAGGCCAAATCGATCCCTAAAAACTCCCCACGGCGCCGTGACCCTCCCAATACCATGGATGGATGTTACCCCCGCGGCAATCCATCGGCGCCGAAAATACCGGGTGTAGGGAAGAGGCCAAGGGAGATGCGTAATCCAAGGGTATCCAAAGAAAGGGCGATGAGGCTACCATACACCAAGCTAGGGTCCAATGAAAAGAGAACCTTGACCACCTTCCAGGCCTTGAGGAGACCTTTAAGAAAAGGCGAAGCATGAGGGAATGGCCGCAAATCCTCAAACAGCCCACGGCAACTGAGCCGGAATTGCTGGCTTCCTAAACACAATAGAGTGGCGAAGCGACTGTGCCAACAGAGCCAATCCTGGGGATTGTTGCTCCTGCAACAACTGCCAGATGAATTTCGACACCAGAACCTTCGTGTGCAAGGACACATCAAGCATACCTAAGCCCCCCGCCTTTCTGGGGCGCACACACTTCCACCATGCGACCTTCACTGTAGCCCCTCCTCATTTCCTCCCCAAACAAAATTGCGAATGGTGTCATCCAACTCCTTAACCACACTTTCTGGCGCAAGTATGCAGGAGGCTGCATAAACATGAGTGCTACAGAGCACTGACTTGGCTATCAGAATCCTACCAGCCATGGTGAGTTTACTTCCCCTCCACCGGTTGGATCTTTGCTTAAGATTACAGAATGTCTCCTCGCCCAAATTGCCCTAGCATTAATGTCCAAGCCAAATGGTATGCCCAAACAGTTTTATAGTGCCGTGGTGGTGGTGTAAGAGCCGTGGAAACGACTCAACCACGCTGAGGAGGAGGTTCCTCCAAAGACCCACATGGCCGAGCACTTGACCCGGTTAAGCAAGCACCACCGAAGCTAAAAGAAAAGGCATCCAAAATATTCTTGGCTGCCGAGATTGAACTCATCCAGCATGAAGAAAGAGGAATGTATCATCCGCCAAATTGATTGAAAACCTGTTGCAACCCATCATCCATGCGGAGACCTTGCACCACATTGTCGACAAGCGCCACCGAAAAAGGCTGCGAAAGAGCTTACGCCACTATAGTGAGCGAGGAAGGGGCCCAGCGGACATCCACGCCCTAATGCCTCGGCCCATAGAGAAGATTGAAGAGGTCTCACCACGACACCACAACTTTAACGCCCTAGCGCAACCGATGCAGCTTCATAACCGTTTCCACGAAACTAGGTCCGCGCAAAGGCACATCATATCGCCAAGAACTGCCGACTAACAACGTCATAGGCTTGGCAAAATCCAGCAAGAAAACAAGGGGCTGCCTCATCCCTCACGGGCCCAATGCACTCCCTCAAAAGCGGCAACCACATTATGAAGAATGTTCGGTTTGTGGTATAAAACCCGGTACTGCTGCACTAATGGCGCGTGAACTAGTGCTGGCAAGCCTCTCAGCCAAAGCCTTAGCAATGATTTTATACACTACTAGGACAAATTAATAGGCCTCCGGTCATTGATGGTTTTAGGATGCTTACACTTGGGTATAAGTGAAATACAACTTTGTATTCAGCCGAGGATGCATCGAAGTTATTCCCCAAAGATCCACATACACCTACACCACCGAAGGTCCCCCACCCATTCCCACTACTTCTGAAAAACTCCACCGGTATTCCATCTAATCCAGACACTTATTCGGAGCCAACGGTGGCATGCATCCCCAACTCCCCTTACATCAACGGCTCCTCTAAGCTCGTCTTTGAAGGGTCGAGATTCTTGGCGATACCTTGGCCAGCACCGGCTCTTGAAAAACACTCGAGGGAAGCGGGCTCTCCTTGAAAAAATGTTTCATAGTCTTGTTGCTACAAAGGCCTTGATAGCATCCGGTTGCTGCAACAACACTCCACAGGGGTGTAACTATGTCCCGCCATGGCTGCTGCATACTTCTTCCGGGCTGCTTTCGGGAAAAGACTTTGGAGCAAGTGTCGGCCCAGCTTCAGCCACGTCAAACCTACTTTGACCCTAGCTGCGACACCTTGGCCTCCTCCTCAACCTCGATCGTGAAGCACACGCTGCTCACGCAAGCCATCCGAGACCAGCCCTCTAAGAGACTCGGTTCGCATATAAGGCATCCAACTGCGGCCGAGCCAAAGCCTTTTTGCAGCCCCATTCTTTCGCAAATTGTTTTACCCTAGCCAATGCTATAACCATTGCACTCATTCCGCTATCTGGCTGAATATCTGGCGCCAAATGAGCTTCGGTGGGTTTGTGAACTCTGGATCACGAAGAAAGCTTGTGTTAAGCTTAAAAACCATCCCGAGAGGCAGCGGTGGGTGGTCATGAAGCGAATGATCACGGGGAGTGTGATCGAAAGACAGAGGTGGCGAACATTCACCTAATGAAGGCTGGAGCATAATCCAAGGCTGGCTGGAGTGCCATAAACTCTATCCAGCCTAGAGTATGCCCTACCATGCCCCACCAATTATTGCACCAAGTAAAATTTCGATCCCCAGGAAGCTCTGTCAAACCCCACTCCCTGCACAAACCTAAGCCATTGGTCACGCTCAAAACCACAATACAATATCTCAAACCAATACCATGCACGTCCTCCGGAGCTCCACCATGTTAAAGTCACCCAGGGACAAACCATGTAGAACCCATACCAAAGGATTGGAGCTTATTTCGCAATTGTGCCCATAAGCAACCTCTCTGAAAGTGGCCCCAATTGGTGCATACACATTCATGAAACCCCCACTCGGACTGGCCCTCCTTCCATTTAATCAACGCCCGGCCTTGGCTATCCGTGGCTGAAAAGGTTACATGTACACCCATTTTCCAACAAATCAAAAGTACCTCCCACGGCCGCCCGTTGTAGCAGCTGCGTACGCGTCGACATTACCCAATATATTCATTAGGTTGGTAATATCACCCACGGCACATTTATGCTCCTGCAAACACAAGATATCCGGATTAAGATTCTTCCACGACCATGGCGAGACGTGCTTTCGCTTATTCGGAGAGGATTTGATGCCTCTCACATTCCAAGATAGAATTTTCTTATCCATGTGGGTCGTTGTGCACCAAGGGTCCAGGATCCCCTTGTAAAGCCTCACATGCCTCAACACTATCAGCCCAGGAAGAAAAGTTCTGGACTACCTGATCAATCACCATTCCGATCCACTTGAGGGAGGGACCCGTGCGATTGGGCTGCGATGGGCTAAGTGACCCTCTTGAGGAGCTCTCACCGAGCCCGCCTCCTAGAAACAACTTGTTGCCACCCTTCCTTTTTCTGCTGCAACTCTTCAATCATGCAAGTCTCCTGGGACCTCCGGGATCCACCATACCTAGAGGAGGGTTCAGGTTGTGTCTGACTGCCCACCTGCTCCACTGACCTTCAACCACAGGGGGAACCAAGCAGTCGCGAGAGAGTGAAGGCGGACCAACCACTATTTGCTCTGCTGCTTGGGTCTTGAGTGAGGCTTATCTTTGGTGAAACTTGCTTAAGCGAGGGAAACATTGCCAAAAGCTCTCCCCATTGAGCAAGTCCAACCGAAGTAGGAATAGAAATCACCACTTTTAACCACAAGACTACGAGGTACCATCTCATCTGCGCCCTAGAATACCTACACATATCCGTGGTGCACCCACAATCGAAAGTGCGCTATGTGAGTTCCTGTGCCTTTGGCCATGGCCACTAGAAACTTCGTGGCACCATCATCTTTGGAGGCAGATCCCGATTTGAAGCCGACATGGCACTCTAACTACGCAAAGGCCTAGCGGAAGAGAAACCGGAGCATAATGCTTGGAACAAAACATAGGCCCTCCCATAATGCCACTCCATGCGAGACCAAGCTGCTCCAATCGTGGCCTCCGAGAATCAACCATAATAAGAAAAAATTATTACCCGGACTTGAGGTCACATATGGAGGCAACCCCACCTCTTAAAGCGGAGCCCGTAGCCGTACCCAAGCCTCCTGCATATCCAAAAGGCCCCCAATGAAATGGCCTAACAATCAAGATGCAACCAAATTCTCTCAGATAATCGCACATGCTTACGGTGATTGATTTCTACAAGGGAGGTAATGGTTTAAAAACTTAAGCAAATCCTTCTTATTATTCTGCTCTAAGATAAGCGATGCCTCTGTCACCCTAGAACTTTTCTCTGCACTTTACGCTTGCAACGGTTTGCCTAATCCAATCAGAAAACCTAGGCCTAGAAAGGCGGGCAACCGGTGTCATTACCTTTCCATGCATGAGGAGTTGGGGCTCGTGGCGGTTGAGGCACCACCTCTGGGGAAGCTGCAGATATCCGAAAGGGGTCCTCTGGCAGCACATCACCATTCACACCAACCAAGGATGGCAAAGTTACAGGACTCCAAAGGTGGCATTGAGCTGGGCACCACCTCTATATTCTCCATCCTACCCGAATTCCCAAAAGCCGCTCCACGGGAATCCACCTACCCCCTCGGATACATCCGGCTAAGAATTGGCTCTTGAAGATCCGGTAGCCAAGCTGATGCAGGTTTGGATATATCCTTGCCTCCTTTCTTTCCTCTCATGACATCTCGACCACGAATCCCTACCCCAGCCTTCTCCCGTGCCCAAACTTCGGTCGCGAAATTACCCGCCATCACCATGCTCGGGGGTTTACAGCAGAAGGCCGCAACAGGGGGATCAAATACGGCCCCCAAACACAGCAAAAACCAAAGAAAAATATGTGCAAAAAGAAGAATCACTGAAAGAGCTTTCCAACGAACCAAAGATCGCTGAAAACGGAATCCGGATGCAGAAGTTATGAGGGATTCCACAAACCGCCACTGCCGCCATCACCATGGCGCCCATCTGAGCGCCTCACCATGGCTCCATGGTCTCTCTTGAATTAGATCTTTTCTCCAATAGTAGTTATGAGATGAACAAATGCACCCATGAAGCAAAATGGGCTGCTTTGCATAAGCATAGGAACTGTGACATCATTTGAAGACCTTAAGGCAAGCTTAAAAAGGCTGGACCATAATTTATTCCGTTAAATTTGGAATCCACTAACCTCATATAAAGGCATACCAAGGCATCCACATTCTTCAGAACAACCATAGAAGCCTCCATTGGCTTTGTTATGAAGCTTGAAATCAGTGATCTTGTAGGCAAGATCCAACTGCTCAGATGCTCCACAATCATAAGAATGGTATTCATCCTCAGCACTCCACCTACTGCTTCCACTATTTGAGTTGCATATCAATGCCACATTCAATCTTTACGTAATAGAAGCTAATTCTTACCTGACAGATATGATGAGAACAAGCAAATAGATATTTCTGCACTGGATATGATGAGAAATCAGCTTTCCTACTGCAACAATGGGCCTTAACCCATGGTTCCTTATCATTTCCTTGACAATTCTGAAGACACCAGGATATCTTAAAATATCCTTGCGCGAAGGCCTTGCTTTTTCTCTAGAAACATAAATGGAGAATGCAAGTTAGTTGGCCATTGAAAGATTTGCCAGATTTGGAAAGCAATGCAAATACCTGTTTGAGTTAAAAAGGGATATGTTCATGGATTGTTCTTTCAAAGCAATATCGAACTTTAAATTTTGGGTCAACGTCCATTTATATACACATGAAATAGCGAATACGTAGCGTGATTCCCTAAACACCAAACTGAATCCACAAAGAGCATTTCTTGCACTGTTCATCATTCCAAATATTTAAATCTTCCTGTGTCAAACAATAATTCAATCTCTTGACAAATCATAGAAGGAAAAAGTTAAACCAAGTAAAAGCAAAACGAACATTGTACCTTGCTTGCAAGATGTCACCTAAGCTTGCAGAATTATATTCAGGATCTGCAGCTTCATTCCAGGGTATGTACGAAACCCCTAGATCTTAAAGGTACATATGAAACCCCTAGATCTTAAGTTCTCTTTTCTACAAACTTGCTCCTCTGCACACAAAAATGGAGATGCATGCTCACTCCTCGGTTGGTATAGCTTTTCTCCAATTGCTGGATCTTGAACAGGTTCCTCTATAGCGCTTGCTTAAACAACATATTTCCACGAGTCACACAAAATAGGATCCTTTCAAATGGAGCAGCCTTGGCTTTTGGCACCAGGCCAGTTATGAAGCCCAATTTCCCCTGCTTAGATGGATCGACCTGCATCTCCTGCAATAATTTGATCAACTGTAATTGATAAAAGCAATTCGAACAATAATGTTTTATTAATGGGCAACTATGCTTGAAAATACAAAGCGTTCTTCTAGACAGAAGATGAGAGCAAGAGTTCTTAGGAAACAAAACTTACATCCATCACTTGCAGCAGCAACCTGAAGATTTGGTGCAGAAATTGTGGCAGAAGGCTCACAGAACATCTAAAGAAGGCATTTGGTTAGACTTGCACATACTTGTCTAGAAGACTTATGTTAGGCTTACACCTGCTTATTTGAAAGGCTTATCTTGAATAAAATGGAAATAAAAAGACGTTGCCAGTATAGTGGTAATATCTCAACACCAACAATGCTTTTGAGTTGTCGGACTCGCTGCAAGAGCATTGAACCTGCAAACAATAGTAATAAAACCATTCAACAACGACTGTAGAAGCAAAAGTTCTTGCTACATAATCACAATTATGAACATGAAATGCATCCTGGAGCTCAATTGAAATGCTTGAGCTAGCAGCAGGACTTGATCCTCCTGAGCTAGATGCCCCTGCACTTACAGCATGTGTGGAGCTGCCCTCAAATAAATACCATAATTTCTCAAATTCTAGCACAGCTCTAATACCTTCCTTCCAGATTTGAAATCCTCCATCTCCTTTAAAAACTTCAATAGAGTTCAATAGATTTGCTCCGAATCTGGTTGTCATTATCACAGGACAGGAACTAGTTAGCTCTGATACCAATGAAGATTTTTATTGTACTACAAGCCTTAACACTTAAGAGGATTGTCACAGCTAATACAAAGTCACCATTCAATTCCAAGTTATTCCAAGGTCATTAAACACAATAACTTTTGATGGTCATTAAACCCAAATAGTCAATAAACCATCAAATGCAATTCGAACCAGCTTCGGCTTATTCATTCAATTCTGCATCGTTCCCCACGTTATAGTCGCAACCTCCTAATCTTGGTACTTGCAAGAGGAGCCAAGATGTGGTCACTCATCCCCTTGTCTTATAGTCACCTCGGCCGCAGACTTTCCAATCTAGGTTCATCCACTTGTCAAATTGTGCATCTCCTTTATCTAGAAGGTTTATCAACTTGCCTAAAAATTCGGAGTAGATAGACTTGCTGACCTTAAATTTCGCCCTAGTTGACTTTTGACTTTGACTAGTCAACCCAAAACCCCAAGTGGCGGGCGGGGGTCGGACGATTTCTAGCGGCGTAGTAGCAACACCCCTGGTAGCACTAGCCCGCCACCTTTGACTTATACCTTAGAAGTTGACCCTCGCCAACGCTTCTCATAGGTCATTACTTTATATGACTTTGCATGATCTCATGCACATTCTAATCTACTGCCACTGCTTCTCATAGATTAGATATGGCAACAATGTAATATCACATGACAACTGCATTTTAACAAGAGGCACATTCTCTGGAGTGTCCTGCAAAGGAGTCCACCAGCATGGAGTGGACAACTGAAGACATGCCTCAGGATTAATATGGAAAAGAGACCTGACAGTGTCCCAAGCAGCAAGCAACCCCTTTAGTATAATCTGCCAAGGAGGATTCTTCATTTCTTTCTCACATTAAGCTTTGTCTTTTGTACTTAGCTTGACCACAATATCAGGCTACCCAATGTTGTCTTCTTCTCAAATGTGCACTTGGAAGCAATAATTACATAATACTTACATACGCCCAAATTGAATTTTAAACTCCACAGCAAATTGTTTATTGACTACTTTGAAATTGCTAATAAATGCCATAACAACAAGAACTTCCAAACAAGATGGATAGTGAGAAACTGGAATGCAACGGATCTAGAAAAAGAAGTCTTCTCAATGCAAAAAACGTGGTGTTTTTGAACTTCCGATGTAAATTCAAAGAATGTTCACTAGAAACGTCAGCAATATTTTGAGATACTTGGCCTCCCACGGAACTCCGATCATTTAGGGCCCCAATTCACAAGAACTTCACAAATGCACCACCTAAAAATAACTTGAGAAACATACAATGACTACTTACGGCATAACCAAAACTTTTATCTATAAATTGCTTCTGTTCATGTCTTAAAATATACACATCATCCAGGTGCTTAAAAGGAGTAAACCATCTACATGTATGTTAAGATGAGCTAGCAGCATTTTGTGGTAGATAAAACCATCAATTGTGATACAAATACTAATAGGTTGGAACAAATTTCAATATGCATTCATTTGCTCCTCCTACAAACTACTGGCCAATCAGATAGCAGGCATCCATTAGCAATGTACTTGAGCAAATAAAATCTGATAATTCATAAATATACTGGGCAAATGCACATGCATCTTTGTCTTTGCACTAATATTGACCTAAAAAAAAACATGGTAACATCAAATTGAATTTAACCCAACTCGACCTACATACATATACATAGATGTTATCCTAGTTCAGTCCCTTTGGAATGATTTAACTAAAGCTGAAATTTGAGAAGTGCAGTCCTTAGTAGCATCGGAATACCTTCAAATCTCCAATAAGATTGTGCCTGTCATAGATGCTCCATCAAGGTCGGCACCTTTCAGCAGCTGAGGAAAGAACATCCGTTGGAACCACTTATGAGCAATAAAAGCAAGTATTTATCTGCATATCAAAGAAGTGGACATATTATCGTGTTGACTAAGTCATGATATGCCAAATATGCCCTATGAAAATTTATTAGCGCATCTTATTAAAGGATTAGACATACTGTGCTTTCTAAGTCAGCATATATGCCATATATATAGGTTTGATCAGCATAAATCCAATTCTTTCAATTTGGCATCCTGTAAACATTTAGACATTACAATACTAGTAGGAAAAGGAGCCGGATGCTTGCTCTAGAGTTGAAGATATTAATGTCCAATAGTAGTTATTAGATGAACAAATGCACCCATGAAGCAAAATGGGCTGCTTTGCATAAGCATAGGAACTGTGACATCATTTGAAGACCTTAAGGCAAGCTTAAAAAGGCTGGACCATAATTTATTCCGTTAAATTTGGAATCCACTAACCTCATATAAAGGCATACCAAGGCATCCACATTCTTCAGAACAACCATAGAAGCCTCCATTGGCTTTGTTATGAAGCTTGAAACCAGTGATCTTGTAGGCAAGATCCAACTGCTCAGATGCTCCACAATCATAAGAATGGTATTCATCCTCAGCACTCCACCTACTGCTTCCACTATTTGAGTTGCATATCAATGCCACATTCAACCTTTACGTAATGGAAGCTAATTCTTACCTGATAGATATGATGAGAACAAGCAAATAGATATTTCTGCACTAGATATGATGAGAAATCAACTTTCCTACTGCAATAATGGGCCTTAGCCCATGGTTCCTTATCATTTCCTTGACAATTCTGAAGACACCAAGATATCTTAAAATATCCTTGCGCGAAGGCCTTGCTTTTTCTCTAGAAACATAAATGGAGAATGCAAGTTAGTTGGCCATTGAAAGATTTGCCAGACTTGGAAAGCAATGCAAATACCTGTTTGAGTTAAAAAGGCATATGTTCATGGATTGTTCTTTCGAAGCAATATCGAACTTTAAATTTTGGGTCAACGTCCATTTATATACACATGACATAGCGAACACGTAGCGTGATTAACAAGGTTTAAAATGAAACGCACTTATTTAAGAAGTGCGTTTGAAAGATTCCTTCTGAAAATTTATAAAATTCTGAAATCCCTCTAAAAAGGGCCTTCTTATTACCTTTAGTCCAAAGATTTATAAAATTGCTCGTGAAAACAGACATTTTAAGAAGACATAGTATTAAGGAAAAACACACACACACAAAAAATCCCATTGTAGAGGGGGAAAGAACTACAATGAAATTCAAAGATTTACTATGGGGCAAATTCGTATGAAGAAATTAGATGCTTTTGTACCTTGTCCCTGAAAATTTTTATATTAGTTGTTTTAGAAGACAGGAAATTTGTTATTTCACAACCATTTTGGCTGAACATCCTAATGGACCTTAAAACACATTGGGAGGCAGTTGAACAAACTTCTTGAATGACAAACCATTGTTTTTGCATCACATAGTATTACAATTACCAATACATCCACGATATTTTGTAGTTAAGCTTTGAAGTTTTAGTTGATGATGCAAGATAAATTTATCTTAGAGGATACAAAAGTTGAAGTAATGAAGCCATGTGATTACATGCCCTCTTTTTTTTATTCTCGGAGATGTATTTTTGAACATTACATACCAATCTACAACATGGTGATGCTTTCGGGGAGATAGTCAATCTCCTTAGCAATGTTGAGCATATTCATCACAATTACGTCATCGTAGCGGTGGGCACCATGCACATTTCTCTGCAGCGGTGAAGTATTAGATGCGCCTTTGCCCTTTCCTAAATATTTTGTAAATAAATAGGTAAACTTTGAGGGGGTTGCTACTCCTCGCCCCCTCTGGATAAACCACGGGTTTCCTTCTAGTCAAACACCCTGTGTCACCATAATATTTTGGAGTTCTTTGCCTTTAGTAGCAATTTTTAAGTCACGCGCCCCAAGTGAAGTTCGCATGTATGTAGAGAAAAAAAAAAGTAGAAATAACAACATGATTCGACTACTTTATGCTCTAACATTGCATTACAAGCTCGAAATTTTAGAACCGTTTTAGAACTTTTAGACTAAAAACTAAGAAAAGTGTGTAAAATTATCCCTTATGTGTGTTACTTTAGTAGTTTTCTTGCCAAACCCTTTGGCGAGTAAGAAAGACCCCAAAAAGATTTTTACCACGATATATACTTTACCTCGATCAGATATATATATTACATATATATATAAATGTTTTATATATATATATGCAATTCGGTATAAATTTATACCGTTTCTCCGTATAGATTTATACCGCAAGAGTTCTCTTTTCTTCGGATATATATATGTAAGTATGTATATATATTATTATATATATATATACACATATATGTATAAAATTGATTGTCCGAAGGTTATTCATGTATAAATTTATACCGAGAGAGCGTCATGGATAAATTTATACCCTAGAGAGCTCTCATGCAGTATAATGAGGGAGCTCACACGGTATAAATTTATACCGTGGGAGCTCTCAGCGATGAATCGAGAGAGCTCGCTTAAATTTATACCGCTCGAGTCCATTTGCGGTATAAATTTATACCATGCGAACTCTCTGGCATGTTATATCCGCACATCACTACCTATTGTGGTATAAATTTATACCACCCAGAAATTTATTTTGAAGACGTTATGTCCACGCATTGTCCTCGCGGTATACATAAGTCTATAGCAAGACGGATGAGCAAATAAGAGCAAGTATATAAGACGAAGAGCGAGCGTCTTCGACTCCAACTTGCGCTTCAAAGTGTAAGTTTGTTCAATGAGGCATACTTTCATGTGAAAATGTTTGCTTCAATAAGGCAATGTCAAAATGTGTTGCATTTTTTACGGTTTTGTTCACGTTTTGTCTTGATTTTGAAAACTTTGAATAAAATACCTTTTTGGCACTTTAGTGTGCTTGCTGTTTTTTTCAATGTCTATTTTGTTTAGTTTTTGAAAATATTACTATTTCTCAAACCAAACTAGGGGGGCCAAAAAGGGATGTCAAACAATTTTGAATGGAAGCTAAGTTCACACCCCCCCTCAAAAATGATGCCTAAAATTTTCAAATTGTCACACTTGTCACAAATATACCATGAAAAGGGACCTTTTTGGGGGGATTTTAGGGAATCTTTCAAAGATTCCTTTTGAAGTGCGTTTTGAGCAAATTAGTGCGTTTCATTTTAAACTTTGTTGATTCCCTAAACACCAAACTGAATCCACAAAGAGCATTTCTTGCACTGTTCATCATTCCAAATATTTAAATCTTCCCTTGTCAAACAATAATTCAATCTCTTGACAAATCATAGAAGGAAAAAGTTAAACCAAGTAAAAGCAAAACGAACATTGTACCTTGCTTGCAAGATGTCACCTAAGCTTGCAGAATTATATACAGGATCTGCAGCTTCATTCCAGGGTATGTACGAAACCCCTAGATCTTAAAGGTACATATGAAACCCCTAGATCTTAAGTTCTCTTTTCTACAAACTTGCTCCTCTGCACACAAAAAATGGAGATGCATGTTCACTCCTCGGTTGGTATAGCTTTTCTCCAATTGCTGGATCTTGAACAGGTTCCTCTATAGCGCTTGCTTAAACAACATATTTCCACGAGTCGCACAAAATAGGATCCTTTCAAATGGAGCAGCCTTGGCTTTTGGCACCAGGCCAGTTATGAAGCCCAATTTCCCCTGCTTAGATGGATCGACCTGCATCTCCTGCAATAATTTGATCAACTGTAATTGATAAAATGAGAATGAGAATGAGAATGATTTTTTATCGTCCACTGAGGTCAATCGGCCTATGAGACCCATAAGGAGCACAACAAACTTATTACTGTCCGGGTTAAAGAAACCCACCAAGGGTTTTCGAGGGAAAACCGCGGGCAAGAATAAGAATGTTGTCAAACTGCATAAGTATACATCAATGTATATATACATGTCAAGTGTATGCCCGAGGACATAGCTGATCTCGCATGTCCATAACCTCCTCGAGATATGATCCCAAAGACCCGCATTTTTATGTTGTGCTCAATGTCACATATAACGGCCGGGCGAGGCCTCGACCAACTCAAAGATATCGTCCGAATTTGATCATATGTCGGGCAACTTTGAAGGGTATGAGATTCATCCTCAATGACTCCCATTTGGCAAAGATTGACAGAGCCCGTCCCCGGCGTGGCTCACCAATCCATCCGCCCGCCTCAATTCAAGATGATGTGCCCTTGTGCGAATGGAGGCAATGAGTCCGCTTTTTCATGGGCAAGTGGTTACGCAGTAGCATTCTTGGGCCTCGTTCCAATGTGGGATTTATGTGGCTACCGGTAGTGTCTTTGTCTTGACTGCTTCAAGGGCATTGGCATCCCAAAGCTTATCGAGGAAGCAAGCGTCAAGATATTGCCTCAAGCTATGGCGATCCGCCTGCTTGCACATGTATGCACCTGTGCTCCCGCACATTCCATCTAGCCAACCATTGAGCTCTCTTTTCCTCCAAAGAGGCCTGAGGCTGCCATGCTCCATTGCCATGATATAAGCTAGTTTAGGGGAGACGAGCATCGCCCATTTTGACCACCTTCTGAAAATAGACAATGTGGCGATCAAGGGCCGCCCTCCTAGGCAAGAATCACGCCTCCCGCAGAGAATTTGATATGGGACCCGTGGACTTCACCCCTAGTGCTCGTTTCTAAGAAGGTTTTCTAGACCTCGCCTCCAAGTCATTCCAAGTAGCAAGTGATACTCACTGGGCCCCATACTTCCACCCCAGATAAAAGGACAGCTCCACTAAAACCTTGAAACAGTGTGATCCGATGGGCCCAATCATACAACTCCGCCTATGACTATTGTTTTGCATTGCATATAGTGCCTTCCAGCCTGCCATCACTCGTAGCCGTATGGATGTGTCCCAGTGCATAGTAGAAGGAAACTCCACTCCCAAATATTTGTATGTGGATGCAACTTCTACATTTTGGCCTCGGTAACTGAAGGAGGAGACCCTCGGCTGACGTGAAGATAATTCGAACAATAATGTTTTATTAATGAGCAACTATGCTTGAAAATACAAAGCGTTCTTCTAGACAGAAGATGAGAGCAAGAGTTCTTAGGAAACAAAACTTACATCCATCACTTGCAGCAGCAACCTGAAGATTTGGTGCAGAAATTGTGGCAGAAGGCTCACAGAACATCTAAAGAAGGCATTTGGTTAGACTTGCACATACTTGTCTAAAAGACTTATGTTAGGCTTACACCGCTTATCTTGAATAAAATGGAAATAAAAAGACGTCGCCAGTATAGTGGTAATATCTAAACACCAACAATGCTTTTGAGTTGTCGGACTCGCTGCAAGAGCATTGAATCTGCAAACAATAGTAATAAAACCATTCAACAACGATCATAGAAGCAAAAGTTCTTGCTACATAATCACAATTATGAACATGAAATGCATCCTGGAGCTCAATTGAAAGAACATGCAAGGACCAAAGGAAAATGCCGGAATATGTTAATATTTACAACCTTACATTTACAACCTTACATTTTCAGGTTTGAGGGATTTCAAATTTGCAAGAAAATAAATCTGTGTATAGCAATGGGGACACTACTGAAAAGACATATCTAAGGTTAATTTGATACATACGAATGAAAAGTCTCCATTTATCCTTTAAAATTAAATTTGTATTAATATGGGATGTTAGAATGATCAGCACCATAAGCTCAGCACTTAAAAAAATACTCTTACCTTCAAGTGCAGATCCAAGCCATAATGTGGTATGGTTTCCTCCTGGTCACCCTCTTCGTGGTCCTTATCCATCTCACACTTCACATTCTTCTCATGATCAGATAAAGTTACATTAAAGTTAAAATCATCATTCCTTTTAGCAAAACCAAGCTCTATGAAGGCATGTTTCCCATGCCCATCATCCAGTCTGAGAATCGAACAGTCCCAACAGCAGCATCCCTTTGGCCAGGATGAACATGACAGCAAGCAAAGAGTTCTCCAGTATTTGAATTTTCCAATCTGATCTCACATTTATCTTTCAAAGATACCACCCTTAATCTTCAAGACCAAATCTTATCGAATTGTAGCCATCACCATACTTACAAGCTTCGCTTATCATTGTAGGCGGGATCTTGTAATCGAAAACCTCCCTAACCACCAGTAACGTCCGTTCCAATGATTCTTCTTAATCTACATCACCATAGCCAGAGTAAGACCACGTTGACCTAATCGCCAGCAACTAATTTGGACCTAATGGGCAATGCAGAACCTACATTTGGACAATGCAGAATCCATCTGCGCATTTCTTATCTTGAATTGAAATGTAAAAAAAAATAACTACCATAGCAAAGCAATCTATACCGATCATGATCTTCATTTGAGGAGGCTAAACCATTAGAGTTTTTGGGTTCACTTATTGTCCCAAGCTCGATGCCGCATGGAAATCGTGCTACCAATGAGAAATTCGGGAGGGGGGGGAGGCTGTGCTTTTCTTCATCCATGCCTCCCTTCCCATGCCAGTGTCGCCAAGGTACAGTGTTCGGGTTATTATCCTATCCTTACCTACACCGCAATTACAAATTATTCCATGCGAATTACCGCCCAAATGTTGGGGTGTCTATAAGTATCCCCCTGCTCAACGGCTCTTCTTTTCACGCCTCTCCATCCAGGTTTGCTAATGCTTTCAATCCTTCTAGTTTTATGAGCTCATCCGATTCGATCATGCTTGATCTAATTAATTTGCCGTTCATTTCGGATGGCGATTACCTCATCACAAATGGTAAACGATTTGGCCGCTTCAATATATTTCTTGGGAGCCGGACAATCCGACCGCCACTCAGAGGTCCTCATCGGGTGATCAAAGGCGAGAAAAATGTTATTTCAAGCCATTGGAAGGCTATTGTTGTCGGGTTCGAGGTGAGAGGGAAGTATATATCAAGGTCGACACCTATACACACCGGCTGCATATGAGAAAAGAAAAAGATAAGATCTCGACGTAATTTCCTCGAGCTTCGTAAATTGTGAGTTTCATTATATCTGTGCTAATCCGCTATTCATTATATTTTGAAGAAATCAACTAATCGGGTTTCCGTATCTCGGCTTTCAGATTCTTTGGCCGGACCTGAACCATCGAGTTCTATCACAAGCATCTTCCGTGCTTTCTATTATGATATTGATCCTTGCTTTTGAAGGTCAAACGTAGTGCAGTACCAAGGGAAAGGGGGATTTGGTTCTAAAATATGAGTATTATCCTCGGAAAGGCAAAATTGTGGACTTACCATTGCCCCCATTATCACAAAATTTTAGTTCCCGTCCAATGGATTCCAGTTCTCTGTTTCTTGCCAAGTCGAAACCGTCACACAGAAATTTTCAAAGGCTTTGAAGGAGAAAGGTGGAGTCCAGGACACGCGGAAAGTAAATGTACCCATCGATATGTTTATTACCTTGTTTAAGAATGTCGAGAATGTCAAGAAGACTTCAAAAAATGTTTACCGTAAGTGATTGTCACCGTTTCGGATGACATTTTATGTGATGAATGGTCATCTCGTCTGCATGAAGGAGTTGAGAAGGTACAGTGCAGGATAAAGAAAGAAAGCATTCGAATCAGGTATTGTATTCGAAAGCAAACAGTTTACATTACCTTCAAATACAGAAGATGGAGGGAAGTAAAAGAAGGGAGCAGATGGACGGGTTCCAAAGGGAACAAGACGATGCCGATGGTACCCATTCTCATGGTCATTGACATTGCTATCTTCAAAAGTGGTCAATTGTTTAAAACTTTAAGAGTCAAAGAAGCATGGTCTTTATTTGATGTAAGAATTATTTTGGAATCAGAATGTGACTTAAACGTCTTCCATTTTTTGGTAGATGGTGTCAAGGTAGGAAAACGTAGGGAAGAATTGTATACAACAAAGCTCAGATGCCTCCTGTTGTACTTTCTTTAAGTGAAAACAGTTAAACAAATAAATAACAATGGTGTTACTGGGTTCAAATCCCAGTGTTGTTTGCCAATAACTTATATCCTTTTGCAAAGATAGCACCGTGGCCACCGTGCGAAATTTGTGGAGTTCGTAGTCGTGTTGTTGTTTCAAACCGCGGGCCACTTGCAGTAAGATGTTTTGCGCTTAACATAAATTTGGCCTTCTTTTTCGGCAAAATGTCGCACCGCGGGCCACTTTCGCGAATACCTTATTGTTGTCTTTGTGGTTTATATTTGTTTCACGACCGTAGCCGCGGTCATGCATATTTCGTCAGACACTTAAGACATTTTAGTTTCACAAGGCCAGTCGCCAAAGACTTACTTTTAGGCGATCAGGTTTTTATTGCACTAAAGAAGGCGCTACAATTCCGCAAATGTCAAACGGCAGTCGAGAGAAAGCTTTGGGAACAGTTCCAGGCATGGTATGACCAGATCGTCGAAGGAAGGAAGCGTGAGTATCGGTGTCACACCCAGATGACTTCGCTCAACAGCATGAAAACCCGGTAGACGCCACTGTAGTCTACAATAACTTCTGCTTAACGGTAGATATAATCTCTCGAGGCTAACAAACACAAAGACGTGTATGGTCAAGACATTCATGGTTTCATGGCCGTGGCGGCGAAAACGTCCTGGCCCTTCCTCGACCGAAGATTGTATTGAGTCTAAAGTCCTTTCAAGCTTTTTCCCCAAAGGTGACCAAGATAAGGTTCGGGTCGCTCAAGAGACTCGGCCAAACTTATGTGAGAAGGATGGGAAGGATAATTTATATCCGATTGACATCATGTTTGCTACTTACATGATATATACTGGTTCCACCAACGAGATAGGGAAGAACCACGTGAAGGCTATTGCGAACCTCGGTCCAGAGGAGGTATTTGATGCAGAGAAAGAGAAGGAACTGGTAGAAAAGCTCGACGAGGACGAGGATGAAGACGTAGACGAGCATGAAGAGAATCTTGATAGATGGGGTGTCACGGAAGCCTTGCCAGTTAACATAGGAGGGAAGGACTATCTTCTTCTCCACGATATATCTAACATTACTGGTTTGAGGGAAGATGAAGTCCTTGGACAAATCTATGCTTTCGTTGTTGGTCTAGACGACTTCATTGACTTCGAGCCGGAAGTGCCTAGGGACCTGCACGATCTCTTAACTTATGATGGAACTTCAATAGCTCCTGAGAATGCTTTTGATAGAGTTCTGGAGATGGCAGAAATGGGCTTGAAGGAAGTCTCAGAAGTAAAGTTCGAGGCGAGTACATCAGAAGCTAAAAAGGATAGTGCAAAACAAGTATCAAAGAGCGAATCAAGCTCTTCAAGGTCGTCCATCAACATTTCTACCAAAGAGGTTATTGCATCTGATGAAGTGGAGGTAAGCTACCATAAGTTTGCTTATTTTGTTAAGTGCCTAAGAACGATTATTTGTTGCGCAGGAGATTTTTGTGGACGATTTTTGCGCCCATACATGACAGAGTTACCCTTGGCAGAGATGCAAGTATCGCCCACTATATGGGCTACCTTTATAAAGGGAGATCGTTGTGTTCCATTCTAAGTACAGCCCATATGGACCGGAAGAGGTCTTGAAACTCAAGGCCCTCTCGTTGATTGGTAATCACATCCCATTATCGCCAATTCTGATCGAGTAGTGGTCATTAGAGAGATATCGCCACGCATATTTTTGGTGGCTTTAGTATGTATTCTATGGCTGCGGTAGAGTCGTATTGGCCTTGTCCGGTGGATAAGGCTACAATTCGACCGACTTGGGAAGAGGGGAGCCCCGTTCCTCGCCTTTATGTACCGTTGGATGCTGGGTCTGCAGAATCCAATTGGAAGAAGTCGAAGTGTCCGATGACTTACATGTTTCTAAGAAAATGAAGTTGTAACCATTGTCAATTAATGCAAAGACTTGTTTGAAATCTCTATTCTTGTTATATCAACATAAACTTTGGTTTTATTTTAATTTGTTTTACGCTTCTATTTTACTTGCAATCGCGGGCACGGTCATAAGACCGTGTTGTCCGTGCTTACAACTAACAAATATTCGCACTGTGGCCCGCGGTGCGAAAATATTCCACATTATTTCGCACCGTGACTACACACCTAATTGAAAGAGAATGCTTATCCAATTTAGAATCTACATGTAAGGAAAATGGTCAAGAGCTTTCCAAATTGAAAATGTGCGGTAAATAGATGAATCATATGTTCTTATCTCTTATGGATACATACCTATAACTAGAGAATGTCCGAAATATTCTAGTAATGTAATTTAGAACTCATACAAAAGGCATAGCATACATAAATGCAGAAGATCATTCGCAATCGGGATCATCATGAGCAGCAAGTTGGTGATGCGATTAATCTCATAGGCGTGGCTCACGGAACCCGATGAAGGTGGATAAAAACACGATAAACCCCGTTGGAAGAATGATTTTGACCCTCTGCTACCCCTTCGGCCCGGGGAATCAAGGGGATACCCTCGAGAACATCTATAAAGATCATTATATGTCATAGTGCAAGTAATGGAATAACAAGAATAATCAGGCGAGACATAGCAAATGGATGCCTTCTCCATTGAATGAATGGAGTCGTACTTATATCGAACAAAATTATTGGCGTGCCTTTGTAGCGGCATTATTGGTTATATATCACGAGCATAATGTACAAAATACACGATCATGAACTCTTCAAATAAGTATTGACAATATGATCCGGATGACAAGTATTGATTTAGGGGACTCTTAAGTCATTGTCACCCGAGCACCCGATGATCTTTTCTATCATGTACATTTGATGCTCTCTATTCCATATTAGATGGATGGATGATAACATCGAAGGGATCGGGATAATAGCGAGGATTGAGGCGGCGGTGGTCATCCAGGTCTTCCATTGGTATTTGTCGCTCATGACCTTTGTTGAAGTTTTAAGTGATTCATCTTGCGGTGATGGAATCACGTTCGGGACCAGGAGGAGGCCACATGGCCAATGTTGCTGCACTCGGCAATTTGATGTATATTTATACCCACCAAAATTATTGATGGTATGTACGCACCAAAATTATTGATCGTATATACATAGAAATTATTGGATTATATACATACTTGTATGATACTCGTATAATGTCATATATACCTGATTTCTCTTTAAATAGGCATCTATGCCTTCACTGTCTATCATTGGCTCTGCTTCTTGTTTGCTCCTTGCCTCTTGTCTGCTTCTTGTCTGCTTCTTTGCCTCTTTCCCCCTCTTGTCCGCCTCTTGTCTGCTCCTTGCCTCTCTGTCTGCTCCACTAATTTCCTGTCTGCTCCACTAATTTCTTGTCTGATCCACTAATTTCTTGTCCACTAATTATTTGATCTTGTTCCTTGCTTTTCTTGCTCCATGATCTTCCTTCTCTTTTGATCTTCTTGCTCCTTGCTACTTCATCTTAAATGCTCCTTGTTCTTTGCTACTTGATCTTAGTGCTCTTTGCAAATGATTGGACCGAATCCTCCTGAGCCACTCCACAAGGCACGCAAGCATGCCCCGGCATTACATGCGCCTGGAATGGATGAGCTATGGGACCATTTCTTGGAGTGGAGGTTGCGCCACGGTCCTACCAAGGAGCTTACAATGGAGTTGATCAACTTCATTCGCAGGCGATTTGATTGTGGTCATGAGCCAGCGATGGAAATTAATCCATCACGAATGTTATAGGAGACTTGCAATGAGGGACTTCTTGAACCCCCTCCTTATCACGGGCGAGATGCTACAGCAATTGAGGCCTCTTCTTCGTGCTGGCTATTTAGCACACTCTCTGGATGCATACATAACAGAATTCATTCATGAAATTAGCCGGGGACAGATGTATGGCCTTATTAGGGTGTACTACCACGAGTACAACGGTTTTGTGGAGTTAGGTCCATCTTCTTCCATGAGTATCATCACATTGGAATTACTTTTTCTAATGACTAGGTACCCCATATGGTGGGAAGAATCAGGCTGGGAGGAGCGTGAGCTCTTGACTCCTAACCCAGATGCATGGGTTAGACCTCGCAGGGGAAGGGGAAGGGGTTAGAAACCTAGGGGAAGGTTACTTGGACATAATTCCGTTACTTGCCGTTCTCTAAATGTTCTCTAATATGTTAATATATCCTCAAACATGTTAATATGCTCACTTTGATCTTGTGGTGCACTTTCTATGGAATGATTCAATTTCGCACAGTGGCCACGGTGCGAAATTGCCTGCCCTCACACAGTAACTTACAGGAATTTCGCACCGTGGCCACGGTGCGAAAATACCTCCCTCACAAAGTAATTTATACCCATTTCGCACCGTGGCAACGGTGCATTGTAAGTATACATAGAGAATAGATACAATCAAAATACCTAGCAAGCAAACAAAATATACAACAAAGATCGTTTCATTAATATAAAACACTTTACATGCCTCGGAAGTAATTTGTCAAGGCAATATCCTGCCTCATTATTGTCACTCTCTTGGAATGCCGCGGCACATTTCACAGTCTTGAAGAACGACCATGTGATTCTCGGTGACCTCGTCTGCGAGCATCAAGGGCATCTGCAGTGAATCGAGTCACCTGTTCTGGCATTGGAAAATTGTAACCATGTCTCCGGTACCTTGCACCATCCCTCTTCATCTTAATGTATCTCTCCTGAACCACCTCCTTACATATTCTAGCCATTGTGAGCTTCGGAAGCACCCACTCCACGTGGTTAAAATGCGGATTTCGGCATCCATCTTAACTTTTGATTAAACGGCTGGCCCTTCTTATTCAGCTTAGGAGGGCCTTTGCAGAGAACCTGTTTCTTCTGCAGCTGCTTAGGCTTAGTCTTCCTCTTATGTCTACTGGATGATGCGACTGCAGGCTGCTCATCAACAGGAAGCACTACTGCATCTGGTACAACGGTTTTAGGCTGGCAAATCCGCAGTCTTGCTGGTTGCCTCTTGTAGAAACGGTATTTTCTTCTAATTGAGCTGTCACGGGGCACACGGAAAGGGACACCCGGTACATAATATTCGGGGTTCAAAAGCGCACGAGCAGCAATAGGAACGTTACGGGCCGGGCACATCAGCCGCGAGGAACATCCTGGACATGCACATCCTGATGGTCATCCTCATGGGGCTTAGCATTCTCATTGTCGTCTTCAAGCAAGTCTGGCCCCTGGTTTATCTCCACCAATCCAACTTCCGGCCTTTGTCGAGGGAAGTCGGTTATGTAATCTATCTCATTAGCGGTCTGAGAGAATGAGTTAGGAGTTGGCGTCAAAGAAGCCATCAATCACGGGCCACCGGCGAAGGAATGGAGTGCCTCAAGCAAGGTGTCGGCTCCCATCGAAGGAGCAGGCAACCGTTATGCGGTGCAACTACCACATCGGCGTTAACGGCGATGCGGTCATCGAACCACGGGAACTCCATGACGGATAGCTGCACGCCCGAAGGTTCCTTCTCCGACTAACTTGCGAGAAGAGAACGGTAAACACGCCTTGGCTCGGAAGGCATGTCTCTAAAATCTCCTCTGCGTCATTGGCAACATTCTGAACTTCTGACGTCGGACACTGCTTGATGGATGTTTTACGGCTCGGAAGGCGGTGCTTTCTGATACGGTTGTTAGAAGCACGACATAGTTAGTTAGGCGCTGCCCTCATTGTCTTCACTATGATGTAATGTGACGGGCGCTTCTCTTCTACATTATTTGGTTGTTGAGATTGTTAGATCCGGCATTACCCGCTAATACGTGCCATTGTCTACGAGCGTAATGCAACAAATGAGTGGACAAGATTGATAAATATGCAATGTAATGACTTAGAACAAATATCAAAAGCGGACAACATCGATAACAAGCATAATTATATAAAGAAAGTTGCGCTACTGTGCGAAAAGCGGGGAAAAAATATAGCCAACGAACCAAATGCTTTTAGCCTTTGTGGCCCGCGGTGCGAATAGCGATTAATCTATAACTAATTCCCAACTTCATTACGCGCAGTAGCCCGCGGTCGCGAAACACTCTCATTCGGCAATTGAATACTAACTAAGTTCGCACCGTGCCCCACGCTGCCAACCAAACATATTTGAAACATTATAGTTGCACATCATGGTCAATAGTTATACATTAATATGAATTTATTCATACAATTGATTCCCCAGAAGTATATCTTCTACCCTGTCTGATCCTTGTGGATCGCCACTGCCTTAACTTGTCTGCTGCACTAGAGCTACACCATATCTGTTTCTTTTTTTCCTGCTCAACTTTTCTCCTCAATATTCTAGCCAGCGTCGTGTCTTGTTTAGCTTTATCTTTTTCTCTAGCTTGCGGATAATCCTTCTATAGAACCATTGGCACATCTGTTGCAATGAGTTACCACACGAACCTCGATGTTGTGTGAACCTGAAAAAAGCATTCTTGGCTTGCTTATGTGACTTCTCCATTCCCTGCGTATTCCATATTCCCAAGCTCCCGTACTCTTTGGCAAACCACAAGCCATGGGCGTGAAGTATATGAATGTAATGTGTGACATTGCATTCTCCCCATGCTTGTATAAACGACTTCGTGAATTCAGTTACTGCTACTCTGAATTCATCTAACTCCCACCCACCATTTTCTTCTCTTGCCATCAAAGTTACCCGGTTTGCTTTCCGGTTCTGCCACGCTTTAATTTTCTTTAGTTTTGCCCTCCCACGTGAAATACGGTCATCTTACGCTTCCAAAGAAGTCCTTATACCCCTCCCACTTTCCGGTTGGCAATGATCCATTCTTACGTAATTTAGTACAAAGGCAGAAATCTCTTCTTTCACCCCACCCATAGATGGTTTACAAGGAACCTTGCCTCCCTTCTTAGGATCTTGCAGGATTTTATAGTCACCACCATGAAGACCAAGATCAGAAAGCACGTTCTCAACATCTTTCATACACTTTTCTCTGGCTGATTGTGGAGACTTATTCCAAGCAAAAAGAATGCTCATGTACACCATCTTATCCACTATTCTTAGAAAGGCATGGAGAGTGCAAATATGTACTCTCTTCACAGGAATTGCAAGTACGGGGATCAAAGTTTTGTCCTCCTTCTCGCGCGTTGGTTCAGCATCCTGGTCACATTCGAGAGTACTCATTCCCTTCCCCTTATCATCTACCCTAGCATACAAACAGTAAGGACATGCGTGGGTAGTCTTACCAGAACCATGTTTCATGTTATACATGCACTTGATGGTCTTTAGATCAGCAGCCAGATGCCATTCAACCTCGTAATCTCCGTATCCAGGAACCTGAAGCTTCTCTCCGACTCCATGAGCAGCAATAATAGTAGGAATAGGTGTCTGCTGAAAGACCCACTAAAGAACACCATTTTCTTCCGGTACTTGAAATATCCCTATCCACCAAATATGGTCCTCTGATTGAACAGAGAACTTCCCTTCCTCATTATCAGAATTTGACAACACCCTGTTCATTAATGTCAAAGAAACCCTCTCATACTTTTCACCTTTGATCAGTTCCATCTCATCCAACTTTATAGCAATTTGGAGTTTCCCTCCACATTCTTCCACTTTCATATCATAAAAGCGAACTAACAGAAGAAGCATTTTAGAGAGATCCATCCAACAATTATTCTTCTCATTAAGAACAAATAGATCATTTCCGGAGCCACCCTTCTTCTTACTTTTCCCAGTGATTAGTGATCCCAAGTGCACGGATGTGGTGATCTGGTACATCTCTCCCAAATGTTCGTGTACTTCTGCATTCCTCTTTGTTCTGCTTGCTCTGACATAACTGAGTCTTGGCAGTATGGTCTTCGTAATAATACCACTTTGCTTGATACCATCCTGCAAAACATCTAAAGAGAGCAATGTAAACTTGTCGACCGATACCCACATTGTCACATAATTCTTGCATGTTATCGGCACTTTGACTCTTTCCCAATTCGGTAAGCACACGTTCAACCTTGACTTTTCTTAAATGGTTAGCTCGGAAGCTTCAACATATCTATAACATCATCTTTAGTTACAAGCTTTTCAACAAACTAGCCATATTACAAGGTTTTCTCTTCTTCTTTTCAGCCATAGTAGGATCCACCAGATTTTTAATAGCGTGGATCCTTCTTCAAACCCCCACCACTAGGGGCAAGTATATTTAGGGCCTTGAGTTCTTTTTCCTCTCCCTCATGCCCGGTGGTGTCATTTTCAGTCTTTTTAACTTCCTCTCCAGTTTGTCATTGTCCTCGAGCATCTCTTCAATCCTTGTTTAAGTGACTCCACCTCCATAAGCAACCTTTGATTGGAAGCTTGCGGTTCTTACGTATTCTTAGACACATTGGTTAAGAAATAGTTACCTTGTTGGAGGTAATTACAATGTGCTACCATATTGCAATGCACTCCACACAATTGATTGTACATTGTTCTCAAATGCACATCGGAATTACTTGAAATATTATTGCAATAGCCAAGCGGACCTTGAGTACCCTTACGAATAAAAATGAATAAGCCCCTCGGAGAATGAAATTCAGGATGTCTTCGGTGATGGGATCGATGGGATCTGATTCCCCCGTGCCCGAGAGATCAATATTCATTGCACCAGAAGCTTGAAGAGCATTCTCATCGACCTGTTCCTTCCGATTATATTGATTTTTGTAGGGCAAGCAGTTCTTGGGCACCTCCACCCGAATTGGCCTTTCGGTCTACGTATTCAAAAAGAATTACTCATTGTCATTGGCGAAATTAATAGAACAGTTACCTACGCCATAGATCGAATTTAGTCGGCGTGATCGCTTCCAGGAGCTCCACCGGTCCGGCGACCAAATTGATGCAATTCTTCGCCAAAATCTGAAGGAAAACTAGAAATTCCTTTCGGTTTGGGCGAGATTGACATCAAAACTAAATTCAAAATGCCCTCCAAAGCTTTGGCGCCCAATTGAGGCATTCTTGGGCGTCACTCGAAGCTACTCCTTGTAGCTTCAGTTCGAAGGTGGGAAGGTGGGGGAGGAGGGATTTAGTAATGAGTAAAACAACAAGTAATAATGACGTTTACCAGGTTCGGTTGCTCCAAGGCTGAGGTTCGGTTGAGGTTCGTGGGGGCTTTTTGCCCATACCTGCAGGTTCGGGTACCAACTAAAATCCAAATTTGGGAATGGCTTACAAGGGCGTTAATAGACTCCACCAAACCTCTAATGCCTATTTGTTTTCGGTCAGAATACAGATAAAGACTAGTCCTAGAATAGAATAACATTTAGACATTTACAACCTACAAACACTGCAAGGTATTGTTCTTCCTCTTGGAGGTAGTAGCAAAATCGACGAATCTTGAGCCCACAAGCCACGAGAAACAGCAATAGCGTTGCTCTCTCAGAGATCAAAGCGATAATCACGGTATGAATCTTACACAAAAATAGCAACGGAAAAGATATGCTACCAATACATTGGCCTTGTCAACAGAGCAAAGCCGACCACGCCTTTTCCTGGCTGTCTCAAAGCCGACTCGAGCAATCACATCAATGCAGCCTGATAACAACTATCTTATGCTATTTCTTTCAAACTACTTTAAAACCCTTTGAAGGACAAAATTACCTCTGGTATAGAATAGACTTCGGTGTTGAAGCCAATTCGATCCCCATCTGGATTTGTTCCAAATCCTTTTGGCTGCCCAAAGTAAATTCCTGTTGTAAAAAAAACACCAAGAGGTTTGGACCATTTTGACACTGACAAATAAAATATGGCCAGAACAAACATGTACATCTAGTCAGCTCCCCGATGACCATGATGTCGATCCTTCAAAGAACTCCACGTTTCAATGTGGAACTACCTAGCTGCATCTCCAACCTCGACATAAGAACCAATTGTATATAAGGTAGTCCACAAAATTCATATAAAGGTAGAACAGATCTTGGCCTTAGATTAGCAAATGCACGCCCCCTCGCAAGCCCAAGAGCCCACGTTCGGGCCTCAAATGAGAGGATTTGTGTCCCACTTATATCTGCACTAGAACAACAGAATAAAGGAAAGGCAGTTAAATTATAAAAGTAGAAGATTAAAAGGCATATCCTCCATATAGCTGCAAGAAAAACGACATCCCCTGATTCAAAGATTTCAAGGTTTCATCGGGGAAGAGGGTTGCCAACCTTTGCATTGATTGCTTGCTCTCCCAGGACCTTCATCCCTCCCTGCCTACTCTTTGATGCAAAAACAAATGCCACGCCATGGCTATATGGCGAACAACAGAGCTTGCGAGAATCGGTGCTTTCTATCATTTTAATTTCTTACCCCTTCTAACGAACGGCCAAGGTTAAAGCCCTCTTGTGGCAATGGCTCAGATCTAATGCCCCAAATGTAACACCTTCCTCCCACCTTCCTACCTAAATTGGACGGCTAAGATTCCGGCTGCCCCCTTCCATCCAACGGTTTGGAGATGGGCCTGCATGCCCATGCATGACCATCCCTGACCCTGTATATAGTTTCCCATGATCTGTCAAGATCTGAAGCCTTCTTTTTTATTGCAAACGGTGGGGATTAAGGGGGAACCCATGGGCATACATTTATGGGGTGTGGATGAGGGGGCATTAGGAACCCCCTCATCCTTATAACCTTATTAATATTAAGATATCTCCTTACTTAAAATGTTTTTTTCTGGCAATGCAACGCCGGCGCTAACGCTTTTTCTGGCGAAAAGCGTGAGTTTTGGAATCCAAAAATATTTCCGACGTAATTTTCTCTTTGCGAAACTTTCTCTCTCTCCGTCCCCAAAAAAATGGGTTACGTTTTCTTGAAGGGAGCGTTTTTACCGTCCTCTCCTCTCCATCATTCCTCTGCCATAAGCCGAGATTCAAGATGTTTTTGTGATAGCAAGAATGTCTGAGCTCTGAGCGGAGGTGACAACGGCTTTAAGGTGCGGCTTTGAGAGGATTGAAGCAACCGGATTTTTAGATTTTAGGATTCTGATGCGGATTTTTCAGTGGGGAGGAGTTGGTGAAGCAGATATGAAACATATCAGAGACAGGAGTGCTTGAGACATGGAGTGCTTGAAACATATATTTCCTTAACTCTTGCATTTTGCAAGAGGAGTCGCGGGAGCATTTATCTATACAACCTTCAAACCCGTGCACCCAAAATCCTGTCCATTTATCTGTTTTTACAGAGGTGTGTTTTCAGTGGCAAATCTTAGCGTTTTGCTGTGGCAAATCGGCCAGTTTTTGCACATGCCAAACTACGGTCTTTCTGGCTATCTTTCCTCCTTCCCATCTAATCATACGAAAATAGGGAAAAAAATTAAAATAATTCTCTTACGGTTTGATCCATTAGCGGCTCCTCTCGGGGCGTAACGGCCGGCTTCCTAATATGTGACGTTCTCATCTGTGGCAGAGCGGCAACAACAGAGCTTCATCAAGCAGAGCTATCTTATCTGGCGTCCAGCACACCTCTTCTGGCAGCAAGCAGGTGCTTTCTTAACCTTTTTTCTTTAGAGATTTTTCTTTTTTGATTATCAATGCATTGGGACTATCCAGCTTATGTTCCAAAGGGACCCATTGCGGATTGAGTCGTCATGGCAGCTGCTTCATGTTTCTGGCCTGTACCATCCGCCGGTTTTGTATACGGGTTCCGATAAGCAAGTCGAAGCTCCTACAAGATACACGAATGAGCACGCTTTTGGTTTGCCGATTGACTATTGGTGGTTTTGGGCAGTCCTTCCATTGTAGGTTCTTTGCTTATGCTTTAGTTCTTTTTTTTTCTTGATTGTAATTGAGAAATTGATTTTTAGATAAGGTCCCATTCCGCTGGTTTGAGGCAAGTAAAGGCGGCAAACTGACAAGCAACCAAGTAGGCAACAACAGTTTTGATTTGATCTGTTGGTGCAAGGATTCGTTGTTGCAAGGCGATTATCCATAACAACGTATTTTTCATGGCTTCTTTGCATGTTGAAAATCCAATGTTGTGTGCTTATTTCTTTGTGTTGTTTTTTCCTGCGGATTTGATCGCGATGCGACTCAATATTCCTCTTGCTGTATTTTATGCCATCTAGATATGGTGCTCCTCTACATTGCGGTGACATCATATAAATATAATGTGGTTATGCTTTTTTTGTTCTAAACGTCCTTATTCTCCCAAGACTCAAAAAGGAGTGGCGTTAGGTGGTTGTTTTGCACACACAAATATTTAACTTCGAGGAGGAGCATCTCGGATTATTTAAGCTCAAGCCTCTGGGTTTCATTTTCTTGTTTTAGATGCATATGTTGATCTATATTTGCAGGATTTAAGCCTTAAAAGCCTTTATTTTGAGTATTATTTGATTGCAGTGTGCGCACAGAGGCTATCCACATTCTGATTTCTTTGTTTTAAATGGGAGTGTTCACTTATGTAAAAGGAGCTTTCATCGCATTACGCTTTTTTAAAGTAAGTTTTTTTTTCAAAAGTATACTTTCTTTAGTATTAACTTTTGTGCTTTTCTTTTTAGTTTTTAGGCAAAGCGGCATGGATATGACTATGGGTATGACTATGTGAAATGTAAATAGTTTTTTCAGAATTATCTTCTATCAATTGCACAACAATCTCCTAATTTCTTATGCAGCATGTTTTCATCGATGATGTGAACTCATGTAATTTAACTGTCATGCCATCTCGCCTTTTATTCTGCATTTTTTGTTATTGCTGCTCCTGTAGGTTTTAGATGTAATCACTTCTTGCTGTGGATTGCAATCATGCTGGCTTTTTTTCAACATTTCATCAGGTATAATGGCTTATCTTTTGTGCTGGCATGACTCCTTGGTAAAAGGAGTTTCCATGGGCAACGAAGATGCAAGATAATGTAACTTGGATGACATTTTCAATATAATGTTTTGGCAGAATAGTGCCACTTTGTTATGGTAGAAAAGTATACATTTGGAGATACCTTATTTAATGTGCAACACCTTCTATGAAGTTGCACTTAAGTGCTATCGATGTCAATTCATTGTGAAAATAAAGAGCCACAAGCAGGAGGTCTGCAATTGCTTTGGCACATATCTTTTTGTGTTGTCAGATTGGAAAAGAAAAGCAGCATACGAAAATCTGCTTTAGGAGAATATGCCATAACATTGGAGTTAACTAGGTAGGACAGCTGGAATGCATATGTCGGGAGAAAATTTAGCACATCATCATGTCTCATCATCCTCATTTGCCACATTTGATGCTGTTATTTACCTGAATATAAGAGCTTCCTATGCCCAAAGTATTCAAGCCAATCATTCCATTCCAAATGATCTAATTGATTGTAAACGAGGTGCACCCTGACTACCACAGTCGTCGGATCTGTCGATTCTACGGCCCAGACTGTATGTTGGAGCCTCTGGACACCTCTTGTTTCGATTATGCTCAATTATGATTGGGGACGCCTATGATTTGAAGATGTCAAATAAGAGTTTGCCTAAGGTTTTGATGGTATATCGAGCCTCTATACGGTTTCGATTAAGTTTTTACATATGAAATACGGGAATTCGAACCTTTACCGAAATAACTCAATGTCCTAATAAGACTACTTTAACCAATCTAACCAGTGAGCTAATGTGACTATTTTTTATCTTAAATCTATGTTTTTTTTTTTATAATAGCCCATTAAATTGTTTTAGGGATATGGTCTATGGTTTCAAGAATTATATCTATATCAAATCCCCCTGGAACCCCCTGTTATTTTGCTACATATGTAGCTTGCAAAATGGAAATGCACTTCTGACATATCAATGTATGGTTTTAAATCTAAATGATTGATGCTTCTTTGCAATATTTCAGCTAAAAAGAAAGAGCTATTGTAACAGTAAAGCATTTAAGCGTTTAGCTTATGCTATTGTCGTCCTTTTTTTCACTCTTATAATTCAACTTTGGAAAATTGTCAGACACCATGCCATTTGCCATGTCCGATTGTTTAATGAAGTAAAACTGAGGGAGTTCATGATTTTTATTTTCCATAATATAAGGTAAAAGCAATTAATGTAGTAAAAGTAGAGGTAAAAAAAACATGTTTAGTTCTTGGTTTAACAATTGCCAGTTATATCAACAAATTGCCTTTAACCAAAATTAAACAAAACAATTCTGCTACACACAAATAGAAAATATTTTTGGTGCAATCTAAAACTATAAAATATATGTTCGTAAGCCTCAATAGATCCCCATCATGAAGAACATAATCCAAAGAACTCTAGGATCATCTATCGGCTCGATTTAAAGCTCATTTGCGATGCTGGCATATTATTTTATATTTTAATAGAAACTGGGTAAGCTCATAATCACCAACTTGGCTTAGGATTTTCAAGTTCCTGATGTACAAAAGGTGTATAGTGCCCCATGATCTACATCAATTGGGAAGGTCAATAAAGGCCAAAGAAACATGATAAGCCTTGAATAAAAACACCTATACATGCACTATGTGAAACACCTATACATGCACTATGTGGACATCTAAATGTTATTCAAGGATCTGACACTTACCTCCATTGAACCATGAAACCCCATTGGAGCCTTATTGAGGCATGGATAGTGGGTCTTTAATGGCGGCCCAAATTCCTTGTTGGTTTTGTACACTTGAGAAGGCTACGTACAATTGCCCATGTGAAAGGATAGGCTTTGGGGAATATGTACGCATCTTATGCATTGTCTGCCCCTGGGATATGTTTATCCCTTCTTCAAATTTAGCTCATGGGGTGGCACATTACTTGGGAGTTTGTGCAAGGGAAAATGTGGCAGAGTTTGAGTAAGAAATGAGGTTTTCATAGAAGAAAACCTTGTTAGGGCCTAACCTTGTTAAATTCGGCAGATTTGTCACTGAACAGTGGAGAAGGATCGATTTGCAGCCAAGGCTGGACTGGTTCTTCTGTTTCTTGTGTGTTTGTTTAGGGTCTGTTGCTATTGCTCGGTTTTCTATTGTGCATATATTTCTTTTGTTCTGTCTTCTGAGCTTCAATTCCTCTAAAGAAATAGAAGCAAGAAACGTTTGCTATGAGAAGTTCAGTATGTTTGCTATGTTATATGGTTGATGCGAGAACGATAACCATTGGATTTGTGTTTTTAAATGCCTCCTTGCAAATCGGGTCAACATGGGCCTGTTTGACCCCATCTTGATTTGCATGGGGATTACAGGGACTGCCATGGAATATTCTGCGGGATATTGCATGATCTAATGGTCACAAAAAATTGTGAGACACCCCAAACAATAATACACCCCAAACGATAAATGTTGATTGATGTGAGAGTTGATATATGTCATCTCAAATTTTATAGATAAGGTGAAAAACTATGTTGTATTAACAATTGCATATTGACTTGAATCATGGAGGGATTGGAGTTGTTCATGAAGATTGATAGGGCAAGGTTGTTAAGTCTGTAATATTGAATATAAAAAGGATTGCATTAAATGATTTATTAGATGATTCATGAAACAAACATTCAATGGCATTAGGGACCCGATGACCACATCAATTAGTGGCATTAACTACCATTTTTTTCCAAAATCCTGCTGCACGTGAGTGTTCATAACTCTTCCTTACAGAAAGGTCTTATTATGGAAGAATGAAATATGCTGACTTATGGCATCTTGACTTAAATGCAAAGCTAGCAAAAACGTTCCATTGAGTATGATTTCTTTTACACGCTGGAGACTATCATCTCATCTTAGAAATATCTATTTATAAGGGGGTGGTTCCATTTATAAAATTTAATCAGGCTTTTTATGGCCAACTTTAAGGTGTGATCAAGAACCGGCAAGCTCTATTCAGATGTCAATTGTTGCTAGACTTTGAAAATAGCAGTTTATTGAAGATGTGACCTGATTGTTTATTTGCAGATCAAAAATGCCATTTGAGCCTTGTGCATGTGAGAAGAAGTTGCAATTGCACTTCATCCTCCATTTCACCAGCTGTTGCCTTATATCTCAGTCTCCATCCTTCACCCTTGAAGATAATTTTGCACACAAAAATCATTCTGCGTACCTGTGTCTTTCACCTTGCAATACCTTTTGCTTTCCAGATGCTTAATCCATGTAGTTGATGTCAGACATCAAGTTTCGGAGAAGTTAACTGTCAGAGTTATTAATCTGTTGAGTTTTAGCATCTTTTTAATTTGCAATCATCTTGTGTCTAGTTGCATGCATCAATATTTGGACCAAGCTCAACCATACGATCTATGGCATGCTGTCTTGTTCTTTAAAACCATAAGTTTACATGACCAAGCATTCTTGTCCATATCAATACTTTCTTGAGGAAGCAGCAGCTGGAGAAGCAAATTTTGTTTCTGGAGGCAACTCATCCCTCTAAATATGTCTATGGAAACAATTATAAAAGGTGTTTTCTACATTCATGGATGATAGATGAGAAAACAAATGTAATGCCATTGCATATTTGATGTAAAAGATGCATAAATGTTAGATGCGTTATCCAAAAGTTTTAACTTAGGTTCACCAGAATTTGAAGGCGTTTCCTGCAAAATATAGAACATGATAAATGCCACTGACTGATCAACCTCTGCATAAGCACCATATGCAGTACACAACAATAGCTGTTTTTGTTGAGTATGTGTGCCAAATAGCCAAGGAAACCAAACATCAGCATAATGCTATGGCATACAATGCTGAGAACAATGTAATTGCATACAACAACTGAGTCTAAACCACCATGGGCCATCAAGAATGAACGTGTATAGAATTTTAAGAGAGTAACTTGATGCTGAGGTGTATGACTACCCTGCTCCTTCATGATCTATGCAGACATAAAGCTTGAAACCATACTTGTTTTGAAGGAACTATAATGCTGGGTAACTATAAGAAATTAGTACGAGACCGAAGACATTTATGAGAGGAAAATTTGCTTCAAGGATCTGCTCTATACCTTTCCATGGCAATTATATCATCAGAAATAGGAGCTTGAGAACAGGATTTATGAAAGATCCGCCAAGCATCTTTGCATCAATGCTTAGATGTCATTTCTACACAAACCTGCAGCAGATCTTAGAAAAAGTCGATAAACATCAAAAAGCAGAAATAGAATGCTATAAACAGACATAAAGATGAAAGGCATAAGAGTCTGAGGGATTAAAAGTTGCCCTTGGATACAGGATTTTGTGGCTAGGATCTGAGAAGGTAGACATATTAGAGATTCCCATAAATCAAAGAAGATTTAAAACATACAAAGAAATCTAAAATTGCTTTAAAACTTGCGGCAGAAACAAAAATCCATGGTGCCTCTTTGGGCTGCTTTTTCTTTGGGCTATGGAAAAAAGATGACTTAAGTGCTTAGGGAATGAAGCCCTACTCACAAAGTTTATGCAAAACAGTCAAGCAAAAATAAGGCGTCCAAGCTCATTCGAAAATGCAAAGCAGAAGCTAAAGTTGCTGATGGATCACACAATACCTCCACTCAAGTTCCTTACAAAATATAGAGCCGAGATTATACCTCCTCTTCGTTTGCCTAGTTGGAGTGCAAATTCCTAAAAGCTCGCACATATGCACACAAAAATGGTCTCAAAAGGCCGCAGGCAATGTGTAATGAATGCGCAATAGATTAATCCTCGATTAATTACCTTGAAATAGTGAATAGATGAATGATGAGAGGTCTTAATCTGCCAATATATAGAAGCAACCAAATGTTTTACCAAAATCTACGGACTAAGGAAAAAGTCCTTTTGTGCATTGCCATCATCACTGTTCATTGATAGCGGCTTATCAAAAGTGAGATGCATATATGATTGAAGCCACAAAAAGCCGAAATCTTATTTAACGGTAGAAAATACCGACTTTGAGCGAAAGGCCGGCTCCAACATAGCCGGCTTCCACTTTTTGGCATCAAGCGGATTGTATTCATGCTAGTATGCAAACGCGTGCATTTAGGCACAAATATATCAAGAAACAAAAAAGATTCTTGCCAGTTTCTTATACCATGGCGCAAATAGAAAGATCAACGAAATCGAGAACTCAAAAATTGTAAGACATTAAAATGTTGAAGCGAGCTGCTGTATGAAAATGATGTGAAGCTTTTTACCGAAAGAAATGACTTGAACATGGGGCTCCTCGGCATCCGAGCTCGCCTAGGGCTCCACGAATATTTTTCTATACCACTTCTTTGCCCGGAAAGGCCAACAAAATCGAGAACCTAAAAATGTAGGACATTAAAATCTTTGAAGCGAGCTGCTCTATGAAGGTGATGTGAAGCTTTGCCGGGAGGAGACGACTTGAATATGGGGAAGGTCATGACTTGAATCTGAGGTCCGTCTACCCGAAACTCAGTAGGGGCTCCACGGATATGGCCGGTTTGTGGAGTGGCTATGGCGCATTTGCTATTTTGTAAAGCAATGAAGAACATTGCAAGAAGACCGATTTGCCGCTAAACCTAAAACCCTAAGCAATGCGGCTTGCATTGCCGTAACGTAGATCCAATCATCCAACCCAATCACTGCCATAACCGAGATCCACCGTCCCCGAGAAATCTGTCGTTTCAAAGAAATGCGCACTCGTTGCAACTGAAAGGGAGAGTTTGTTGCATTTGCGTCCCGCAGGGCGAGAAGGGAAGGCCGCATGCGTCTGCACATGCGGCGTTCCGGCACACATACCAACACCTTCCCATTTTAAAAAAGAAGATGTTTTGGCAGAATAGTGCCACTTTGTTATGGTAGAAAAGTATACATTTGGAGATACCTTATTTAATGTGCAACACCTTCTATGAAGTTGCACTTAAGTGCTATCGATGTCAATTCATTGTGAAAATAAAGAGCCACAAGCAGGAGGTCTGCAATTGCTTTGGCACATATCTTTTTGTGTTGTCAGATTGGAAAAGAAAAGCAGCATACGAAAATCTGCTTTAGGAGAATATGCCATAACATTGGAGTTAACTAGGTAGGACAGCTGGAATGCATATGTCGGGAGAAAATTTAGCACATCATCATGTCTCATCATCCTCATTTGCCACATTTGATGCTGTTATTTACCTGAATATAAGAGCTTCCTATGCCCAAAGTATTCAAGCCAATCATTCCATTCCAAATGATCTAATTGATTGTAAACGAGGTGCACCCTGACTACCACAGTCGTCGGATCACATCGATTCTCACGACCCGGTCGTATGTTGGAGCCTCTGGACACCTCTTGTTTTGATTATGCTAAATTATGATTGGGGACGCCTATGATTTGAAGATGTCAAATACGAGTTTGCCTAAGGTTTTGATGGTATATCGAGCCTCTATACTGATTTATTAAGTTTTTACATATGAAATACAATAATTGAACCTTTACAAATAACTCAATGTCCTAATAAGACTACTTTAACCAATCTAACCAGTGAGCTAATGTGACTATTTTTTATCTTAAATCTATGTTTTTTTTTATAATAGCCCATTAAATTGTTTTAGGAATTGTTTTAGGAATTGTTTTAGGGATATGGTCTATGGTTTCAAGAATTATATCTATATCAAATCCCCCTGGAACCCCCTGTTATTTTGCTACATATGTAGCCTGCAAAATGGAAATGCACTTCTGACATATCAATGTATGGTTTTAAATCTAAATGATTGATGCTTCTTTGCAATATTTCACTAAAAAAGAAAGAGCTATTGTAACAAAGAAAGCATTTAAGCGTTTAGCTTATGCTATTAATGGTCCTTTTTTTTCACTCTTATAATTCAACTTTGGAAAATTGTCAGACACCATGCCATTTGCCATGTCCGATTGTTTAATGAAGTAAAACTGAGGGAGTTCATGATTTTTATTTTCCATACATAAGGTAAAAGCAATTAATGAAGTAAAAGTAGAGGGACTTTATGATTTTCATTTTCCATAATCTATTATAAAGTAAAAGCAATAATCCAAAATAGGAGGTGATATTGACGAAAGTTTGTTCATTATCCTACTTTTTGTTTAGCCTTTTTTAAATTTACATCATGCGTCTATACATGCAACAGAGGTTATAGGTGTTGACATTATGGGTGAGCTTTAGGAAATTATGAAATTGCATGCTTACCTTTGGTAGAGTGGCCCATGCGCCTAGAATCTTAGCATGTAGTTTTTTTTTACAAAATATGTATGATGGATATAAACACTCGCATACTTATAACCAGCTCAATGACATCAACATTAACAAAGTCCATAATTTTTCCACAAATATATGCAAAATAACTCCAAGATTATACTACAAATCTTAAACACAACCGTTTATGAAATACGTAGGGCATCTACATTAACAAAGTCCATAAAGCCACAAATATATGCAAAATAACTCCAAGATTATACTACAAATCTTAAACACTTAACCGTTTATGAAATATGTAGGGCATCTATGAAAGCACACACCATGCGTTGCCGGCAACGCCTGGCACACGTTTACTAGTATAATACTAATGGCAAAATGGGATAGTTTGTGCGCATTTAGGCGTTGATTTTCCTACTTTTATTTTTTAACGTTGGATTTTTCTTTCAATTTTATTTGCTGTTATGCAGCGTCGTTCTACCCTGGACGATGGTCGGTGCGGCCCTGTATAACTTGATTTATAGACCGTTCATTAGCTTTGAAATTTCTGGCCAACGTAGATCAACATTGAGCTTCTTCACAAATTTTGTCAGCCATGGCTCCGTGCTCTATCATACTGGTTTGGTTGGCTCTATTGTTGGGATTGATCGAACATCAGACTCTAGATCTCAATGTTCTTTATGATCGCAGAGGTCTTAGTATTAGATGGGCAGCACATGATCCTAAATTTTGTCTCCATTCATTATCCTCATGCTACTCCAGAGGTTTGATTATCTGCTTAGATCTGTTTGTATGTGTCTATGGATATTGATGATGTCATGACCAATTGCAGATGTTGTAAAGGCCAAGTATGGTCCTCTTCTTCTTTCTAACTCCACCACTCGCATCTCAACTGCTTTTTTTCCTTTTTTTTTCAAATGCTGTTATGTGGCGAAACTATTTAGAATGTTGTTATGTGCCGTTTCTATTTCTCTGCCGCGAAACTTCCTGTCCTAACCAAACATGTGATTTCTTATCGTTGTCGATGGTTGGACTCAAATGCAGTTTTTAATGTAAGGAGGTAAGAAATCCAACGAAAATGGAAGACTTGATGCCTGACGTAATCTTCTTTCTGATTTGGCAGTGCTTGTTATGCTCATACTTGCATCGAGGAAACAAAAACATGCTTGCAAATTACGCAGTTTATGATTCCTTATGGATGCTTGCTTTGTTTCTGGGTTGAAGCCCATGTCTTATCGGAGGAATGGCTGCATTGCAGGCAACATATATTTGGGACATCTGAATGCCTCAAATCCAATGCTCCAATGAATTTTGAGGATTAACTGGTAAGCCCATTACTTTTTGGTGCATCTTGTTTTTAATCTTATGTATCTGCTTGAAGAGTGCTGGATGAAGACAGTCATTCATCTTTGACAGGTGTTCGTCCATGTGAGAAGCAAACAAATTAAAAGCTAACTATAGTTTTTGCACATAAGAAAGAAATTGACTTTTAATATCTCCACAATCATATCTTATTGGAAATTATCTAGATGGTAAATTTTTGAATTTCTTCAACTACATAACAGGCATCATTATTGTCTTCCTGTGCAGCCACATTCCATTTCTTAACATGAATAAAACATTTCTTGTTTGAAGACGGTGATCATCTGGTGATTCAAGAGGATTATATAAGGCATGTAGGTCCATCAGGTATTTTACTGTCAGGTTTGGATACATAATATCATTATAGATTGTTTATTTCTTGCATGGTGTTCTTTCAAATGTTGCCCAGTTTTAACCACCTTTGTCTTCAAAAGTAAGAAAAAATGAGATGCTATATGGCAGCTAAAGTAGATACTCAAAAGGAACTATGGAAAAGCATGATGTTTTCTCACTGCGGCAGTATAAATTTGAATCATAAATATTCTACAACCATCCATTTTCTGGATTTTGAGAACACAAATCTTCAGATCTTTAAGAGAAAAACTGCAAGATCTGGCATGGCTTCTACTGCCTGTGAATACCAAACATCTTTAAGTGTTGACTACAGAATAAGCTCATTGGAGATGGATGATGCCATTATATAATTGTGGGTTTTTTTAAGTACCCACTTTTGGAATTCAAGTGAACATTTCTTAAACTGTCCCGAAAGGATCTTATTGTGGGGTTTAAAATCTGTAATAGATAATACAATAGAGGCTTGCATATGATCAATCTGCTTTGGTGTATTTGCTAGTTACACAGAAGAAGGGGAGGATAAGGTAGGATTTTGCAGATAAACAGATTCTGCAAAAACTTGATTATGTTCATAGTAGTCTTGGATCTTCCACTGTCAAACACTTGCATGATCCTGAGATTAGAGCCTATGCTGGGAGCTGTTCATTCATTTCACAAGGTGACCTGTTAATAAAAGCATGCCAACATCCCTTTGCCTCCAGCATCATATGCGTATCCTCCAAGCATCCCGACAATACATTACATTAAATACAAAGCCTCCATCACATCTTTACCGCACCCATTTACCACATTCTCTAGCCAAGGTGCATGTGCATGCATTAAGAATGGCAACGAAGGTGGCTGCCTTTGTCTTGTGATCCCGAGACAACCCACTGTTCCAAGAAATTTCATCAAGTGTAGATATGCCATTGAACACTACTTCTGAAGCTTTCATATTTCCACACTTGGCATACATATTGATCAACATATTTGACACAAAGTAATCTGATGCACAAGGAGCTGTCATAGCAGAAGCATGAATTTGTTTGCCCTTTTCAAGGGCTCCCAATTTGCTACATGCATTGAGTACAGAGCTATAGATGAATCCATCTGGATTTATACTTTTATTATATACCTAGTCAAACAGATGAAGTGCCGTGAGAGTCATTGCATTCCAGAATATCATGTCCTTCATGGCCATTGTTTTTAATACTTTCAAAGCATCTTCTATGCTCCCACATTTCGAATACATGTCAATCAGTTTGTTGTGTAGAAAAATATCTGATTCATGTTCACTGCTAAAAATGCAGGCATGTAGAACACTCACAATAACTTAGTGGCCTTGTTTGGGTTCAATGCGTCATCATGCATTTTCTGAAGGAGCCTCATGACTCAGTCCTTGTTGTGCATATACAGCAAGCTGTGAAAACTGTATCAGCATCATCCAGGCTTCTATATTTACCTTAGGTGCAACGCTGAGTCAAAACGTGACAGAAATTGCAGGTTATGGATCTGGCGAAACCTTAGGCTAACAGCTGCTCCAAATCTAAGCTTTATGACAAAGTTGAAGTGTACAGATCCGACATAGAGAAATAAAAAGCCGACCTTTTTCAAGTTTTCTAAACCGGGACTTGCTTGCTTAGCCAATATCCACGGCCATATTTGCATTCAATCACCACAGCGCCGCGGCCATATTTGCGCAAAACCATATTTGTATTTTTGGCCATTTAGGGTGGTATGAACAAAACCTCAAAGCTCAAAGGTCAAACGTCAAGGAATAAAACCTCATTAAAGGTCAAAAGGTCAAAGGTGAGGTAACTATAAGAATGCCAAAGCCATAAGCTAAGAAGACCATAAGCTAAGAAGACCATAAGGTAAGGAGTAGGAAGGTTATCGTGTTATTGTTATGGATCTTCATATTATGTATAATAATGTTCGGCTATTGGTGGAAATGGGGTGTCGAAGAAGGGGTTAAACCGCTAACGTGAGGCCATTCCTCATCCTGGAGTATCGCAGAATTAATAATACTTGTCCTAAGAGTTACTTTCGTTATAAACGCCCTCATGGATATGGTTGTATCCCTTACATTAATGCTAGTTTTCTTGAGATTGGGGTGAAATCACACTATCACGGGGTTCTCAAGATGACGTGTCAACGAGGCCACGCATCACGCCTACAAAATTAGAAATCTTGAGAACGTAGGAAACCAATTTGCGACACTGGCGCTTGGATGGATTTTAGAGGCCGGAGATCGCACCCGCCACGTAAATGGGATGATGTAGGGCCAGGAGATCACGGGAGGGCGGGCTCTGCGCCCATCCCTCGTTAAGCCCCTCAGCACTACCTGGCGACTACCGAACACGATGCGCTAGTGTGATAGGTTCCACTCTTCCTTTGCCAACGTGGCAAAATTTAGTTGGGTTTAAGAAACGGAAGTAGGGGGAGGGCAATAGTGTGATTTCACCCTTTATAAATGAGTGAGAGGTCATTGGAAATGATACTGCCAATGATGATACTATAAATGAAAAAAAAAAGTGTCAATGAAAAAAGGAAAAACATTTCGTGCATAGATGTTACTATAAATTCATAAAGTGCAGCCTTTATTATATTCTAGTATCATCAAATATGTTACTATAAATATGTTACTATAAATTTGTAAGCGTAGTCTTTATCATACTCCAAGATCATCAAATATATATAAGCTAACCTTGCTTTCCATGAAAAATATATTTTAACCTGTTAAATTGCGGGCAGAGCTTAAATTGTTTTCGACAATACAATATTTGAATTGTTAAAATGCGACATGTCTCATCCAATGTAGCATAATATTTGAACCGCTAACATGGATCTGAGTTTACTTAATGTAGTAGAAAATTAGAGAATACTAGAAATGTGTGCCTGGCGATGCCGGGGATTAGTTGTAGACATGTGACATCATGGAGTTTGCCTTCTTGCCCGATCCCATTGTTCAAGCTATCACAAAACTTGAATTGCTGATTATATGCTGGTATAGGTCATGCTTTCCTCTGCACGAAAATGAAGAAAAGATTAAATGAATATTTTTGAGACATCCTTATAAAATCATATTCTATTCTATTCTATTCTATAAAAAATAAATAAAATCTCTACTGCCTTGTCATAACCATTTGCACACAAACATGTCTACGTAATATGTCAACATTTACCTTCTTGCCTGATGTTCTAGCTATCACAAAACTCGAATTGTTGACTATATGCTGGCATAGGCCATAAACATGTCCAAAACTTATGGACAAACTGTCACCTTTAGAAGTAGTTAAAGTACATCAATGCAAAAAAAGGGTACAAAAATGCAAAATGGGTGCCTGACATTGCCGCATAATAGTAGGGGCATATATTTGTATGGCATTGAGGTTTTTTTTTGCATGATGTATCAGTTAAGTTGCTACCTTTATGGTTAAATGCACATTGCATGCACCATTTCCCTCAACACAACACATTAGTCACTTAGTATGCTGAGAATGAAGTGGGTGAGTGCGAGTCCCATTATGTGTGGCGGTGTGTTTGAGAATGAATTGTCATATATCCTAGGAGGAATCTTGCCAATGTGGTATGACGTTCAAAACTACTAAATCTAATTATTGTCCCCACTTATGCTAGCAAGAAGACGCCATATGTACGAGTGGGCTTTTCGACGTGCTTATTAATTAGTTTTAATGAGGTTGGAGCAAACAAATAATTTAATTTAGTGTTTACATTGCTCTATGATATAAAATTGTTAATTGCCTTTTCGTTGAAAAAGGAAGGAAGGAAGGAAGGAAGTAAAATGTTAAGCAACAAGCCTCATGTGGAATGTTGATTCTTTATGGCTTTGGGAGATAATGGAATCTTAGGTGCTAACAAATGAGATATCACATTGTTTGTTTGGTAATATTTTGGGGACCAACTATGATACCATTGCACATGCAAAAGCACCAAACCTAATTTTTTTTATTATTCCATATTTGCTATCACTTCAAATAAGAATACGCCTCCAAATATGAAGAAACACTATGTTGTTAGAGAAAAAAAATGTAAAATAACCCTATCATACTTTGTCCATGGCTTCTTTGGCTTGTAAATCGTTGTGCGAACTAGAAATAGCAATCAAAACAAGATGAAGGTAAAAGCAAGCACCCACAATTTAGCACACCTTTACTGAAGCTAAAAACTGTGAGTCTAAAAATTGTCTAATGAATTGTTAAGATAACAATGCCTTTTGATTAATTGCTAAAAACAATGTGTAAAAGTTGTTTAATAGATTGTTAAGATAACAACATAGATCTTTTGATTAATTTTTTAGCTTCGATTTGATGATTCTTGTTACTTGTCATGGACATATTTTGTGTGTGTACTTGTCCTTGAAAGCTTTCACCTTGTTAGCAAGTTTAACATCGGTTGCATGGCAGGATGGAGTGAAAGAATTCCTTTTTATGATAGTATTGTTCACTGCAGAAGTCTTGTGTTGAAGGAATATTTTTCCAGGTGCTAAACATTTCATTTTCGTCCGAGATATCTATGTGCATGCTTCTTGGAAATCTAATAGTGGAAGTGCTTGTAATCAAGTTGCCCATTTCGAAGTAATTGTAACATGTCATATAGATACCTTATAATAGTACAATCTGCCAAGGAAGATTCTTCATTTCTTTCTCACATTAAGCTTTGTCTTTTGTACTTAGCTTGACCACAATATAGGCTACCCAATGTTGTCTTCTTCTCAAATGTGCACTTGGAAGCAATAATTACATAATACTTACACATGCCCAAATTGAATTTTAAACTCCAACTTTGCTTTGCACAAAGGAAAATAAAGAGATACTGTCAGTCTAGATCATATTAAAATTTGGTTTTGCACAAACACGAATACACCCTTTTTTGTGCAGCAAATTGTTCATTGACTACTTTGAAATTGCTAATAAATGCCATAACAACAAGAACTCCCAAGCAAGATGGATGGTGAGAAAACTGAATGCAACAAATCTAGACAAAAAGAAGTCTTCTACAATGCAAAAAAAAACCGTGGTGTTCTTGAACTTGATGTAAATTCGGATGAGATAATTTGTTGCTACATGAGACTCGATGTAGGTCGAGAATACAAGGGAATAGTAAGGTCTATTGAATGTGCTATGGGAAGAAACTCTAGTGCTCGAATCCGCTTATTTGCAAACAAATATTTAGTATTCCAGAAATAGGAAGTTGCATGATGTATAATGAGCTGCAGACCATTTAAAATCAATTGAACACATAAAGAATGCAACTGCTAAGACCACAAATCTTGGCTTCTTGGCACCAATGTCGAACATGGCCCCGAGAGAGTAGCTTTATCCGCAATGTAGAAGCATTAAGGGTAGCACCTAGAGATGGAATTAAAGGATGCATGGAGCTTTGAGCATGAAGAAGCACGGCCCAACTTAAAGCGGATCCAAATCCCGAAGTATTTGTTGATGACATCCATCCTTCATATTTGACCACGATATCAACAAAATGGGAGCTATTAACATTACATTCCCTCAAAGATGGCATAAAAGCCTGTCAAAAGTACAAAATAGGGAAAGAATATCTATTTGCAGAATGGCCAAGCAGTAGTTTTTGGAGTAGCCTATGTGTTCCCTGCATATGTGCTAGGATTATAATTATCAAAAAGATGTCCAACCACTTTGAAATACATGAAGGATTGTAATCATCAAAAATATGCCCACCATTTGAAACAAAGAACCCCAAAAAATAACAGTCAATGAAAAAAAAGAAAAAACATTTCGTGTATAGATATTACTATAAATTCATAAAGTGCAGCCTTTATTATATTCTAGTATCATCAAATATCTATATATAATACTAAAACCAAAATAAGATGATAGTTTGTGCGCGATCTTGCCCGTCAATCTTTTTGTATTTCGCAACTTCTATTTTGGGCCAATTAATAGTTAGTTATTATTTTCCTTTTCTGGGTAGATCAATGCATACGAGAAACCAGATTTTGCCTCAACAGAAGCTCGCTTGCGTTGGAAAAGGATCGAGGCATGCCATTCTTCAAGGCCACGTTTGTTTACTATTGATGTTTGGCTTGACATTTCAACATCATTTCTGTTGCAGTAGGATTGAGACATGTCATTTTTCAAGTCTGTTTTCTTCGGTGTTGATGATTGGCCGCCCTTGCTTTGTCGTCCCAAAGGCTCTTCCAAGGGCTCCAATTCTGCCTTGGTGGCAATATGCTTTGCTTTGAAGCATGTTTGCAATGAACCCCTCGATCCACTTTCTGTCTGTTTGGGAATAGTTTGGCAAAGAAAATAATGATCTAGGCAAAAAAAAAAAGTTGTACAGTGTATCACCAACATGCAGAAGTGCATTCTTCGACTAGATCGGCTATGGCGGATGGAGGGGAGCAATGGTAGTTGCTCTAAGCAGAAGCTTGTCCGCATTAGCTTATTTTAGTTCCAACCACAATATTACTTGCTATTTTCATTCGATTCAATGGGGCGCCTTTTGACCTAATGGGCTCGGGACTCATGTAAAAGGATGGAGTCCTCCATTACTTGAAGAAAATGAAGAAGAAGAAGATACAATAGGAGCTTCTCAACTAGATATAACATGGGTCAAGGGTCAAATGCAACTCGCCAAGCTAGAAGATCCTCCAAAGACAGCAGCAAAGTGGCCAAAATTAAGAAAGGGCATTAATTCCAGAACCAGCGAACAATAGCTATTTTTTTTTTTTTTTTTTTTGAAGAACTGTGGTCATCAATATATTAAAAGAATGGTAATGTTACAAAGCAAGTGAGGAGGAAGGAGAATCTGCCCCAAAGAGACAAATGATACCTCGACACTCCACAATAAACTCACGTAAAAAACCGCAACTCTATTCACTGCACAAACCACCATCACCATCTACAACACCCAAGAAGTCCCGCCACAAATGGCAAACTTCTGCTCTACTACTCCCCGGAACACCGTAAAGCTTTTGAAATAGCTTGTACCGAAGTCGAGGAATCGAGAGAGGCTGCAGTCGCCTAAATCCCCGAAGATCCACAACCGCCTAAATCAGCCACACCAACCAAGCCACGACAGATGTAAGGCTTGCTACCGCAAGAGCGCCAAGCACCAGATACACATGAAGCAAAGAATCTTGCTAGTCAATCTCACACCTGACCGAGAGCCCTAACCCAATCCTGGTAGCCCGCAAGTGAGGGCATAAAACCGCATAATGCTCCACAGTCTCACGATGAAGGCCACAACAAGGGCAGAGAGGGCTCACATCCGCCTAAAACCGACTCACAAGGGCATTCATCCCGATACTAAATGGTGCACCACCCCCACGTAAGCACCCTAATCTTCTGGGGAAGTGAGCTCCATGTCCACGCCCAAACCGAAGACATCGTTTGAACCCTTGCCGCAGACCACTTGCCCTGGGGGGCAAAGGTGTCATGAATAGCCAACACCCTTAGAAGAAGAGCGCATAAAGCAAGAAGACACAACATTCGATGAACCTTCCAAACCTGCACCACCACATCATCCCGAGGGACTATAGGTATGTGTAGCGAATACTCCCCATCCACATGCTCCCGTGATAGCTTTACACTTTGCCCTCAGCGAAAAAGCGAGCTCGAAAAGAACTCCCCCACGGCTAGCCGACCACCCCAATACCAATCCTCCAAGGTGAGCCGCGTTTCGCCCAACGAAAATCCGATGCATGCACAAGTGGCGACCTAAGGGCAAAGTGCGCAGGGGGTAGAGGAACCCACAAGAAAGGAGAAAGAGTGGTGATAAACCGAGGCATAGTCTAGCCGAAGAGCACACGACATGATCCCAAGCCCAAGAACACTCACGTGGAGAAAAGGGGATGCATGTGGGAAAGGCCTGAGACCATACAACAATGCCCGGGAAACTCCACATGCATGACGGCTTCCCAAACGCCACACAATGGCTAAGAGATCTGCAACAACAAGCAAGATCAGAGAAGATGCTCCATCCCGCAGAGAGTGGAGGACACGATAGACACAAGTTCTACCACGTCGGGGGATCATGGCCGTATAACCCCAAGAACCAACTCCCAAAGCTAAACATACACCGCCGTGGTTTGAACCCCCGACCAAGTGCACATTTATTTTGGCATTACTAGGCCTATACCAACTCACCACACATCCGTTGGGCAAAACTTTTAGCCATACATGCACACTTTGTAGGCGGGGGATAGAATCCCCGCCTCGAAGTCGGGGGAATTTTTAGGCAACAACCAAAAGATACCAGCCCAATGTACATGGAAGCCAATTTTTTTGGGTGCATACTCACACAATTATTGTGGAGCTTATCCCGGCCGCTTTATGGCGTATTAAAGTGGAGGACACGATAACACAAGTTCTACCATCGGGGAATGCTCCAAACAAACTTGGAGACCAACACCTTACTATGCAAACTAAATCCAGGAATGGCCAAGCCCCCATCCTCCCGGGAGACACTTCCACCAAGCCACTTTAACGACCGCCCCTTCATCATTCCCCCCCCACACAAAATTTTCAACAATCTTACCAAAGCCCATTTATCTTACCCTCGTGGAGCTAGCATCGCATGTCAGATACACATGAGTGCTACAAAGTAATCGACTTGGCAATAGTGATCCTACACGCCATGGACAACTTGCTACCCTTCCACCAATTGAGGTGTTTCGCAACCCCCGCGCAAATCTCATCCCACACCCTCCCCATAGAAACATCCCTCCAAAGGGAATACTCAACAGCTTAGTACACACATTACCTGGAAGCACCTTCCAAGGGAATAGAGCCAAACAAGGGGGAGGCGGAGTCAGCTGGGCCCATAATGCGGAGCACTTACCCCAATTCAGAAGAATGCTATTTTGATCTTCAAAGTTATGTGTTTTTTTGGCGGATTTGTTGAAATCCAGATTTTATCTTCTCTAACTGGTTCATGAGGGTTCAAGAAGTAATGCTAACAGTAACATGTTAAACATTTTGAACTGAAATAGAAAAGAGCTAATTTTTTTCTACTACGTTTGAGATATCATGGCATATCACATTATGATGATGAGAGTGAAAACCATATTAGATTGCCTTGTCCAGGTGAGTTGCTTGTAGAGCAGCATCACAGTAATTATTGGAGCCATGGGCAGGCAGACGAGATGTATTTGAGTTCCTGGCTCATGCTTCAAATTTGAAAAAGAGCCACAGGGTACTGGAAATTGGATGTGGGATGCACCGAATTGGCCATCACTTTATCATATATCTTAAAACTGGGCACTATCATTGCTTAGAAAGAGATGAGCTTTCACTTATGACATCTTTTCTCTATGAATTGCCTGCTCAGGGACTTCTAAGAAAAAGGCCAACCATATCATAACTGAGAGCATGGACTTAACAGGTCTAGGAAGTGGGCATATGTTATGATGTTGCAGAGATGATAAGGTTTCTAGAATGGTTGTGGATGCACCATCAGTGGGCAGATGCCCTGTCAAAAAATTTGGATCTTGTTTGAATGATTCTTTGCTTTGGAACTTCTTTTTGGAGTCTCTTTATTAATAAGAAATAAGGAGGTAAATCTTTTGCACAGATTGATTTCTGATTTTCCCTTTCCTAACATTACATAGTACAGGTTGAAGCCATTTTGTTGGATGCACTCATAAGCATTAAAGCAAAACCAATTCTACAGTGAGTGATGCTACCTTAGATCCTATTCTTTAACATTCTTTCCACTACTAGACATATGATGATGTGCATGTAGCTCGCAATATCTTAGACAGAATGGCAAATGAAAACCCCGTGTCATGGGGTGCAATGACTGCTGGGTATGCCCAATATGGGAAAGGTGACCTTGCAATGGGATGATTCAAACATATGCAACATGGTGGAGTTAAGCCAGACAAACGTATATTTTCAAGTATTCTAAAAGCATATGGCAGCATACATGCAATAGAACAGGATAGGGTTATTCATAAGCAGATAATTAATCGCAGTCTCCAATCTGATGACGTGGTTGGAAGTACTCTTGTAGATATGTATCCAAAATTTGGATTCTTCAATGAAGTGTGTAGTATTTTTGATGGAATATCAAACAAGAATGTAGTGCCATGGGAACAATGATTCCAGGATATGTTGAACTTGATAAAGGTCAACTTGCCATGGAATGCTTTTAAGATATGCAGAAAAATGGTATCCTACCCAATGCTGAATCTATCATTGTAGATCTATATGCTAAATGTGGTGGCTAGAAAGAAGAACATACCATATTCAATAGCCTGGACAATCAAGATGCACATTTATGGTGCACATTGATTTTGTGGACATGCCTAGCTTGGGGAGGTTGAAGGTATTGTGCATTATTTTGAAAAAATGCAAGGCTGTGGCATTAAACTAGACAAGGTTGCATTCAGTGCTCTTTTGGCCACCTTTCTTTATGCAGGTTTACTCAATGAAATCCTTTTGTACTTTAAAAATATGGTAAATGATTATGATATAAAGCCTGATGTATACCATTTACTTGCCTAATACATCTTCTTAGTCACACAGACCAGTCTAATGACGCAGAGAATTTGCTCAAAGTAACTTCCCAACTTGATGTTTCTTCATGGATGACGCTTCTTAGCACTTGCAATTTTCATTTTCATTGCAATTTTGATCTTGCCAGGCGACGTTTTGATGCAACTATTCAATTACATCCAATGCTCCACCATACGTCTTGATGTTGAATATCTATTCCAAAGGGGACAACTACAATTCCATGTTAAAAAACGAATGTCAATCATCGAAGGCTTTTAATAAGCTGTTGCCTTGGGCGTGGGATCCTGATGCCTTTTAAGTTATTGCATGTGGGCTTTGTCGATCTGACTTGCCTTTGTTTATCAACACGGAATGTTGAAGCTTTGTCCTGAAATGTTATTCCTACTAAAGCACAATTTCATTATAATGGGAAAATTTTTAGTAAACTGGAATTTTTTCATTATAGGGGTTGTATAGACCTTATGCAAAGGTGTATACACGCACGTACGCACTTTAGTATCATAGACCTTATGGGGTTGTATACACGCAGTACGGTACTCAGATCATACATACATGAATATTTAGAGAACATAATAACACGTATCATATACCAACTTCCAAACACAATAGAGACCGAAGTATGAACTATGTATGTCCCTAGTAACCTTCCCCCAATTGTTCCTAACCCTTCCCCTTTCCCTTCCCTCAGAGGTCTAACCCATGCATCCGGGTTAGAGTCAAGAGCTCACGCCGATTCTTCCCACCATATGGGGTACCTAGTCATTAGAAAAAGTAATTCCACAGATGATACTCACGGAAGAAGAGCGGACCCAACTCCACAAAACCATTGTACACGCGTAGTAGTACACCCTAATAAGGCCATACATATGTCCCTTAGAAATTTCATGAATGAACTCGATATGTATGCATCCGAGAGAGTGTGCTAAATATCCAAAGACGAAGAAGAGGCCTCAATTGTCGTAGCATCTCGGCCCGATAAGGAGGGGGTTCAAGAATTCCCCTCATTGCAAGTCTCCTATAACATTCGGATGGATTAATTTCCATCGGTGGCTCATGACCACAATCAAATCGCCTGAATGAGGTTGATCAACTCCATTGTAAGCTCCTTGGGTGGGACCGTGGCGCAACCTCCACTCCAAGAAATGGTCCCATAGCTCATCCATTCCAGGCCGCACAGAATGCCCGGGCATGCTCGTAGGCCTCCGAGTAGCCCAGGAGGATTGGGTCCAATCATTTGCAAAAGCAAGCAAGGATCACCGACGTGAGCAAGGAACACCTGAGCAGAGCAAGCGGAAGTTCAAGAGCAAGCAACAAGATCAAGTAGCAAGGAGCACGGAATGAAGTAGCAAGGAACAAGGACCAAGATCAAGTAGCAAGAAATGAACAAGGAAGATCAAGTAGCAAGAAGATCAAGGAACAAGGAAGATCAAGGAGCAAGAAGCAAGGATCAAGATCAAGTAGCAAGGAACAAGATCAAGTAGCAAGATCAAGAGCAAGGAACGAGATGAAGTAGCAAGGAGCACGGGAATGAAGTAGCAAGGAACAAGGATCAAGATCAAGTAGCAAGAAGCAATGAACAAGGAAGATCAAGTAGCAAGAAGATCAAGGAACAAGGAAGATCAAGTAGCAAGAAGATCAAGGAACAAGGAAGATGAAGGAGCAAGAAGCAAGGATCAAGATCAAGTAGGAAGGTGAAAAGTGAGAAGTGAAAACAAGGTAAAAGAATTTATAGCTACGAATCCAATAATGTTGAAGTATAATACCAATAATGTTGAAGTATAATACCAATAATGCTGACGTATAATACCAATAATGCTCACGTATAATACCAATAATGCTGAAGTATTATACCAATAATTCTACAACGACTATAAAAGCAGCTCCATTCGGTAAGTCATTCATCTCCCATGGCTTATAATATTTATGAAGATCAGTTTGAGACCATTCTTTGCTCCATGAGCTACAATGATATTAATCGCTGCATACATAAAGGTGTTAAGCTGGATCCTTACTTACAATCCAAAGCAGAAGGTCGTGAGTGTGATTGCCCCGGCCTTACTCGTGTTGTGATCCATCTTCTTTGGGTTCCTGAGCGCCATGCCTACGAGCTGAATGCGATCACAATAGCAGGGATTGATGATGAGTGAATCATCGACTCTATAATGCCATCAATAATATGTGCATCTAAATTATATGTATGTCATCAATAATGTGTGCATCAGATGTAATGATGTGTATTAAACACCTATTATAATAGATGTAAGGATGTTAGTATAAGCATAATGGAAGCTAATTGATGTATCGACAACGTATTAATTGTCCAAAATGCTTAAGTATTATAGCAAAAGAAATTACATACATGATTATCGAGAACATGACTGAGATTGAGAGCTTTTAGCTAATGCTATGTCCCCCACCGTCAACAATGTATTTTGGAATCAATGCCTTGGTCTTTTGCCATTTGCATCCCATGCATAATGTATGGCATCTAACTTCTCATACCTTGATGGATCTGATGGATTGGGTCGCCAACGTTTAGTTAAGCAACACCTCGTATAGTCACGACCAACAGGCATCCACCATGATACATAAATGTGACCATAATTGGTAGACTCTGGATCTAGGATGGCATCTTCTTCTGTAAAGCCCAACCACGTTGGAGTTTCATCGTCTCCAGGTCGGACTAAAACGAACATACCTTTCGTAACATGTGCATGAGGATCGAACTCATCCATAGGCAACACTGGACGCCCATCTGCTGGCCCACAATACGTAGGCAAAGGTCTTACAAGCACAACGGCTTCATCAACCTCTGGAGTAAATGCAGCTTGTAGAGGTTCTTGCCTTGTACGCAACCAAAAGTTGTCATTTTGAGGTCGCCCCGAGATACATCTTCCAAACACAAAAGAATCTCGTTCCAAAGAATCCATAGTTGCTTTGTAATCGTCGTTGCAAACACACTATCTTCTTGATTTTTGCGAAGGAATTCCATAATGCTATGTACTTGCTTGCTCTTTGCCTGCCGGGCCGGGAGATCTTTCAATGTCTTCCTTGGAGGGATATTTTAAGGCACCCCTGTTGGTAACGTTGGCTCACCATTTTCATCCTCCTTCCACATTCTTATTCCTTTTTCTAGAATCCACTCTTTATGGGTTGGCCGCATCTTATATTGCATAATGGGCCATTTCCCATCCATTTTAAATCGGAATAGCAATGGGTTGGTATGGCCTGTTAGACGTTGGCCTTTATCAGGGATATATCCCTTGATAAAGCCTTTCCAATCTGGAACTTCATCCACAAAATATGGAACAGGAGACTTTGCATTGCACTTGCTAAACAAGTAAACCAACTCAGGCAAAGTTAGAGCATCCGATGAACTCATTAACGTCGAAAAGTTCCCAAACAATGCATCAATATCGTCATGAGTATGCCCAACCATCATGAAGCCAACCTGAATCTCATCGAATACCTTAAGCCATGTCAAATAAGAGAGGTAGGAGAACACATATCTATTTTTATTTTGACCATGCATTATCCAACCTGTAAGTAGAGATTTCGGAAGAGGATTGAAGCCTTCTAAGTTGGCGAGAAGATGAAGGCATCTTCTCTTGTGTCACGTGCTAGCTTATCTTTGCAGTGGTCGAAAGTGTCTTTTAGGGCTTGCATCAATTTGCAATGTAGTTTCTTTCACACAGAATCACCGCACTTGTCTTCTTCCTAAGAACTCAAGATAGTGTAGGATCCTAGAGAGTGATCCAACATGAAAGTTTGAGTCGTCCTTCCAAAGATCAAGAGAGAAATGGCCATAAGCCCGTCCACCATGACCATGTGTCAATGCTCTGTCAAAGGCGCTCTTCAAGCGATCTCCTCTCCAAACAGATTTTTGCGAGATGGTGACTTCTTGGTGTGAGTGTTTTGACCTGATCCATCTTATCATGTATTATGCAAAGGTGACTTTACGTGACGATGTGATAATGCACGCCAATGCCAATATTGACTCCTACAGAACGTTGTTCCAACATATGTGCCCGCCTGGGTTGAATTGAAAGGTTCGCCTCTCCCTTGTATCTTTTGTTCTTTCCAATTTGCGCTTGATGACTACACATATGTTACATTGGAGAATGTTTGTATTTTTTTTTTTTGCTATCTTGACGTCTCGAAACTCTTTCTTCCAAATATTGTAAAAAAGGGGCAAGGTTACACTCTTTCTTGTCAATTCTTCCACCACGGCGCCCACTTCCTTATGTATGCTCTTCTTATTAAGGATGGAAGGAAGTTTCTATGGACATTCTCCCTATATCATCCTTTCCTTTTTGCTTCTATGTGGAATGCTCTCCCGTATTCTCACTAATGAAGGTATCAAGCACACTTTCAGTAGCTAGTGTCACAGATCTAGGCTTCTTAGAGCACAATATCAGATACCATGCTCCGCCCGTTTTCCACCTAACTTTCGAACCTCTTCCTCCAACTATAAAACGTGGACCGGGCAACTCCTAAAGCCACGCCAGCGCCATGCGAATGTGACAAGACTCCACTCCGAGACCACTACTTTCGCCTCCGACTTACTGTATAAGTTACACTCAACACATAAAAAAAACAAAGCGTAATCCTCGGCATTTGCTTGATTGAGAATAAAATTCTTTTCTTAAGGCACATACTTGCTCTCGGCCGCTTTTTGACACATTAGATCCCTTGCGGTTGATTTTAGAGCACTCTTGATTGACTTGGAAGCGCACATCCTCTCCCTTGCTATCCCCCCTTTGGTTCCCTCCCCCCCTCTTCACATATGTATATTTCCTTTTCCTCTTGAATTGCTTCTCAACATCGCCTTCCAAGCACTCAACTTCGAGTCATCCTGCTTGAGAGCAGCTTTCGAGCTTGTAAATGTTGTGAAACCGTCCTACCATCATGAAGCAAAACATCATGGGTCTCCTGTGTTACTAGGCTCATTAGCTATTGGCCTCTCAAAGACAAGCATGACATGACCTGATATTTTGGTTTCCGTTGGATCTATTATTTTACCCACCGAAAGCCCGACCTTTGATACACCCAAGAACTCATCGCCTATAGCATCCCCGAGGATCACTAAAGACTATATTCGCCTTCGAATATTTAGATCCAATGCAGGAGTGAAGAATGTAGCATGGCAAACCTAGTAGATCTGTTCTGGAGTAGTACACTGTCTCATCTTCAGGCTTAAACAACCTGAGACCAAGACGGGCAGCTAGATTCTCATGACCTCCAATCTCCTCTACTATCTCGTCTTCTTCATTTGTTGCTGTGTTGCTTGGTTCACCACAGTGAGCAGTGAAACTGATGTCCGGCGGGCTACTGACAGATGGTGGACTACTAGATGAATCCTCTTGTGAAGAGGGCAAATTGAGGGATCTCAAAGACGTATCTTCACTTGAGGGCCACTCATTTGGTTTTACATCCCTCTTAGGCCACTGAATGAATGTGCCTACTGCTTCACCAATGTTATCTGCCCCTCCGCAGGGGACTGGAAGCTCTGTCGATGGGATCACGGACTCCGTGACCTCAATTGCTACATTTGAAGGATCTATTTCCTTCCCATGAAGAGTGGTTCTATTCAAAATATGTCCCCGGGCAACAATTGTCCTTCCGACGAATAGGTTGTACAGGGGAAAATTGAACCTGTTTCAATCAAGCAAGGCGAAACTTCTTAGAACATATGAATTAGACAAAAAATAAGCAATAAACAAGCAAAAGTGGCGCCATTTAGTACAGAAGACAAAATTTTGGTCTAACTTTGGAGCTAAATGGCGCCATGGCGCCATTTGGTCGAAACAGAGAACATTTGGATCAAATGGCGCCATGCCATTTGATCCAAATTCACACCCATGGCACCGTCATAGGTGTGAATTTGGAACAAATAGCGCCATGGCGCCATTTGATCGAAGTGTTCACCGTTTCGTCCAAATGGCGCCATGGCGCCATTTAGCTTCAAATTCACACCATTTCAACCTTGCACCCTTTTCAACCGAATGGCGCTATGGCGCCATTGACCAATACACCATTTTAAGGGTATTTGGAATAGAATGGCGCCCTGGCGCCATTTGATCCAAGTGGGTGCCATGAGGCGATTTGGCTTAGCTCCATCACAAAATCTACACGAGGTGCCTATGTTATGCATTCTTGCTCACATTGCTGTATATGTGTCAATAAGAGCAGGCATGCATAACATGGGCACTCCATGCCAACTCTGCAAGTAAACCAAGTTTCTGTGTCCTAGCAGTATGAAATTCAGCATTTGAACACGCTATACACCTACCAGAACATAATTCCCACCAGAAATAGTTGACTTACTTGATATTAGATAGATCCATGGTGGTATGTACTCGAGCAGTAGACAGAACAGGAAAAAGAAGCTAATCCCAACAGATGAATTCGCAGAGAACTGAGCGCCAAGAAGAAAGCGCCAAGAATCACCTCGATTTCTCGTGGATGGCCAAGAAGAAAGCGCTGACAAAGACGCATGCGCCTTTGCAAAGTTTCTGCGCCTAGGCGCGAGAAAATAAGCGCCGCCTTTTCGCGCGGCAGCAATGAAATGAACAGGGATTCGAAAGCGCTGAACCGCGTAATCTAAAACGTCTGCGATGTGGCATGGTCAGCCTTAAGAGGGAGAATGGCGACAAAGAGGGAGCTTTAAATGCAAAGTACAATTTAAAAAAACGGACCATTCGACTTTGGACAAGTGGCGACCAAATTTCAATTCTGGTACTGGGAATTCTAAATTTTATGGTGGCAAATATTCAAATTCACGGGGATTTTTGAATTCTATGTTCAAATTTGCATGGCGTGGCCCGGGAAATATTCAATTTCAAAATTCAATTTTAGGCGGGCATGGCGGCCCAAACCGGAAGACGAGCATGGGGCGGCATAGGGCTCGGCCGATCGCGGCGTCGGCGGGCATGGGCTTAGGCGGTCATGGGCGCTGAACATGCCAGCCCGTGTAAAGTTAGTTATGCCCCATTGTTTTTTGGAGGACCTCATTTTAGCTTTTCGTTTTACGATTCCAGCTCGGCGCCTCGACCCTAACCGCCGGCGCCCGTGCCTACTACGCCCGGCGCCCTCCTCCAACAACCTTGTTTTTAGCCCTCGGTTTTAGTGTTTTCGGGCGCCATTTCCCCACAGTTCATCGCCTCACTCCAACCAGTTTCAGACCCAAATTCAAAAGGCCGAAATGGAAGTCGACGATTCGAGCTACTCGGAATGTGGAGATAAAATAGCTAGCACCGCAAAGGCACATGTATGTCATCTACTTGCAGTGCTTCCTTTGGCCGAAATGGCGCCGCCGCGCCATTTCGAATCTTGTTGCTGAATTTGGGTCCTGTAGCTGATAAATGGTGCCATGGCGCCATTTAATGTCCATTAGCTTACATTAGGGTCTTGTTGTTAGCAAATGGCGCCATCGCGCCATTTGATGTCTAGTCACACTAGGGGCTTGTTGTTGGGAAATGGCGCCATCGCGCCATTTGATGTCTATTTGCTTACATTAGGGTCTTTGGTTGACAACGCCATTTGATGTTCATTTGCTTACATTAGGGTATAGTTGGCAAATGGTCTTGTTGTTGGGAAATGGCGCCATCGCGCCATTTGATGTCTATTGTCTTACATTAGGGTCTTGTTGTTTGCAAATGGCGCCATCGCGCCATTTGATGCCTATTGTCTTTCATTAGGGTCTTGTTGTTTGCAAATGGCGCCGTCGCGCCATTTGATGTCTATTATTTTACATTTGGGTAGATTGCTTTTGGTAGATTGTTGGATTGCTTTCGATTGAATCTCCCTCGAGTCGCAGGTGCCTCGACCCAGGCAGAGCCGCTCTCCTTCGAACTCGAATATTGCGAAGGGGAGGAGCTCGGTTCCGGGTCGGTGCACTGACTCTAAACGCAGGGAGCTGCTTTCGAATTGCTTCCATGTATGCAGACTGAACTTGCTCTTGATTGTAAGTCCAGACGACTAACCAAATGGCGCCACGGCGCCATTTGCATCCGAGTTCAGTGCTTAAGCATCCGAGGTCTGGTGCATTCCCCTTCGAGTGCTTCCATGTGCTGATGCAATGAACTCAGATGCAAAATGGCGCCATGGCGCCATTTGCTTAGTCATCTCGTCAATCTACTTGTTTCAGTCAGAGTTATTGATGCCTCTGTTGCTGATGCCTCTTTGTTGCAGCTATGTTACGTTCAGAAACACAATTTCAATCCGACCAGACTATCATGCTTACAGATAGGAACTGGTGCATGGAAATAATGCGGGTGAGCCCCTCCACCTCTGGCTGTGCTCGAAGGAGACCGGGAAGAGAGCTCACGATAAAGGAGACGGCCCTTAATCGGTCCGAATTTACCACCGGGTATCTTGGTTCACATGAGGTTGACTAGCAAAAAGCGCCAAGATTGGATCGGGTGGTCTGTGAAGACACCGTGGAAGCGAAAATAATAGTCTACTATGGACCGGAAGTTTTATGATCCCACAATAATGTCCGCTAGTATCGCAAATGTAGCTGGTTCGGGCGAGAAAGGTCAAATTTGGGCTCGCCATCATACAACAGCTTTGAAGAAGCTGATATCAGAGGTCCACAAGAAATCTTGAGGGGTTTTATGATTCTTCGCAATCGTTTGAACGAGTCGAAGAACTCTGTTTCATTCGTTGTGAAGGCATTAGCCCAACAGAAACTACCCGCCATTGTGGACACGGGCGGGCTGGAAACCGCGAAGGTGAAGAAGACAAAACCTATGAGGGCCGCCGCGCAAAAAAAAGACTCCTCATCTGCTACTGAGGAAGTTGGCCAGGAAGCTGAGCAAGGAAAGGCGGCGGACAAGAGGAAAGTGAAGAGAAAGGATCACGAAGATCCTGATAAGGAAAAGAAAGAGAAGAAGGAAAGGAAAGAAAAGGAAAAGAAAGAAAAGGAGGAAAGGAAAGAAAAGGAGAAGAAAGACAAGAAAGACAAGGAAAGGGACGGGAAAGGGCGGTAGGAAGCACAGGCGGGACAGGAAAAGGACGGAGAGGAAAGGGAATCAGAGGCAATAGAAGGGAAAAAGAAGAAGAAGCACAGGCTGGAGACCTCTGAGAAAGAGAGGACGCCCAAAAAACAAAGGAGAGTGACTCGGACTCCAAGTCCTGTTGGAAGTCCAAGACGGAATGAGAGGAGCGACGAGCAGGCCAGCCCATCACATACCCAAGATTCTGCAGGTACACCGGCCAAAAGGGTCCCCATTAAGAAGCCAGAGCCAAAGAAGCTCACATTAAGAATAGCTCAGCACTTGCTCGAGGTGCCTGCAAATCTTAAGGTGGAGAGATCAGAAGAGGAGAAGACGGCACTGAACACGTTACAGAAGATCACTGACCATCGTCATCTTTTTCCCATTAGGGCGGATTTGGGGTCTGAAAATGGCCCTTATCTTGGGTTAAAGATTTCCACGCCGATTCGGCCAGACCAATCAGTTTTATGCCTTTTTTTACGAAAGTCAAGATATTTTGCGGGGTAGAAGGATGAGCAGGCTTACTTGGCATCCACATGGCATATTTTCATAGGGATGCCCGGCTTTTATTGCAACCATTTTAATGGCCCACGTATTTTTCGAGTCGCTTTGCCGCCCAAAATAATGGTGACTTTGACCGCCATCTTGTCGGCCACCAACTCCCTTGTCAAATTTTGGCGCCAAACAGATCTTGTCACTCTCCAGCCTCCTACGTGCATCCTCTCCCGCCTTCACTCCTCATCCGCAATCCATGTCTCCTGTAATTTCGTGTTCTTGCCCCATTTACGTAACTCCCAAGGTCAAGAAGTGGGAGGTTTTGTCTCAATAGGTTCGTGGTGAGTATGCTTCATCAACGAGGGGCGAGCATAGAGTTAAGCGACAAAGGCGCATCGACGTATGGACACATTGGATAGGTAGGATAAAAAGAGTTCAAGTTGAATTCTAGCGGTTTGAAAGTGGAAAGTATAACAATACGACATGCATATACCCCTTCCGATATGGCCAAAGAGCTAATCTCCACCAAAAAACAGATTCCCAAAATTGCCCGCAAATGGTAACCACCTTAATCGGATCACACGACGCGGTTAGTCATGTCAGCTACTTAACTGCGTAGAGACAGTTTCGCGTCGTGTGATCTCCTTATCTTTTCATTTCTTTTCGTTGACACGCGGTTTATAAACAACTTTATTATGCGGGTTTATGTTTATCGGGCGTCGTGGATGTCATTCCCGCGAAAAGTATTAGTAGTGTACTTGTCGCGGTATCACATAGACATCGGAATTGTCCTCGTTCCAAGGTATGGATGCCGTGACCTTGCGGGTATAGGCATCCGGTTTTACGGACATGATTATAACGTAAAGGTCGTGAAACCGAGCTTGAGGCCTATTGAATTGCCCCTTTAAGTGAACTTTGTAAGCCACAAACTAATGAGAACAATGTAATTGCAATGAAGAAATGCATGGCTGACGAGGTGCAAGCGGGAATGTCTGAAAACGGAGGCGTGAGGATGAGTTTCAAAATCTTCACACCGCTTTGAGGTATTTGCTAACATATTCCAGATGGCGCAGAAGTTCAAAAGCTCAAGACATATCACGTGCTTTCTCCCCCCTGCCGATTTTGTGGATGGCTTATTTTTGGTTCCGACCTGGGATGTTCGATTCCACGAATCATCCGGTCAACTAACAGAGGTCCGCGTAGTTAAGTCCTCCTTTAAGTTCAGATACTTTCTTCCAAAACAATATTTATAAGTTAATTGTCAACTAGAACGAAGGAAACAGAAAAAGAGAGGCTGCACAACTTTTGGGAGCCGCTTGAGGACCATAACGAACACTTTCCGTGCGGTGGATATTCGAGTATGGAGAGGGGGAGGAAGTCATTTATACAGCCACCATGGAAAGCGAATGGCCATTATCAGAGCTAAGAGTGCTAATGGAGACAGAGGAGATTGCTGACGACTTCCATTATTTTATTGATGGCATTAGGGTTGGTTACAGGCAAGAGGGAAATGTAAAGTTTAGTGAGTTCGCGATCAACAAGAAATTGTCTATCGCCTAGCGCTTTGAATCTCGGTTTTTTATTTGTGTTTTTGTCCGATGTTTTTTTAGGGTTCCGTATTTTGTCCGATATTTTTTAGGGTTCCGTACAATTATTCAAAAAACGTTACCATCATATTTTACTTTAACTTCGCTTTTTACTATTTATCTCTTGCCGCTTGTCTATTTTTGTCAAGATTCGTAGTATAAAGCGCCATCCAACAGAAGCCATGGCAAGAACTAAGCAACCGCAAGGACCCATCCGTGGTGTAAGGCCGGTGATTACATTAGTCCGCCTCCTTCATCTCGAATCAAGTCTCGATAGAGATTCTCCTCCTCCCACCATGCCTAACGAAGACCCGAAAAAGAAATCCGCATGACAGACGGGCGGAGAAGCAGCCCCGGAGTAAAGTAGGGAGGTGCACTCGTTCTGAGACGGAGGATGGAAATGGGAGAGACCGGAAGCGTAATATGACCCGGATTAATTATTGGGCAGCCGCCGTTTTTGCTCTTACCCCTTTCCTCCCCTCCTCCTCGATGCGCCGTAACCTTCAAATCAAAGGAGGAGGCCCAACGCCCGAAAGGGGAAGGCGACTTTAAATGTGAGGAGACGGCCGGAAGAGTCGCCAGAGGAACAGCCTCGCAAAATGCCGGGTGAGGAGACTACCGGAAGGGTCGGGCCGAGCAACAGCTCCAAATGCCGGGTGGGTGAGGGTAGTGGCCTAAGCGAAGACGGCAAAGCGGCATTAAAGCACTTCGCCGAGATTAAGAAGTATAAGAAGAGCACCGAGATGGTCATTCCCGTCTCCCATTTGCCGGCTCGCGGAAAGAGATTCTGCAAAGAGTGTGGTGCGATACATCATACCGCTGAGAATTCAAACAAATCGCCTTTAAATGCTCTTCAAAAATGGCTTCGGAAGCAGCTTGGTGCTCGGCCTGCTCGAGGACTTCGCAGCTTTGCAGCAATACATGCCAAGCGGGTGACTGCCATGCCCAAGGACATGCGCCTCGTCACGCATAAGGGATCCCGAGTACTATGGTCAAAATTTTATGGCTGAATACAACAAGAAGAAAGACCCCCGGAAAAAAGGCCGTGAAGTGCCTTTGTGTTTTTTTTCATATGTATAATATTTCTTAATGTAATGGCTTTATAAGTCAATCTCTTAGTCCATTTCTTTCTTAGAAGCCTAGCTTCAGACTTTGTATTTTTAATGTTATAAAGAGTGAGGATCACCGACGCCGCCAAGCAGCATTGTGCTTTTTTTGCACATAGTAGTCTTCGGCGTCGTGTGATCCAACCCTAACCTAACCCTAACCCTAGAATGTACGGACAAATCTCCCCACAACGGTGTCCCCTTTCATAATCCACAACGGCTACTTGAGTTCAAAGTGATAAGCTTTACCGCTCCTAAACATCTTGTTTTTTTAGTCGTTTACTTCCGCCATGGATTGTTATGTGAAGTTCACGGAATGGTATGCATCCGCCCCTCATGACAACGAGGAAGTTCGCCCATTGCGATTTATCCGCTTCTATTGCAAGGAGTTGGACATCATGGCAAACAAGAGCGAGCTTGGATGCTATCGCGAGGTTGCCTTAGCTTTCACCCTAACCGCTTGGTCTCGGCAAGACGTCCTTTGCGTCTGTCCCCGGCTCGTGGATTCCAAAACCAGCTCTAGAGGAGGTGGCTTCCCATTTGCAAACAGGGAAGATGTTTTTTCAAGAATGCCGCGAACGGGCTCCTCCCACGGCCGCGTCCTTGTGCTTAAGAAGGTATCTTATTTCTCTTTGCCGCTTGCATTTGCTAGTTATTGCATTACTGCCGGCCAAACCGAAGATACACTGGAAACAATGAAATCTTTTAAGCCAATGGGGGTCAAGCATGTGTGATGATGCTCGACTATGACGTAGAAATGGAGATAGATCTACAAGAAGAAGAGCAAGAATGTAGGAGTTTTAGCTTCGACGACCGGCCTTGGGTGAACCCAGGAGGAGGGAGATGATTCTCAAGGTGATGAGGATGGGGATGAGGATGAAAAGAAGTTGTCCGACATAACGCCAATTTTAGTGGAAGGCAAAAGAATACCTATTGCTAAGTGATATAATCGAGGAACCCGCCTTTGTTACTTAATGTGTGCTAGGGAAGACGAGCTTATCAAGACCTTGGCCGAATGGGTAAACTTAGACCTAGATTTTTGAAGAGGATTTGGACAAAGAGATGTTTGAAGTGTCTAATTATACCGGCAATGCTATAAAGCTTAAAGAAGCCTATGAGAGGTCGTGGAGTCTCGATTTGCTCAAGATGAGGCTTAATCTACCAACTAAGAAGAATTCCAAATGCCTCGCAAAGTCGCCAACAGATCTACAGGTTTATGTGCCCTTCGAAATAATCGCGGCGATAAGCCCCGGTAGATGAGGATAAATGTGAAGAAGATAAGCTTGAGGGTTCTTATTTGTGGAAGTAGATGATTTTTCTTGCCGACATGCACGGGGACAGAAAGATTGAAGGACTCTACATTGTTACGATATATCTCAAGATTCGTTAATGGGGAGATAATCGCCTTCAGAGAACTTTCAGTCCAAAAAGGTGCAGAGTTTGTCTATTACATCCGTGCATTATGCATGTTCGGGAACCATTCCCAATTGGCATCAAACACCGAAAGGGTGATAGCAATTAGGGATGTTGTGCTACAATATTTTGACGACCAAGCCGGTCTGCATGGCGAGCAATATGTTAAATTTTTAGCTGGCGGGTTTGACTCACCCAAGGTTGGAAGTCGGGTCGATAACATGGAAGTCATTGCCTTGTTGGATCGGTCTTGGGCAGGGATTGAAAGAGCATGAAATTGACGACGGCTTGAAAAATTGGAAGTTATATGTTTTCCAACTTGTATCGGTAAAATTATTTATGTACGATTGTCCTTCCGAAATTCCTAATAAAAATTATTTTATTTTGTATTTATTCACATCACGCCAAATACATCACCGATTTTTACATTCATATCTAGGTTTTCGCCGTGTGATATCTATCTCAAGAAATGAAATATTATTGGAAAAAAAACAATTAATTTATTTATTCCTCACACGACGCCGAAGCAACTTCGTGTGACTCATGTTATAAATAGAAGACCGATGTCCACGCTGACCTCCGATCGCCCTCCGCCTTCCATCTTCTACTTCCATTCCGCCTTCCACCTTCCGCTCCATGGCATCATCATCTTCCTCAGCAAGCGACCACCAAGATAGCACCCCCTTCTGTAGGCTGCCTGTGGACATCACCCTTGCAGTGGTGATGAAGAGATTCAAGGAGATCCATGATGAAAACAACCGCCTCGCCGCCGAGAACAATGAGGCGGTCGCTGATTAGCCTTCACGAGGGAGGCACCGCACGAAGGCGAGACGCTGAGCTCGTGGGAAACATTCGCCATGTACCAAGAGGCTTACGAGCAGGGCCTGGGGCGAGAAGCAGTTTGAAACTGCCACATGATTTCGCAGCCTTAGAAGATATGGAGAAGAAGCCCGAAATTCTGAGGATGAGAACGCAGCCAATACGGGCTTCCAAACGCAGACATGAAAATCAGCTAGAGGATCATGAAGATCCCTAGCCGTTGTTTTTTGCTTCAAAGAAAAGTTTTCTCTATTTTTTGCTTCTATCTATCCTCTTGTTCCAATGTATGTTATGTTTTATTAAAATATCACACGACGCGAAATGCCTTGCTTGCAATTAGGTAGCAATCAATGGATTTCGCGTCGTGTGATCTCCATGCCGTTCTATTTTGCTTCAATGAGAAGTTCTATCTTTAGTTATGTATCAGTAAAATTACTTATGTATAGATTGTATCACCGAAATTATCAATAAAAATTATCACACGAGCTTTCTCTGGAAGAAAAGACGTTAGAAGAAGTAACGGTCCTTTTTCCTCACACGACGCGAGAAGTAACGGTCCATTTTCCTGACCCACGGCATCCTTCGCGTCGTGTGACTCAAGCTACTACGAAATCCCTGTTATAAATAGAAGACCTTCTATCTTGCCTTCGACCTCCGATCCTCTTCCGCCTTCCGCCTTCTGCTCATCTTCTCCGCCTTCCGCCTTCCGCCTTCTCCTCCGATGGCATCATCATCCTCCTCCAGCAAGCGACCGCGCCCAGAGCTGCCCGCGGACATCACCCTTGCTGTGGTGATGAAGAGATTCAAGGAGGTTCACGACGCAACAACCTGCCGCCCTCGGTCGCGAGAAGATGGAGGCGGTGGACAGGTTAGAATTCACGAGGGGGCTGCTGCATGAGCGAGACCTTGAGCTCGCGGCAACATTAACCAGGTACCGAGAGGCCAATAGCCGTAGGGTCGAGGCAGTTTTAACTGCACACAATATTTCGCAGGCGCTAGAAGATATGGAGAAGAAGCTTCGAGCTGCGGAGGATGAGAACGCAGCTTTACGGCTTCAGCTACAGGATCATGAAGATCCGTAGCCATTGTATATATATTTTTTGTTTCAAAGAAAAATTTGCTTTGTTTCTTGCTTCTATCTGTTCTCTTGTTTTGTTTTATTAAAAGATCACACGACGCGAAATGCCATTCTTGCAATTAGGTAGCAATCAATGGATTTCGCGTCGTATGATCTCCACAACGTACACCTCGTTGTATGTATAAATTCCTAATTTATTAATGGAAAAGTATATGTAACACAAATATCTAGCTAGATTATGTGATAACTTGCAGGTAAATGCGAATTTGCATGTGGATGACAACGTCTATTCACATACGTGGCTTGTGGATGACAACGTCATGCCAAGGGCGGGCATCTTATTTACCACAATAACACCGTTTTTTGTACGCCCGCATACAAGACGGCTAGGATATGACCGGATCCCATGATGCAAACATAGGCTACCGTTGCCCCTGAGCATGCTATAATTTAAGCCTCGTAGGATTATTACACAACTTTATTTGCATCGCAAACCGTAGATTCCAACGTATCTCTAGTTTCTATATAAAAGCGTCGGAGGCCTTTGTCTTCTCCTATCCGCCATCTCCTGTTCTACCACATCCGCCCTCAGCCATCTCTCCTGTTTCTCCCATCACTTTCAATGGCCTCCAGCTCCGTTCCATCCCCTCGCCGAGATCTTGTCTCAAGTTTTGGTCAAGGAAATTCAAAACATTCGTCTTTGAAGCGGAGGAACGGATCCGCCTTCTAAAAGAAAAGAATGATGAAGATGTCGCCAAGCTGGTTGCGGCAGAGGAAAAGGCCGCCTTCTGGCTGGGAGGTGATTTTAGTGCTGTGACAATCAGCGGGTTGCCTTAGACCGCGGAATGCGCGCCCACGAGATATAACCTCCAAGAGAGGCTTAGGGCCGCAATCGGGCGGGAGAGGCTGCCCGAGCTCAACTCGATGAGCTGGAAGATAAGGTTGCTGGAATATGAGAACGTGGTTCGGGGCGAGGCAATCATGTTGGATGAGCGTAAAAAAATTATCACCGCCCTCCAGAAGAGCTTGCCCGGCGATCATAGGCATCGGGCCCTCCTAGAGGGGCCGTTTTTTTTGAATGTTTGTAATGGTTTTATTTCTCAATGGGAAAAGTTTTTGACAAATGTGCCGAATATTACGTTTCCTATTTTTAATTTTCAATATCCGTAGTAGAGAGAATGACAAGGCAGATCACACGGCTTAAAACCCTTCATAGGGTTTTAAAGCTCGTGTCGCGATTTCAGCGTGGTGTGATATACAAAGCATGTAGTTTGAATAGTTATTAATGTGTTCCAAATGACAAGTACCATTAATGTGTTCTAGCGGACAACCGACAGAATCCGCTCGACACGTGCGACCGCGTCGATGCTTAACCGACCGTGTTTAATATGTTCAAGCGCTAATATGTATAAATTGAGGTCCTTGCATTGTGCTCCTTCCGCGGTTAGAGTCTTTGCTCCTCACTTCTATAATCTTAACGTCCCTCCCATTTGTCATCTATGGCCTCCACATCCTCAACCGCTGATAAGGGAAAACGCAAGAGGATAGAACTCCCTTCTGACATAGTGTTGGGTGTTCTAATGAAGAGGTTGAAGGAGCAAGATGATCTTCTAAAGGAAAACACCGCTACAATTCAGCGTAAAGAAGAAGAGAATGAATTCAACCTTCTCATGCTTCGTAGAGCCAAGAGAGGCAAATCAAAGCGGTTGAATAGAAGGTCGGGACAGATGACATGCCCCAACAATCGCATCGAGGTGGTTGTGACGCAACAAGGATGCTAATTCAGTGCGTAAGAACATGTTGTGCTATTGGGACAGAGCGACATGTACAAAGAGATGGTGGATGATTGGAGGAACGTTTGGATAGGGTGATTGCTCGCTTGAGGGGAAGAGATGAAGACGAAGACGAGGACGGAGCTGATGATGATGATGAAGATAATGAAGAAGAGCTCGCGACCGAGCAACAATGAGTCGCTGTATTTTGTTTTCAATGTAACATCTTTCACAACTTTAATCAAAAGTAACCCTTTTTTATTATTATCTTGTAAAGCTTCACACGACGCGAAGCCACATAAATGCAAGCAATAGCGAACTCCACTGTTCGCGCCGTATGATACAAATAAGATCACACGACGCGAAGCTACAGTTGTGCAAACAAGGTTGGAGGCAAGTACTTCGCGTCGTGTGAACATGCTACACATTACAAGTATACTTTTACCGATTCTTTGTCTCTTAGATCTCCATCATTGCGATGCTAGTGGGGCCCTAGAATTTTGCCAAGCAACTTTCCGTTTTCTTCAAAGATTATGCCAATGGTGTTTACGACTTCTGGGTTGCTCCTTAAAGCGACCTTCTTGTCGTATTTAGCCATCGCCCTTCTATAAAACCACTCTGTCATCTGTCTTAGAGGGTTGGTTCCCACATTTCCACCCCCTCTTTGAGTGTTACGATGAAAGGCTATTTTAGCTTGTTTATGCGACTTCTCCATGCCTTGTGCACTCCACACTGCTAGGCTTCCATACTTCCTAAAACACCAAGGTGCATAGAGCCCAAAAGATGTGCAAGTAGTCATTGACTTCACTCTCTCCCCATGCGCTATGAAAGCTTTAATAAATTTGTTATTCGCTTGCACGAACATTTCGCATCTTCTCTTGTGAGGTCCATTCTCCGAATGTATGGGAACAATTCGCATAATGCATCCCATGCTTTTTTTTTTTTCCTCAATGCCGAAACGAACGCCATCTCAGGCGGTCCTGCCTCGCATCAACAACCAAAGAATTTTCCAAATTCATAGACCTTTTCTCCCATCCGGTTTCCGCTCGAGCCTCTCTATGATTCTTTTATGAAGCGTCGAGCTTTCACCCCCAATTGACACCTTACGAGGCACACTTGTTCTTCCCGCCCGCCTCTCATCGAAGCTCTAATCTTACATTGCCACCATGCAAACTCCGCTTCGATAGAACATGTTCAACTCTCTACAATTCCTTCCTCTCTTCTCTTCTTGTCTCGAAATGTTCCACACGAATGCTGCAACTCAAAAATATCATCTTGTCGATGATTCTCACAAAGCCGCAAAGTGCAGATATGAACCCTCTCTAATGGAATGGGGAAAATGCCATGGAACTTGGGATCTTCTTCTCCTCTATTAGAGCATTTGCTTGGTTAAGGGACAAGGTTGAAACAGTCTTTCCAAAGATTTGACTTCCTTGCATGATTGCAAAGATGCACAACTTTTGCATGTTCCTTGTCCTCCTCCACTTATGTTGTACATTGCTTTCTCAGTTTTTAAATCGATGCCAAGTGAAAAATTACTTTGTAAGATCCATAGTGATCTACTTGCAATTTTTCCCTCCCTCGAATCTAGATATTAGACTCGGGATGTCGGGTTTGATTGAACACCCATTTCAATACCTCGTGGGTTTCTTTCTCACTTTAAAGAGACCTAACCACCGGTGTCATCTTCGATTGACATGAGAACCATTTTTCCGCACGCTTCTTCTCCTCGTCGTCACCTCTACATCTTTTTATTATTCTTGTTGCTCTTTGATTTAGCATGTGCAATTGCATTCTCAATTGCTCTATTCATGATGACAACGGATACCCTCTCATACTTCTCAAACTTGGTCAGTTCCATTTCATCCAATTTTATGCAAACTTCAATCTCACCATTAGTTTCTCGCAATGTTAAGTCATAATATTTGACAAGGAATTGTAAGAGAGTAACGGAGTCAACCCAAAGATTATTGCTTCATTCATTCCAACTATATCACAACAATCCTTGCCATTCTTATCTTTTTATGGCTATGGCAGGACCAACACATTCAACGTGGTGCATCTCTCCTAATATGGCATACACCATCTTTGTCCTAGTAACCCTTGTATTCTCGACAATTTGTGGACGTGGGCCGAATACTTTTTTGTGCCCATTCTTTTCAACGCTTCGTGGAATGGCTTGAATAGAGAACGGTAACCAAGCCTTCACTTGATGCCTACATCATCACAAACAGTCAGACATCCGCCGCTTTCTAACTTCTTGTAGATCTCCCCAGTACCATTTCCAATACCATCTTCTTGAGAGGAGAGTTGTAGGGCTGACAAATCATGTCCACTATCTCCCCTGCTCGCCGCTAGGTTCTTCACTACGTAACCAAGATTGCTTCTAGTTTCCCGGATCTTAACCGCCTTTGCTAGTGTTGTAAACGGACCTTGTGGCCGTGACCTCGGCTCTGAATGCACCTGATCCAAACTTCGGTTCCTCTATCGGGCCGATAATGCTTCTTCCTTTCTCGCAAGCCAAGGGGTGTTTTCTTCAAATTCTTTAACCTACATTGAAGCCCAAAGTTTGCTCTTTGAGCTCTTGGATCTTTTCTTGCAGCTGCCCTATCACCAATTTGGACTTGTCCACTTCGTATCTCAAAGAAGTTTCCCTCCCCAAGCCGTCATTCCTTTCCTTCATCACAGTGGAGTAATGAAGCGAGAGAAAAAAGAGCTGCTGGTTTAAGTTACAATTCTCTTGTGACAATCGAAGGCTCATCTCAAGGAACTGTATTCGATTCAATGCCTTCATCCTCTCTCAATCTCTTACAATATCCCAAAGAGGCCGAGTTACCGCCACCACAAAATCGACTAAACTTGAAACGTCCCGAAATGACGGTTTTTTGCCGCTCAACGGATCCAATGGATATAAACTGCCATCCGCCCAGATGTCGACACTTTTTGAGCCTGCAAGACGCAACATGTCGAGGTCTAAGTTCTTATTTTTTAGACCTCCTTTTTTGCGATTGAAGACTGGAGCATATTCCTGAGTCAGTTGGATCCTTATCCACACATCATTTGGAGCTTCCATACCGCGTGGATCGCACGGCGCGAAATGAATGTGTACGCCCCAGCACAATTCGCTTCGTTTGAGGCTCAGTCCGTACTAACCTCGTTTTTGAAATTTGCAACGTGCATATGGAAATCGAAAAGTCCATTCTCCTACAATCCATGCTTTTATACAAAAGCAAATTCAAAATTCGAATTGTAGGGGGGCGGGAAGCCTGTATTGGGATGAAGTAAAGATCCCGGTTACGAACTTTTAAGGCGCAATCGCAGCGCCTCGAAACGAAAGTCTAATACAAAGCTTCAACCTACACATTCAAATTTTGAAATGTAGAAGGCGGGAATGGACTCTAAATGAAAATAGGGCAAGACAAGAATCGGTGATGCGCATGATTGGTATCTGACAAACCAAGACACCGTCATGAGTTGCCGGTATGCTATAATGCAAGTGGCTTTTTAGAAGCGCCACGTGTTGCGTCAATCTGTCTGACAACCAACAGAATTAAATACATATGGCGCCATAGATATGCGATTCCCCTTATTCCGGGAGAATATTCCAAGCAAATCTGACGGGAAAAAAGGGGCGGAAATATGACGTGGAATGGCTGATAGGAGGCCATTTTAGTTCATAAAACATAATATAACTTGGAATGATAGATATTTTATATGCAAATGGGAGACTGGACTTGTGTTTAATTTTAATTTGACAACAAATAAGAAAGTGGATCACACGATGCGAATTTAGTGTGTTCCATTTTTGTTGCATATGTACTATTCGCTTGGTGTGATCCTTGAAAAATAATATGCTCTTTTGAAAAAGGGATAATGACTTATGTACTTAAGAGTGGTAACACATGTACAATGAAAAAAAAAGTTAGGTATTCAAATGGAATTAGAAGCAAAAACTTTTACATTCAAAATTTTTATGGCAGTATGGCTTTTACATCATTTTGTAAATTTAAATGCCCTGAGGCTTCAACTATTCACAACAAAAAGCCCTGAGGCTTTGCAAATCATATGGTAAGAAGTTTGGAGGCAAGCCGGAGGCTAAGAACAAGGAAAAAAAAAAGAGGTGCTCACCTAACAAATTTCATTCATCCGCTTCACCATCCGCAAAAAAAAAAATAAGAAATAACCAGTTAATTAATGCTTAAGAAAAAGAAAGAAAACATGCATGTACCATGAACTAACCCCGGGGGATGCACTTAGTAATAAAAGGGTATGGACATCTGCGTTCGAAGTGTGCCCAAAAACATCCCTAGTATACTGATCTGTGGAAGCTAATTTAACCCCTAAAGTATATATTTTGCCCCAGATAATGGCAAAAAAACCCCCTAATGGTAAGTATACAAATACTGAATGGTAAAAAAAACCCCCCTTTCTTGCATGCACATGTCCCGTAGTAATTTTAAATAAAAATACCGTTTAGGAGGAGGAGATATATACCCTTAAGGAGGCATTACGACTACCTTACCAGAGAGAGTCTAGTACGATCGCACTGCCCAAAGCCACCACAAAGCTTTCTCGCAAACAGAAGCTATGGCCGACATTATCAACAAAGGCCAGTCGAGAGGGAGAGCAGATGCAAAGAGAGCACCAAAGGAGCAGCCAGGACCTTAGGGATTTTCTGGCACAGATGGACAAGCAGCTAGAATTGAAGATTCCGAACATGGATGCACTCAATGCGCTGGCTGAAACATGCAACAGTAACAAACTAGCCATCGCTAGTATGGACATGAGATTAGGAGGGGTGGAGAGGACGAACGAGGAAATGCAGCGCAGAATGGACGAGATCGAGGAGGAGAAAGCAAAGATTCTGCAAAGGTTGGTTGAATTAGAGAAATCAAATGTTGAGTTGGATGCATGTGAGTCATTTGATAGGATAAAGCCATATATAATGGAATATGAGGAGCAGAGTAAAATTAAGCATGATGTTAGGCTAATTGGGGTAGCAGAGAGACCTAATGAGGATATATATCGAGTTACTGCAGAAGTGATAGAGACAATGTTCAAGGAACACAGGAGCGTCATTGTCAAGGCACTACGGTCAGGCCAATGGAGGGGAAGATCGAGACATATAAACTTAACTCTGAGGGACTTGGCAGCCAAAGAAAGGATCCTGCAGATGGGATCCAGATTGAAGAACGGAATCAAAGTACAGGAGTCTTTAACAATAATGCAGCGACAAGGGCTACACAGGGAGTTAGCCAAAGCCAGGGAGCTGAACCAAGCAGCGATACAGGCAGGGGTCAAGAACGGCAAAGTTTACCTTCACAAGAGGGTAAGAGAACAGACGACCCAACCGCAAGAACAGACAGTGGAGGCGCAGGGAATAGCAAAACTATCGAAAGCAGAAAAGGAAAACATACACCCTCTGAAGGCAGTTCAACAGGGGCAGGAGAGCAGATTACTGGGGGAAGCACTAAGGGCGATCACGCTAGAAGGGAATCAGAACAGAGAAGCAGGAAGAAGCGGAAGCGGGGGAAGCGAAGACCGAACAACACAAGTAGGGTTCGGGGGGCCAACCGCGACAATGAAGACCAGAGGAAGACCACGAAGAACAGGCAATGGGGCAGAAGGCACGGAGACCCCGAAGGAACAACCCCGAGGGAAGAGACTGACAATATGGTACTGGAACTGTACCGGGTACCCGTGGGATGATGGAGAGAGACTAGAAGGTGCCCACAGCTGCGACATAATATGCCGGAGCATAACGTCAAGAGGCTGCCAGAAGAAGAAGGATACCAGCTGTTCACGTGCTGGAAAGACAAGGACTTCAAGATAGGGAGGGGAAGTGCAGGCCTGGCCTGTTATGTAAAGAATAGTATAGCTAACAGTGCATGTATGTACATTCAGATATCAATAAAAGATATATGGTGTTGAATGTCCAATTGAAAAACAAGCAAGACATACTGATAATTACATATTATCCGCCAAACAGTGATAAGCTGGAATTGCTGGACCTAGGGGAAAGTATGATGAAATGGAAAGAACGGGGACCAATAATACTAGTAGGGGACTTAAATGCCAGAACTAGACAGGAACAGGCACAAAGCACAAACACTGATGAGAAGGATGGTCGATAACGCATAACGGCAAGAAGAACACGTGAATGGCAGAGAGAGAGGAGGATAAAGCAGAGGTCAACGCTAAAGGTGAATTACTGCTGGAAGTCTGCACGGCAACAAGGATGATCATAGCTAACGGAATAAAAAAATGGAGGGGATCGGGGGGTTTTACGAGTCAGAATGCACATGGTAAGAGCATAGTGGATTATGTAATTTTGAACGACCAAGCAGTAGAAAGAACAGAAGGACTAATGCTACAGGAATGGCCGAATTTAAAAGGGAAAGTCATAGACTGATCAAATTAACACTCAGAATGGATGGGACGCCACAGATTAATAACACAGGGAGAAAGGAAGATAAGAAAGCCAGAGTGAGGATCCAATTTCAAGAGAAATACACAGATATATTCATACAAACAGTCAGGGAGGAAATGGGAAAATGGGAATGGGGAAAACACAACGCGAATGACAATGGGAATACCCTCAATGACATCATGGTAAGGGTAGCAACAGAGGTGTTTGGAAAAAGGAACAGAACCAGAAAGAACAGGGCCTTCAAAGCATCAGTATGGTACGATGACGAGTGTAGAGAGCAAAAAAGGAAAACAAAAGAACACAGAGGAAGGGAGACATACCAGAAAAGAAAAAGCAAAGATACATAAGATTACTAAAGAAAAACGGTATAATAACCTTTTTTGAACATCAATGGTATATGGGAAAATTGTTGAAGAAGCAGCCCCGAAGATTTTGGAGGGGACTCAAACAGAAGGGAGGGGATAATAATATGAAAACAAGGAATGAACAAGACGGTATTGGAACAGCGGGATGGGAGAATTACCTGGAGAAATTGTATATGACAGGGGCACCTCCGGTACCACTACCAATGTTGCAGGATTCGGACAAACCATGCTTCAACATGCTGGAGGTAATGATAGCCCTAAACAGGATGGCTAATCATAAAGCACCAGATCTGTATGGTCTAACCGTGGAATTGCTGAAGTGTGCTGAGACAGAAATTGGCAGACAGGTCACAGACATTTTCAACGGCATCATACACACAGGGCTTCCAGACAGATGGACATATAATAGAGTCATACCTCTACATAAGGCAGGAAGTAGGCAGGACCCAGGGAACTATAGGACGATAATGGTGAGTTCCATTTTCGCAAAATGGTTTGGAAAAGTACTGGATAACAAATTAAAGAAATGGACAGAAGAAGGAAACATGAGAGCACAAGGGCAAGTAGGATTCAGGCCGGAACACTCAACCACCGACCACCTAGTAACTCTTCGGATATTGATAGAACAGAACAAGGCACAGGGAAGGAAGATCATCTGTTGCTTTGTAGATTTCAGGAAAGCATTCGACACAGTCCCAAGGGAGAAGCTATTACAAAGACTGATGGACATGCAAGCTCCGATAAATATGGTAGGGTCGATTGCAAGATTATACCATAGGGTATATGCTAAAATAGAGCAAGAAGGACAGCCAATAAACTGTGACACAGGCGTAAAACAGGGTTGCCCGTTATCCCCAACTCTGTTTGGAATATACATAGATGCTTTGCAGGGATACATAGCAGAAAAGCAAGGGGACGAATACGCCCCTACGCTAGGAGACACGAGGGTACCAATTATGCTATATGCTGATGATCTAAGTATGATGACCACAAAAAACAAAGGGATGCACAGACTGCTAAAAATTCTAGAACAATTCTGTGAAGAAACAGGGCTGGCTGTAAATCTAGCAAAAACTAAGATAGTCATCTTTGGCCATAGGAACAGGCATAGACCCTTCAGATACAAGGGAAAAGAAGTAGAGGAAGCAACGTAATACAGATATCTAGGATACGATGTGCATGGCACAAGAAAATGGGCCAAAGGGGCAGACGCCAGGTTTCAATCAGCTATAGGGAGTTATTTCAACATGAAGAATTTCTGCAACAGAAGCAGAATAATTGACTGGGACATCAAATGCTAATTATTCAGTACAGTGGTAGCCACCACTCAATTGTATGGGGCAGAAGCTTGGGGGCCAGGTCTAACAGACAGAAAATGGGAAAAGCAGGAAGGAATCCTTAGGCAGTGGCACAGACAGGAATTTAAAGTACGGACAAATACGCCACTGACAATCATGATCCTCGAAATAGGGCAAAAACCAATGGAGGTGAGAGCATGGGAGAGAACCATAAGATACCTGATCAGGGACAATGCAGGAGGGCATAAGCATGCTACAGGTGTCCACTTTTGGAACCTGCCAAAGTACCTACACTGGGTACTTTAGAAATGGGTACTGTTTTCTTATTCTTTTTATCAAAACTAATTCAAAAGTCCAAAATAAAAGTCAAAAGCATGTTAATGTTGAAGGCCAAGATAAAGACAGTACTATTGGAGGTGAAAATGAATGAACCCAATTTAATACTTATTAGTTATTGAGCCATCATATAAGTACCCAGTACCTAGTATTGGGTACTTTTTTAGGTAGTTTTATGGTCCCTAAATAATACTTTTTAAGGTACACTGTAACATGCTTATGCCCAGGAGACATTCAAGGAGGAAATTGTCCAAGATTGCAATCACCGAATCAGCAAAATCACACATCCTCATAGGCAGTGGATGGTTTAAAGATGTGGCAAACTGGACCAGAGAGATGGGATTAAACCTGAGTGACCTAATAAAGGAAGGGCAGTGGAACGAGGAGTGGGCAGACAGAGCCACAAGAGCGTGGCTGCAGAAACACACAGGACCCAAGACAGCCTGGCTCATGCAAGTTTTCAACCCAGATCAACAAATAGGACACCAGATGTATCGGGATAACATACTGGAAAAACTAGAAGAGACATTCTGGCTAGATTCAGGATGGGAAGTCATGATCTAAGAATCGAAAAAGACAGGTGGAGAGGAATAGACAAGGAGGACAGGATATGCAGAATCTGTGACAATGGGAGAGTAGAGGATGAGAATCACATGATTAACGATTGCCCGATTTACAGCGACATCAGAGACAAAAACAGAAATATAAGATGGGGGAAACCGGTCTACATTCTGATCAGACATAGAGAAGTACACAATGAAAGAGGATTCGTAATATGATCCGTACAAAAGCGGGTCATAAACCCCATACCAATTGTTCAGTTAAAAGCTGATTGGTAACGACGCACCACTGCACGGCCACGAAGCCAAGGTAAAGCGGGATGCTGGTATTAATAGAAAAAAGTCAGCCTTCAGAAAAGGCTACATCATAACAGCGTGATGTGTTAGTAGCGCCCTTTTAGGGAGCTCGCCCATGCTACACAAGTCCAGGGGCCTCGCGGCACAAGGGACATTAATGTATATTCTATTCTATTCTATTCTATTCTATTCTATTCTATTCTATTCTATTTTGCAACATTATCGTCTGCACAAATGTCTTTATGACATTAATGATAATTTAAAAAGAACTTCTAAATTTGCAAATGTAACCCATAAAAAAAAATATATATTTGTGGTGTGAAGTTGAATCAATATGACTTTCATGTCGTGAAATGTGGATTGCATCAATGGCATCCATTTGATTCTATTGATTCTATTCCTCAATGGGCCATATTTCGTAGTAGGAATAACATTTCAGGACAAAGCATCAGCATTCCGTGTTGATAATCAAAGGCAAGTCAGATCGACAAAGCCGACATGCAATAACTTAAAAGGCATCAGGATCCCACGCCCAAGGCAACAGCTTATTAAAAGCCTTCGATGTTTGACATTCATTTTTTAACATGGAATTGTAGTTGTCCCCTTTGGAATAGATATTCAACATCAAGACGTATGGTGGAGCATTGGATGTAATTGAATAGTTGCATCAAAACGTCGCCTGGCAAGATCAAAATTGCAATGAAAATGAAAATTGCAAGTGCTAAGAAGCGTCATCCATGAAGAAACATCAAGTTGGGAAGTTACTTTGAGCAAATTCTCTGCGTCATTAGACTGGTCTGTGTGACTAAGAAGATGTATTAGGCAAGTAAATGGTATACATCAGGCTTTATATCATAATCATTTACCATGTTTTTAAAGTACAAAAGGATTTCATTGAGCGAACCTGCATAAAGAAAGGTGGCCAGAAGAGCATTGAATGCAACCTTGACTAGTTTAATGCCACAACCCTGCATTTTTTCAAAACAATGCACAACGCCTTCAACCTCCCCAAGCTGGACATGTCCACAAATCAATGTGCACAATAAATGTGCATCTTGATTGTGCAGGCTATTGAATATGGTATGTGCTTCTTTCAAGCCACCACATTAGCATCTACAATGACAAGTTCAGCATTGGGTAGGATACCATTTTTCTACATATCTTAAAAGCATTCCATGGCAAGTTGACCTATATCAAGTTCAACATATCCTGGAATCATTGTTCCCATGGCATCTTGTTTGATATTCCATCAAAAATACTAAGCACTTCATTCAAGAATCTAAATTTAGGATACATATCTACAAGAGTACTTCCAAGCACATTATCAAATTGGAGACTACGATTAATTATCTGCTTATGAATAACCCTACCCTGTTCTATTGCATGTATGCTGCCACATGCTTTTAGAATACTTGAAATTATTTGTTTGTCTGACTCCATCATGTTGCATATGTTTGAAGCATCCCATTGCAAGGTCACCTTTCCCATATTGGGCATACCCAGCAGTCATTGCACCCCATGACACGGGGTTTTCATTTGCCATTCTGTCTAAGATATTGCAAACTACATGCATATCATCATATGTCTAGTAGTGGAAAGAATGCTAAAGAATAAGATTTAAGGTAGCATCACTCACCGTAGAACTGGTTTTGCTTTAATGCTTATGAATGCATCTAACAAATTGGCTTCAACCTGTATAATGTAATGTTAGGAAAGGGGAAATCAGAAATCAATCTGCGCAAAAGATTTTAACTCCTTATTTCTTATTAACAAAGAGACTCCAAAAAAAGGTTCTAAAGCAAAGAATCATTCAAACAAGATCCAAAATTTTTGACAGGGCATCTGCCCACTGATGGTGCATCCACAACCATTCTAGAAACCTTATCATCTCTGCAACATCATAACATATGCCCACTTCCTAGACCTGTTAAGTCCATGCTCTCAGTTATGATATGGTTGGCCTTTTTCTTAGAAGTCCCTGAGCAGGCAATTCATAGAGAAAAGATGTCATAAGTGAAAGCTCATCTCTTTCTAAGCAATGATAGTGCCCAGTTTTAAGATATATGATAAAGTGATGGCCAATTCGGTGCATCCCACATCCAATTTCCAGTACCCTGTGGCTCTTTTTCAAATTTGAAGCATGAGCCAGGAACTCAAATACATCTCGTCTGCCTGCCCATGGCTCCAATAATTACTGTGATGCTGCTCTACAAGCAACTCACCTGGACAAGGCAATCTAATATGGTTTTCACTCTCATCATCATAATGTGATATGCCATGATATCTCAAACGTAGTAGAAAAAAATTAGCTCTTTTCTATTTCAGTTCAAAATGTTTAACATGTTACTGTTAGCATTACTTCTTGAACCCTCATGAACCAGTTAGAGAAGATAAAATCTGGATTTCAACAAATCCGCCAAAAAAAACACATAACTTTGAAGATCAAAATAGCATTCTTCTGAATTGGGGTAAGTGCTCCGCATTATGGGCCCAGCTGACTCCGCCTCCCCCTTGTTTGGCTCTATTCCCTTGGAAGGTGCTTCCAGGTAATGTGTGTACTAAGCTGTTGAGTATTCCCTTTGGAGGGGATGTTTCTATGGGGAGGTGTGGGATGAGATTTTGCAGGGGTTGCAGAAACACCTCAATTGGTGGAAGGGTAGCAAGTTGTCCATGGCAGGTAGGATCACTATTGCCAAGTCAGTACTTTGTAGCACTCATGTGTATACAGCATCTGCGATGCTAGCTCCTGAGGGTAAGATACAGGCTTTGGTAAGATTGTTCGAAATTTTGTGTGGGGCGGGAATGATGAAGGGGCGGTCGTTAAAGTGGCTTGGTGGAAGTGTCTCCGCCCCCGGGAGGATGGGGGCTTGGCCATTCTGGATTTAGCGCTGCATAGTAAGGTGTTGGTCTCCAAGTTTGTTTGGAGCATTCCCCGACGTGGTAGAACTTGTGTCTATACGTGTCCTCCACTTTGTCTGCCATAAGGCAGCAGGATAAGCTCCACAATAATTGTGTGAGTATGCACCAGTAAAAATTGGCTTCCATGTACACTGGGGCTGGTATACTGGTTGTTGCCTAAAAATTCCCCCACTTCCTGAGGCGGGATTCTATCCTGCCTACAAAGTATGCATGTATGGCTAAAGTTTTGCCCAACGGATGTGTGGTGAGTTGGTATAGGCCTAGTAATGCCAAAATAAATGTGCACTTGGTTAGGGGTTCAAACCCTGGCCAGTGTATGTTTAGATTTGGGAGTTGGTTACTGGGGTTATACGGCCATGATCCCCGACGTGGTAGAACTTGTGTCTATACGTGTCCTCCACTCTGCAGGATGGAGCATCTTCTCCTGGTGCGGCGCTGTTGTTGCAGTCTCTTCGCCATTGTGTGGCGTTTGGGAAGCCGTCTGTGCATGTGGAGTTTCCCTGGGCATTGTTGTATGGTCTCCGGCCTTTCCCACATGCATCCCCTTTTCTCACAGGAGTGTTGCGGGCTTGGATCATGTGCGTGTGTTCTTCCAGCTAGACTATGCCTCAGTTTATCACCACTCTTCTCCTTTCTTGTGGGTTTCTCTCACCCTGGCCTTGCACTTGCCCTTGGCTGCCAATGCATGCTTTCTGATCTGAGTTCGTTGGAGGCGAGCTGTGTGCTCACCTTGGAGGATTGGTATTGGGGTGGTCGGCTAGCTTCGTGGGAGTTCTTTTCGAGCTTCGCTTTTACTGAGGGGCGTGGCCCGGGCTATCTCGGGAGCATGTGGGGGGAGTATTCCGCTACACATACCTATAGTCCCTCGTGATGATGTGGTGGTGCGTGTTTGGAAGGTTCATCCGGGATATTGTGTCTTCTTGCTTTGTGCGCTCTTTTTCTTACGGGTGTCTATTCATGACACACTTGCCCCTTCAGGCAAGTGGTCTCTGCAGCTCCGGGTTCACGATGTCGCTTCGGTTTGGGCGTGGACATGGAGCTCACTTCCCCATCAAGGTTAGGGTGCTTCGCGGGCGGCGGTGGTGCACCGTTGTGCGGGATGAATGCCCTTGTGAGTCGGTTTAGGCGGATGTGAGCCCTCTCTGCCTTTGTTGTGGCCTTCATCGTTGAGACCCCGAGCATTGTCCGGTTTTTATGCCCTCACTTGCGTGCCTACAGGATTGGGTTAGGGCTCGTTCGGTGAGATTGACTAGCCGCCAGCCACTTCATGTGTATCCTGGTGCTTGGCGCTCTTGCGGTAGCAAGCCTTGCATCTGCGTGGCTTGGTTGGTGTGGCTGATTTGGAAGCGGCGGGCGGTTGTGGATCTTTCGGGGATTCAAAGACTGCGGCCCTCTCGATTCCTCGACTTCGTACAAAGCTATTTCAAAGCTTTAAAAGTGTTCCCTGGAGTAGTAGAGCGGAAGTTTGCCATTTGGCGGGACTTCTTGGGTGTTGTAGATGGTGATGGTCGGTTTGTACAGCAGTAGAGTTGCAGTTTTTCTGTGAGTTTATTGTGGAGTGTCGAGGTATCGCTGTCTCTTTGGGGCAGTTCTCCTTCCTCCTCACTTGCTTTGTAACATTACCATTCTTTTAATATATTGATGACACAGTTCTTCAAAAAAAAAAAAAAAATAGCTATTGTTCGCTGGTTCTGGAATTAATGCCCTTTCTTAATTTTGGCCACTTTGCTGCTGTCTTTGGAGGATCTTCTAGCTTGGCGAGTTGCATTTGACCCTTGACCCATGTTATATCTAGTTGAGAAGCTCCTATTGTATCTTCTTCTTCTTCATTTTCTTCAAGTAATGGAGAACTCCATCCTTTTACATGAGTCCCGAGCCCATTAGGTCAAAAGGCGCCCCATTGAATCGAATGAAAATAGCAAGTAATATTGTGGTTGGAACCAAAATAAGCTAATGCGGACACGCTTCTGCTTAGAGCAACTACCATTGCTCCCCTCCATCCGCCATAGCCGATCTAGTCGAAGAATGCACTTCTGCATGTTGGTGATACACTGTACAACTTTTTTTTTTTGCCTAGATCATTATTTTCTTTGCCAAACTATTCCCAAACAGACATGTAAAGTGGATCGAGGGGTTCATTGCAAACATGCTTCAAAGCAAAGCATATTGCCACCAAAGGCGTAATGGAGCCCTTGGAAGAGCCTTTGGGACGACAAAGCAAGGGCGACCAATCATCAACACCAAGAAAACAGACTTGAAAAATGACATGTCTCAATCCCATCGCAATGCGAAATGATGTTGAAATGTCAAGCCAAACATCAATAGTAAACAAAAGTGGCCTTGAAGAATGGCATGCCTCGATCCTTTTCCAACGCAAGCGAGCTTCTGTTGAGGCAAAATCTGGTTTCTCGTATGCAAAATGGTGGGCATATTTTTGATGATTACAATCCTTCATGTATTTCAAAGTGGTTGGACATCTTTTTGATAATTATAATCCTAGCACATATGCAGGGAACACATAGGTTACTCCAAAAACTACTGCTTGGCCATTCTGCAAATAGATATTATTTCCCTATTTTGTACTTTTGACAGGCTTTTATGCCATCTTTGAGGGAATGTAATGTTAATAGCTCCCATTTTGTTGATATCGTGGTCAAATATGAAGGATGGATGTCATCAACAAATACTCCAGGATTTGGATCTGCTTAAGTTCAGGCCGTGCTTCTTCATGCTCAAAGCTCCATGCATCCTTTAATTCCATCTCTAGGTGCTACCCTTAATGCTTCTACATTGCAGATAAAGCTACTCTCTCAGGCCATGTTCAGATTACTGGTGCCAAGAACGCAAGATTTGTGGTCTTAGCAGTTGCATTCTTTATGTGTTCAATTGATTTTAAATGGTCTGCAGCTCATTATACATCATGCAACTTCCTATTTCTGGAATACTAAATATTTGTTTGCAAATAAGCAGTTCAGAGCACTAGAGTTTCTTCCCATAGCACATTCAATAGACCTTACTATTCCCTTGTATTCTGACCTACATCGAGTCTCATGTAGCAACAAATTATCTGTCCTGAATTTACATCAGAAGTTCAAGAACACCACGGTTTTTTTGCATTGTAGAAGACTTCTTTTGTCTAGACTGTTGCATTCCAGTTTTCTCACCATCCAACTTGCTTGGGAGTTCTTGTTGTTATGGCATTTATTAGCAATTTCAAAGTAGTCAATGAACAATTTGCTGCACAAAAAAGGGTATATTCGTGTTTGTGCAAAACCAAAATTTAATATGATCTAGACTGACAGTATCTCTTTATTTCGCTTTGTGCAAAGCAAAGTTGGAGTTTAAAATTCAATTTGGGCATGTGTAAGTATTATGTAATTATTGCTTCCAAGTGCACATTTGAGAAGAAGACAACATTGGGTAGCCTATATTGTGGTCAAGCTAAGTACAAAAGACAAAGCTTAATGTGAGAAAGAAATGAAGAATCTTCCTTGGCAGATTATACTATTATAAGGTATCTATATGACATGTTACAATTACTTCGAAATGGGCAACTTGATTACAAGCACTTCCACTATTAGATTTCCAAGAAGCATGCACATAGATATCTCGGACGAAAATGAAATGTTTAGCACCTGGAAAAATATTCCTTCAACACAAGACTTCAAGAAGTGAACAATACTATCATAAAAGGAATTCTTTCACTCCATCCCGCCATGCAACCGATGTTAAACTTGCTTGCTAACAAGGTGAAAGCTTTCAAGGACAAGTACACACACAAAATATGTCCATGACAAGTAACAAGAATCATCAAATCGAAGCTAAAAAATTAATCAAAAGATCTATGTTGTTATCTTAACAATCTATTAAACAACTTTTACACATTGTTTTTAGCAATTAATCAAAAGGCATTGTTATCTTAACAATTCATTAGACAATTTTTAGACTCACAGTTTTTAGCTTCAGTAAAGGTGTGCTAAATTGTGGGTGCTTGCTTTACCTTCATCTTGTTTTGATTGCTATTTCTAGTTCGCACAACGATTTACAAGCCAAAGAAGCCATGGACAAAGTATGATAGGGTTATTTTACATTTTTTTTCTCTAACAACATAGTGTTTCTTCATATTTGGAGGCGTATTCTTATTTGAAGTGATAGCAAATATGGAATAATAAAAAAAATTAGGTTTGGTGCTTTTGCATGTGCAATGGTATCATAGTTGGTCCCCAAATATTACCAAACAAACAATGTGATATCTCATTTGTTAGCACCTAAGATTCCATTATCACCCAAAGCCATAAAGAATCAACATTCCACATGAGGCTTGTTGCTTAACATTTTACTTCCTTCCTTCCTTCCTTCCTTTTTCAACGAAAAGGCAATTAACAATTTTATATCATAGAGCAATGTAAACACTAAATTAAATTATTTGTTTGCTCCAACCTCATTAAAACTAATTAATAAGCACGTCGAAAGCCCACTCCGTACATATGGCCACGTCTTCTTGCTAGCATAAGTGGGGACAATAATTAGATTTAGTAGTTTTGAACGTCATACCACATTGGCAAGATTCCTCCTAGGATATATGACAATTCATTCTCAAACACACCGCCACACATAATGGGACTCGCACTCACCCACTTCATTCTCAGCATACTAAGTGACTAATGTGTTGTGTTGAGGGAAATGGTGCATGCAATGTGCATTTAACCATAAAGGTAGCAACTTAACTGATACATCATGCAAAAAAAAACCTCAATGCCATACAAATATATGCCCCTACTATTATGCGGCAATGTCAGGCACCCATTTTGCATTTTTGTACCCTTTTTTTGCATTGATGTACTTTAACTACTTCTAAAGGTGACAGTTTGTCCATAAGTTTTGGACATGTTTATGGCCTATGCCAAAGATATAGTCAACAATTCGAAGTTTTGTGATAGCTAGAACATCAGGCAAGAAGGTAAATGTTGACATATTACGTAGACATGTTTGTGTGCAAATGGTTATGACAAGGCAGTAGAGATTTTATTTATTTTTTATAGAATAGAATAGAATAGAATATGATTTTATAAGGATGTCTCAAAAATATTCATTTAATCTTTTCTTCATTTTCGTGCAGAGGAAAGCATGACCTATACCAGCATATAATCAGCAATTCAAGTTTTGTGATAGCTTGAACAATGGGATCGGGCAAGAAGGCAAACTCCATGATGTCACATGTCTACAACTAATCCCCGGCATCGCCAGGCACACATTTCTAGTATTCTCTAATTTTCTACTACATTAAGTAAACCTGTATCCATGTTAACAGTTCAAATATTATGCTACATTGGATGAGACATGTCCGCATTTTAACAATTCAAATATTGTATTGTCGAAAAACAATTTAAGCTCCTGTCTGCAATTTAACAGTTAAAATATATTATTCATGGAAAGCAAGGTTAGCTTATATATATTTGATGATACTGGAGTATGATAAAGACTACGCTTACAAATTTATAGTAACATATTTATAGTAACATATTTGATGATACTAGAATATAATAAAGGCTGCACTTTATGAATTTATAGTAACATCTATGCACGAAATGTTTTTCCTTTTTTTCATTGACACTTTTTTTCATTTATAGTATCATCATTGGCAGTATCATTTCCAATGACGTCTCACTCATTTATAAAGGGTGAAATCACACTATTGCCCCTCCCCCTACTTCCGTTTCTTAAACCCAACTAAATTTTGCCACGTTGGCAAAGGAAGAGTGGAACCTATCACACTAGCAGACTAAATGGGCTCACCGCAGTCGCAGGGGTTGAGGGGCGAACGAGGATGGGTGCGAGGAGCCCCTCGCGGATCTCCGGCCCCACATCATCCCATTTCGACGTGGTGCGATCTCCGCCTTCGCAAATCCATCCAAGCGCAGTGCTGCAAATTGGTTTCCTACGCTCTCAAGATTTCGCCGGCCGCGGGCGGATGTGCGTAACCTCGCTGACACGTCATCTTGGAGAACCCCCGTGATAGTGTGATTTCACCCCAATCTCAAGAACAAAAAAGCATTAATGTATGATACAACCATATCCATGAGGGCGCTATAACGAAAGTAACTCTTAGGACAAGTATTATTAATTTCAAGGATACTCCGATACTCCTAATGGCCTCACGCGGTTTTAACCCTTCTTCGACACCCCATTTCCACCAATAGCCGAACATTATTATACATAATATGAAGATCCATAACAATAACACGATAACCTTCCTACTCCTTACCTTATGGTCTTCTTAGCTTATGGTCTTCTTTAGCTTATGGCTTTTGGCATTCTTATAGTTACCTCACCTTTGACCTTTTGACCTTTAATGAGGTTTTATTCCTTGACGTTTGACCTTTGAGCTTTGAGGTTTTGTTCATACCACCCTAAATGGCCAAAAATACAAATATGGTTTTGCGCAAATGGCCCGCGGCGCTGTGGTGATTGAATGCAAATATGGCCGTGGATATTGGCTAAAGCAAGCAAGTCCCGGTTTAGAAAACTTGAAAAAGGTCGGCTTTTTTATTTCTCTATGTCGGATCTGTACACTTCAACTTTGTCATAAAGCTTAGATTTGGAGCAGCTGTTAGCCTAAGGTTTCGCCAGATCCATAACCTGCAATTTCTGTCACGTTTTGACTCAGCGTTGCACCTAAGGTAAATATAGAAGCCTGGATGATGCTGATACAGTTTTCACAGCTTGCTGTATATGCACAACAAGGACTGAGTCATGAGGCTCCTTCAGAAAATGCATGATGACGCATTGAACCCAAACAAGGCCACTAAGTTATTGTGGAGTGTTCTACATGCCTGCATTTTTTAGCAGTGAACATGAATCAGATATTTTTTTTTCTACACAACAAACTGATTGACATGTATTCGAAATGTGGGAGCATAGAAGATGCTTTGAAAGTATTAAAACAATGGCCTATGAAGGACATGATATTCTGGAATGCAATGACTCTCACGGCACTTCATCTGTTTGACTAGGTATATAATAAAAGTATAAATCCAGATGGATTCATCTATAGCTCTGTACTCAATGCATGTAGCAAATTTGGGAGCCCTTGAAAAGGGCAAACAAATTCATGCTTCTGCTATGACAGCTCCTTGTGCATCAGATTACTTTGTGTCAAATATGTTGATCAATATGTATGCCAAGTGTGGAAATATGAAAGCTTCAGAAGTAGTGTTCAATGGCATATCTACACTTGATGAAATTTCTTGGAACAGTCTGACTGGGATATGGGTTGTCTCGGGATCACAAGACAAAAGGCAGCCACCTTCGTTGCCATTCTTAATGCATGCACATGCACCTTGGCTAGAGAATGTGGTAAATGGGTGCGGTAAAGATGTGATGGAGGCTTTGTATTTAATGTAATGTATTGTCGGATGCTTGGAGGATACGATATGATGCTGGAGGCAAAGGGATGTTGGCATGCTTTTATTAACAGGTCACCTTGTGAAATGAATGAACAGCTCCCAGCATAGGCTCTAATCTCAGGATCATGCAAGTTTTGACAGTGGAAGATCCAAGACTACTATGAACATAATCAAGTTTTTGCAGAATCTGTTTATCTGCAAAATCCTACCTTATCCTCCCTTCTTCTGTGTAACTAGCAAATACACCAAAGCAGATTGATCATATGCAAGCCTCTATTGTATTATCTATTACAGATTTTAAACCCCACAATAAGATCCTTTCGGGACAGTTTAAGAAATGTTCACTTGAATTCCAAAGTGGGTACTTAAAAACCCACAATTATATAATGGCATCATCCATCTCCAATGAGCTTATTCTGTAGTCAACACTTAAAGATGTTTGGTATTCACAGGCAGTAGAAGCCATGCCAGATCTTGCAGTTTTTCTCTTTAAAGATCTGAAGATTTGTGTTCTCAAAAATCCAGAAAATGGATGGTTGTAGAATATTTATGATTCAAATTTATACTGCTGCAGTGAGAAAACATCATGCTTTTCCATAGTTCCTTTTTGAGTATCTACTTTAGCTGCCATATAGCATCTCATTTTTTCTTACTTTGAAGACAAAGGTGGTTAAAACTGGGCAACATTTGAAAGAACACCATGCAAGAAATAAACAATCTATAATGATATTATGTATCCAAACCTGACAGTAAAATACCTGATGGACCTACATGCCTTATATAATCCTCTTGAATCACCAGATGATCACCGTCTTCAAACAAGAAATGTTTTATTCATGTTAAGAAATGGAATGTGGCTGCACAGGAAGACAATAATGATGCCTGTTATGTAGTTGAAGAAATTCAAAAATTTACCATCTAGATAATTTCCAATAAGATATGATTGTGGAGATATTAAAAGTCAATTTCTTTCTTATGTGCAAAAACTATAGTTAGCTTTTAATTTGTTTGCTTCTCACATGGACGAACACCTGTCAAAGATGAATGACTGTCTTCATCCAGCACTCTTCAAGCAGATACATAAGATTAAAAACAAGATGCACCAAAAAGTAATGGGCTTACCAGTTAATCCTCAAAATTCATTGGAGCATTGGATTTGAGGCATTCAGATGTCCCAAATATATGTTGCCTGCAATGCAGCCATTCCTCCGATAAGACATGGGCTTCAACCCAGAAACAAAGCAAGCATCCATAAGGAATCATAAACTGCGTAATTTGCAAGCATGTTTTGTTTCCTCGATGCATATATGAGCATAACAAGCACTGCCAAATCAGAAAGAAGATTACGTCAGGCATCAAGTCTTCCATTTTCGTTGGATTTCTTACCTCCTTACATTAAAAACTGCATTTGAGTCCAACCATCGACAACGATAAGAAATCACATGTTTGGTTAGGACAGGAAGTTTCGCGGCAGAGAAATAGAAACGGCACATAACAACATTCTAAATAGTTTCGCCACATAACAGCATTTGAAAAAAAAAGGAAAAAAAGCAGTTGAGATGCGAGTGGTGGAGTTAGAAAGAAGAAGAGGACCATACTTGGCCTTTACAACATCTGCAATTGGTCATGACATCATCAATATCCATAGACACATACAAACAGATCTAAGCAGATAATCAAACCTCTGGAGTAGCATGAGGATAATGAATGGAGACAAAATTTAGGATCATGTGCTGCCCATCTAATACTAAGACCTCTGCGATCATAAAGAACATTGAGATCTAGAGTCTGATGTTCGATCAATCCCAACAATAGAGCCAACCAAACCAGTATGATAGAGCACGGAGCCATGGCTGACAAAATTTGTGAAGAAGCTCAATGTTGATCTACGTTGGCCAGAAATTTCAAAGCTAATGAACGGTCTATAAATCAAGTTATACAGGGCCGCACCGACCATCGTCCAGGGTAGAACGACGCTGCATAACAGCAAATAAAATTGAAAGAAAAATCCAACGTTAAAAAATAAAAGTAGGAAAATCAACGCCTAAATGCGCACAAACTATCCCATTTTGCCATTAGTATTATACTAGTAAACGTGTGCCGGCGTTGCCGGCAACGCATGGTGTAAGCTTTCATAGATGCCCTACATATTTCATAAACGGTTAAGTGTTTAAGATTTGTAGTATAATCTTGGAGTTATTTTGCATATATTTGTGGCTTTATGGACTTTGTTAATGTAGATGCCCTACGTATTTCATAAACGGTTGTGTTTAAGATTTGTAGTATAATCTTGGAGTTATTTTGCATATATTTGTGGAAAAATTATGGACTTTGTTAATGTTGATGTCATTGAGCTGGTTATAAGTATGCGAGTGTTTATATCCATCATACATATTTTGTAAAAAAAAACTACATGCTAAGATTCTAGGCGCATGGGCCACTCTACCAAAGGTAAGCATGCAATTTCATAATTTCCTAAAGCTCACCCATAATGTCAACACCTATAACCTCTGTTGCATGTATAGACGCATGATGTAAATTTAAAAGGCTAAACAAAAGTAGGATAATGAACAAACTTTCGTCAATATCACCTCCTATTTTGGATTATTGCTTTTACTTTATAATAGATTATGGAAAATGAAAATCATAAAGTCCCTCTACTTTTACTTCATTAATTGCTTTTACCTTATGTATGGAAAATAAAAATCATGAACTCCCTCAGTTTTACTTCATTAAACAATCGGACATGGCAAATGGCATGGTGTCTGACAATTTTCCAAAGTTGAATTATAAGAGTGAAAAAAAGGACCACAATAGCATAAGCTAAACGCTTAAATGCTTTACTGTTACAATAGCTCTTTCTTTTTAGCTGAAATATTGCAAAGAAGCATCAATCATTTAGATTTAAAACCATACATTGATATGTCAGAAGTGCATTTCCATTTTGCAGGCTACATATGTAGCAAAATAACAGGGGGTTCCAGGGGGATTTGATATAGATATAATTCTTGAAACCATAGACCATATCCCTAAAACAATTCCTAAAACAATTCCTAAAACAATTTAATGCATAGATTTAAGATAAAAAATAGTCACATTAGCTCACTGGTTAGATTGGTTAAAGTAGTCTTATTAGGACATTGAGTTATTTCGGTAAAGGTTCGAATTATTGTATTTCATATGTAAAAACTTAATCGAAACTGTATAGAGGCTCGATATACCATCAAAACCTTAGGCAAACTCGTATTTGACATCTTCAAATCATAGGCGTCCCCAATCATAATTTAGCATAATCAAAAACAAGAGGTGTCAGGCTCCAACATACGATGCCGGTAGTAGAATCGGCGAGATCCGGCTTATTTGTGGTAGTCGGGGTGCACCTCGTTTACAATCAATTAGATCATTTGGAATGGAATGATTGGCTTGAATACTTTGGGCATAGGAAGCTCTTATATTCGGGGTAAATACAAAGATCAAATGTGGCGAATGAGGATGATGAGACATGATGATGTGCTAAATTTTCTCCCAAACATATGCATTCCAAATTGTCCTACCTAGTTAACTCAATGTTATGGCATATTCTCCTAAAGCGATTTTAAGTTATCGCTTTTCTTTTCCAATCGACAACACAAAAGATATGTGCCAAAGCAATTGCGGACCTCCCTTTGTGGCTCTTTATTTTCACAATGAATTGACATCGATAGCACTTAGTGCAACTTCATAGAAGGTGTTGCACATTAAATAAGGTATCTCCAAATGTATACTTTTCTACCATAACAAAGTGGCACTATTCTGCCAAAACATCTTCTTTTTTAAAATGGGAAGGTGTTGGTATGTGAAAATCTTGGAGCATACATGTCGCGGCGACATGCGGCCTTCCCTTCTCCCCCTGCCGGGACGCAAATCACAACAAACTCTCCCTTTCGGTTACCTTGAGTCGCATTTCTTTGAAACGCAGCCGATTTCTCGGGGACGGTGGATCTCGGTTATGGCAGTGATTGGGTTGGATGATTGGATCTACGTTACGGCAATGCAAGCCGCATTGCTTAGGGTTTTAGGTTTAGCGGCAAATCGGTCTTCTTGCAATGTTCTTCATTGCTTTACAAAATAGCAAATGCGCCATAGCCACTCCACAAACCGGCCATATCAGGTGGAGCCCCTGAGCTTCGGTATGTAAGCCGGACCTGTATTCGAAAGTCATGACCTTCCCCATATTAAGTCGTCTCCTCGACCAAAAGCTTCACATCACCTTCATAGAAGCGGCTCGCCCGGCATTTTAATGTCCTACATTTTTTAGGTTCTCGATTTTGTTGGCCTTTCTACAGGCGGCGGTGGTATAAGAAAAATATTCGTGGAGCCCTAGCTGAGCTCGGATGCCGGAGGAGCCCCATGTTGAAGTCATTTCTTTCGGTAAAGCTTCACATCATTTTCATCAGCAGCTTTCTTCAACATTTTAATGTCTTACAATTTTTGAGTTCTCGATTTCGTTGATCTTTCTATTTGCGGCAGTGGTATAAAAACTGCTGAAGAATCTTTTTTGTTTCTTGATATATTTGTGCCCAAGCAGTGCGTTTGCATACTAGCATGAATACAATCTGCTTGATGCCAAAAAGTGGAAGCCGGGCTATGTTGAGCTGGCCTTTGTTCAAAAGCTGGTATTTTCGGCTGTTAAATAAGATTTCGGCTTTTGTGGCTTGAATCATATATGCATCTCACTTTTGATAAGTCGCTATCAGCGAGCAGTGATGATGGCAATGCACAAAAGGACTTTTTCCTTAGTCCAGTAGATTTTTGGTAAAACATTTGGTTGCTTCTATATCTTGGCGTGATTAAGACCCTCTCATCATTCATCTATTCACTATTTCAAGGTAATTAATCGAGGATTAATCTATTGCAGATTCATTACACATTAAATGGCCTTTTGAGACCATTTTGTGTGCATATGTGCGAGCTTTAGGAATTTGCACTCCAACTAGGCAAGCGAAGAGGAGGTATAATCTCCGCTCTATATTTTGTAAGGAACTTGAGTGGAGGTATTGTGTGATCCATCGGCAACTTTAGCTTACACTTTGCATTTTCGAATGAGCTTGGGCGCTTATTTTTTTGCTTGGACTGTTTTGCATAAACTTTGTGAGTAGGGCTTCATTCCCTAAGCACTTAAGTCATCTTTTTTCCATAGCCCAAAGAAAAAGCGACCCAAAAGAGGCACCATGGATTTTTGTTTACACATGAAGTTTTAAAGCAATTTTAGATTTCTTTGTATGTTTTAAATCTTCTTTGATTTATGGGAATCTCTAATATTTCTACCTTCTCGATCCTAGCCACAAAATCCCGTATCCAAGGGCAACTTTTAATCCCTCAGACTCTTATGCCTTTCATCTTTATATACATTTTATAGCATTCTATTTACGCTTTTTGATGTTTATCGACTTTTTCTAAGATCTGCTGCAGGTTTGTGTAGAAATGACATCTAAGCATTGATGCAAAGATGCTTGGCGGATCTTTCATAAATCCTGTTCTCAAGCTCCTATTTCTGATGATATAATTGCCATGGAAAGGTATAGAGCAGATCCTTGAAGCAAATTTTCCTCTCATAAATGTCTTCGGTCTCGTTACTAATTTCTTATAGTTACCCAAAGATTATAGTTCCTTCAAAACAAGTATGGTTTCAAGCTTTATATGCATAGATCATGAAGGGAGCGGGGTAGTCATACACCTCAGCATCAAGTTACTCTCTTAAAATTCTATACACGTTCATTCTTGATGGCCCATGGTGGTTTAGACTCAGTTGTTGTATGCAATTACATTGTTCTCAGCATTGTATGCCATAGCATTATGCTGATGTTTGGTTTCCTTGGCTATTTGGCACACATACTCAACAAAAACAGCTATTGTTGTGTACTGCATATGGTGCTTATGCAGAGGTTGATCAGTCAGTGGCATTTATCATGTTCTATATTTTGCAGGAAACGCCTTCAAATTCTGGTGAACCTAAGTTAAAACTTTTGGATAACGCATCTAACATTTATGCATCTTTTACATCAAATATGCAATGGCATTACATTTGTTTTCTCATCTATCATCCATGAATGTAGAAAACACCTTTTATAATTGTTTCCATAGACATATTTAGAGGGATGAGTTGCCTCCAGAAACAAAATTTGCTTCTCCAGCTGCTGCTTCCTCAAGAAAGTATTGATATGGACAAGAATGCTTGGTCATGTAAACTTATGGTTTTAAAGAACAAGACAGCATGCCATAGATCGTATGGTTGAGCTTGGTCCAAATATTGATGCATGCAACTAGACACAAGATGATTGCAAATTAAAAGATGCTAAAACTCAACAGTTTAATAACTCGGCGGTTAACTTCTCCGAAACTTGATGTCGACATCAACTACATGGATTAAGCATCTGGAAAGCAAAAGGTATTGCAAGGTGAAAGACACAGGTACGCAGAATGATTTTTGTGTGCAAAATTATCTTCAAGGGTGAAGGATGGAGACTGAGATATAAGGCAACAGCTGGCGAAATGGAGGATGAAGTGCAATTGCAACTTCTTCTCACATGCACAAGGCTCAAATGGCATTTTTGATCTGCAAATAAACAATCAGGTCACATCTTCAATAAACTGCTATTTTCAAAGTCTAGCAACAATTGACATCTGAATAGAGCTTGCCGGTTCTTGATCACACCTTAAAGTTGGCCATAAAAAGCCTGATTAAATTTTATAAATGGAACCACCCCCTTATAAATAGATATTTCTAAGATGAGATGATAGTCTCCAGCGTGTAAAAGAAATCATACTCAATGGAACGTTTTTGCTAGCTTTGCATTTAAGTCATCATGCCATAAGTCAGCATATTTCATTCTTCCATAATAAGACCTTTCTGTAAGGAAGAGTTATGAACACTCACGTGCAGCAGGATTTTGGAAAAAAATGGTAGTTAATGCCACTAATTGATGTGGTCATCGGGTCCCTAATGCCATTGAATGTTTGTTTCATGAATCATCTAATAAATCATTTAATGCAATCCTTTTTATATTCAATATTACAGACTTAACAACCTTGCCCTATCAATCTTCATGAACAACTCCAATCCCTCCATGATTCAAGTCAATATGCAATTGTTAATACAACATAGTTTTTCACCTTATCTATAAAATTTGAGATGACATATATCAACTCTCACATCAATCAACATTTATCGTTTGGGGTGTATTATTGTTTGGGGTGTCTCACAATTTTTTGTGACCATTAGATCATGCAATATCCCGCAGAATATTCCATGGCAGTCCCTGTAATCCCCATGCAAATCAAGATGGGGTCAAACAGGCCCATGTTGACCCGATTTGCAAGGAGGCATTTAAAAACACAAATCCAATGGTTATCGTTCTCGCATCAACCATACAACATAGCAAACATACTGAACTTCTCATAGCAAACGTTTCTTGCTTCTATTTCTTTAGAGGAATTGAAGCTCAGAAGACAGAACAAAAGAAATATATGCACAATAGAAAACCGAGCAATAGCAATAGACCCTAAACAAACACACAAGAAACAGAAGAACCAGTCCAGCCTTGGCTGCAAATCGATCCTTCTCCACTGTTCAGTGACAAATCTGCCGAATTTAACAAGGTTAGGCCCTAACAAGGTTTTCTTCTTAATATTGTTTTTGCAACAATATCTTAATGGTCGTTTTTCTCAAAAGATATGGGACGCAGTTACTTTGGCCCAAGTGAAAACTGGTCATTATCATGCACACATAAATCCCACTTTGGCACGGGGCCCCAAGCTTATTTGCTTGCTTCATTGTCGAGGAACAAGCTTGTAGCTATTGCATCAATTCGCATACGGGGTCCCACAGTCTCACATTGAGGCAATTAGATGGGGCGGCCGCATTGCAGCGGCGAAGCGACTATGTGCTGTTGCCGATTCTGAGTTATTGAAGATGAAAGCCATACTCTTCCGAGTTGCCACCCTTTTGAGATAGTCCTAATCATTTTTCGACCTTAGCATTCCATTCCACGCTTCCACAACTTCTCGGTACCACCATCATGCATGACTTGGCATTATACATACTTGAGGTTCTAGATAAGCGTCGCAATTCTTGAGCCCTCATTAGTCATTATCTAAACTTGTCTAGTATCATCATTCTTGCAAAAGGTTTTTCCCTTGAAAACCTTCGAGGCGAGGGTTTTTAATCCTAGTAGTAATGATTGTACTAGCCCATTGTATGGGTCCCATGACCTATTGGTCTTCGTGGACGTTAAAAAAACTATTCTATTCTATTCTATGAAAACCTCATTTCTTACTCAAACTCTGCCACATTTTCCCTTGCACAAACTCCCAAGTAATGTGCCACCCCATGAGCTAAATTTGAAGAAGGGATAAACATACCCCAGGGGCAGACAATGCATAAGATGCGTACATATTCCCCAAAGCCTATCCTTTCACATGGGCAATTGTACGTAGCCTTCTCAAGTGTACAAAACCAACAAGGAATTTGGGCCGCCATTAAAGACCCACTATCCATGCCTCAATAAGGCTCCAATGGGGTTTCATGGTTCAATGGAGGTAAGTGTCAGATCCTTGAATAACATTTAGATGTCCACATAGTGCATGTATAGGTGTTTCACATAGTGCATGTATAGGTGTTTTTATTCAAGGCTTATCATGTTTCTTTGGCCTTTATTGACCTTCCCAATTGATGTAGATCATGGGGCACTATACACCTTTTGTACATCAGGAACTTGAAAATCCTAAGCCAAGTTGGTGATTATGAGCTTACCCAGTTTCTATTAAAATATAAAATAATATGCCAGCATCGCAAATGAGCTTTAAATCGAGCCGATAGATGATCCTAGAGTTCTTTGGATTATGTTCTTCATGATGGGGATCTATTGAGGCTTACGAACATATATTTTATAGTTTTAGATTGCACCAAAAATATTTTCTATTTGTGTGTAGCAGAATTGTTTTGTTTAATTTTGGTTAAAGGCAATTTGTTGATATAACTGGCAATTGTTAAACCAAGAACTAAACATGTTTTTTTACGAGTTTGTTCGTACTTTAACGGTAATATTTGTTCTCTATTGCACCTACAACATATATTGCCATAAATGCAATCCACACATCCAATAATGCCCGGCATCGCCGGGCACACGTTTCTAGTTATATTGAAAATGTCATCCAAGTTACGTTATCTTGCATCTTCGTTGCCGATGGAAACTCCTTTTACCAAGGAGTCATGCCAGCACAAAAGATAAGACATTATACCTGATGAAATGTTGAAAAAAAGCCAGCATGATTGCAATCCACAGCAAGAAGTGATTACATCTAAAACCTACAGGAGCAGCAATAACAAAAAATGCAGAATAAAAGGCTTTAAAAAAAAGATGGCATGACAGTTAAATTACATGAGTTCACATCATCGATGAAAACATGCTGCATAAGAAATTAGGAGATTGTTGTGCAATTGATAGAAGATAATTCTGAAAAAACTATTTACATTTCTCATAGTCATACCCATAGTCATATCCATGCCGCTTTGCCTAAAAACTAAAAAGAAAAGCACAAAAGTTAATACTAAAGAAAGTATACTTTTGGGAAAAAACTTACTTTCAGAAAGCAGAACAGTATGAAAGCTCCTTTTACATAAGTGAACACTCCCATTTAAAACAAAGAAATCAGAATGTGGATAGCCTCTGTGCACACACTGCAATCAAATAATACTCAAAATAAAGGCTTTTAAGGCTTAAATCCTGCAAATATAGATCAACATATGCATCTAAAACAGCAAAAATGAAAACCAGAGAGCTGAGCTTAAATAATCCGAGATGCTCTCCTCTGAGTTAAATATTTGTGTGCAAAACAACCACCTAACGCGCCACTCCTTTTGAGTCTTGGGAGAATAAGGACGTTTAGAACAAAAAGCATAACCACCTGTTATATTTATATGATGTCACTGCAATGTAGAGGAGCACCATATCTAGATGGCATAAAATACAGTAAGAGGAATATTGAGTCGTCTGCATCAAATCCAGAGGAAAAACAACACAAAGAAATAAGCACACAACACTGGATTTTCAACATGCAAAGAAGCCATGAAAAATACGTTGTTATGGACACTGCCTTGCAACAACGAATCCTTGCACCAACAGATCAAATCAAAATCTGTTGTTGCCTACTTGGTTGCTTGCTGTTGCTGCCGCCTTACTTGCCTCAAACCTGCGGAATGGGACCTTATCTAAAAATCAATTTCTCAATTACAATCAAGAAAAAAGAACTAAAGCATAAGCAGCAACCTACAATGGAAGGACTGCTTCCAAAACCACCAATAGTCAATCGGCAAACCAAAAGCGTGCGCCCATTCCAGGTATCTTGTAGGAGCTTCGACTTGCTTACTGGAACCCGGTATACAAACCTGGCGATGGTACAGTTCAGAAACATGAAGCAGCTGCCATGACGACTCAATCCGCAATGGGTCCCTTTGGAACATAAGCTGGATAGTCCCAATGCATTGATAATCAAAAAAGAAAAATCTCTAAAGAAAAAAGGTTAAGAAAGCACCTGCTTGCTGCCAGAAGAGGTGTGCTGGATGCCTCTGTTGTTGCCGCTCTGCCACAGATGAGAACGTCACATATTAGGAAGCGGCCGTTACGTCTGAGAGGAGCACGAATGGATCAAACCGTAAGAGAATTATTGCCGAATTTTTTTTCCCTATTTTCGTATGATTAGATGGGAAGGAGGAAAGATAGCCGGAAAGACCGTAGTTTGGCATGTGCAAAAACTGGCCGATTTGCCCGCGACAAAACGCTAAGATTTGCCATCGAAAACACACCTCTGTAAAAGCAGGATAAATGGACCGGGGATTTTTGGGTGCCGCGAGGTTTTGAGGGTTGTATAGATAAATGCTCCCGCGACTCCTCTTGCAAAATGCAAGAGTTAAGGAAATATATGTTTCAAGCACTCCATGTCTCAAGCACTCCTGTCTCTGATATGTTTCATATCCGCTTCACCAACTCCTCCCCACTGAAAAATCCGCATCGAGAATCCTAAAATCTAAAAATCCGGTTGCTTCAATCCTCTCAAAGCCGCACCTTAAAGCCGTTGTCACCTCCGCTCGAGCTTCGGACATTCTTGCTATCACAAAAACATCTTGAATCTCGGCTTATGGCAGAGGAATGATGGAGAGGAGAGGACGGTAAAAACGCTCCCTTCAAGAAAACGTAACCCATTTTTTTGGGGACGGAGAGAGAGAAAGTTTCGCAAAGAGAAAATTACGTCGGAAATATTTTTGGATTCCAAAACTCACTTTTTAGCCGAGAAAAAGCGTTAAGCGCCCAGCGTTGCATTGCCGGAAAAAAACATTTTAAGTAAGGAGATATCTTAATATTAATAAGGTTATAAGGATGAGGGGGGTTCCTAATGCCCCCTCATCCACACCCCATAAATGTATGCCCATGGGTTCCCCTTAATCCCCACCGCTTTGCAATAAAAAGAAGGCTTCCAGATCTTGACAGATCATGGGAAACTATATACAGGGTCAGGGATGGTCATGCATGGGCATGCAGGCCCATCTCCAAACCGTTGGATGGAAGGGGGCAGCCGGAATCTTAGCCGTCCAATTTAGGTAGGAAGGTGGGAGGAAGGTGTTACATTTGGGGCATTAGATCTGAGCCATTGCCACAAGAGGGCTTTAACCTTGGCCGTTCGTTAGAAGGGGTAAGAAATTAAAATGATAGAAAGCAGGAATTCTGGCAAGCCTGTTCCTGCCATAGCCATGGCCAGGGCATTTGTTTTTGGCATCAAAGAGTAGGCGTGAGGGGAGGATGAAGATCACGGGAGAGCGACAATCGATGCAGTTGGCAACCCTCTTCCTGATGAAACCTTGAAATGCTGTCAGGAATCAGATGTTGTTCTTCTTGCAGCTATCGGAGGGTATGCCTTTTAATCTTCTACTTTTATAATTTAACTGCCTTCCTTTATTCTGTTGTTCTAGTGCAGATATAAGTGGGACACAAATCCCTCTCATTTGAGGCCTGAACGTGGGCTCTTGGGCTTGCGAGCTGGGCTTCGTGCATTTGTTAATCTAAGGCCAACATCTGTTCTACCTCAGATATGAATTTTGTGGACTACCTTATATACAATTGGTTCTTATGCTGAGGTTGGAGATGCAGCTAGGTAGTTCCACATTGAAACGTGGAGTTGCTGAAGGGATCGACATCATGGTCATCAGGGAGCTGACTAGAGGTACATGTTTGTTCTGGCCATATTTTATTTGTCAGTGTCAAAATGGTCCAAACCTCTTGGTGTTTTTTTACAACAGGAATTTACTTTGAACAAATCCAGATGGGGATCGAATTGGCTTCAACACCGAAGTCTATTCTATACCAGAGGTAATTTTGTCCTTCAAAGGGTTTTAAAGTAGTTTGAAAGAAATAGCAGAAGATAGTTGTTATCATACAGATTGACAGGATTGCTCGAGTCGGCTTTGAGACAGCCAGGAAAAGGCGTGGTCGGCTTTGCTCTGTTGACAAGGCCAATGTATTGGTAGCATATCTTTTCCGTTGCTATTTTTGGGTAAGATTCATACTGTGATTATCGCTTTGATCTCTGAGAGAGCAACGCTATTGCTGTTTCTCGTGGCTTGTGGGCTCAAGATTCGTCGATTTTGCTGCTACCTCCAAGAGGAAGAACAATACCTTGCAGTGTTTGTAGGTTGTAAATGTCTAAATGTTATTCTATTCTAGGACTAGTCTTTATCTGTATTCTGACCGAAAACAAATAGGTTTAGCCTCCTCAAATGAAGACTGTATCAGGTATAGATTGCTTTGCTATGGTAGTTATTTTTTTTTTACATTTCAATTCAAGATAAGAAATGCGCAGATGGATTCTGCATTGTCCAAATGTAGGTTCTGCATTGCCCATTAGGTCCAAATTAGTTGCTGGCGATTAGGTCAACGTGGTCTTACTCTGGCTATGGTGATGTAGATTAAGAAGAATCATTGGAACGGACGTTACTGGTGGTTAGGGAGGTTTTCGATTACAAGATCCCGCCTACAATGATAAGCGAAGCTTGTAAGTATGGTGATGGCTACAATTCGATAAGATTTGGTCTTGAAGATTAAGGGTGGTATCTTTGAAAGATAAATGTGAGATCAGATTGGAAAATTCAAATACTGGAGAACTCTTTGCTTGCTGTCATGTTCATCCTGGCCAAAGGGATCTTTCTTTGTTGGGGCTGTTCGATTCTCGGGGCGGATGATGGGCATGGGAAACATGCCTTCATAGAGCTTGGTTTTGCTAAAAGGAATGATGATTTTAACTTTAATGTAACTTTATCTGATCATGAGAAGAATGTGAAGTGTGAGATGGATAAGGACCACGAAGAAGGTGACCAGGAGGAAACCATACCACATCATGGCTTGGATCTGCACTTGAAGGTAAGAGTATTTTTTTAACTGCTGAGCTTATGGTGCTGATCATTCTAACATCCCATATTAATACAAATTTAATTTTAAAGGATAAATGGAGACTTTTCATTCGTATGTATCAAATTAACCTTAGATATGTCTTTTCAGTAGTGTCCCCATTGCTATACACAGATTTATTTTCTTGCAAATTTGAAATCCCTCAAACCTGAAAATGTAAGGTTGTAAATATTAACATATTCCGGCATTTTCCTTTGGTCCTTGCATGTTCTTTCAATTGAGCTCCAGGATGCATTTCATGTTCATAATTGTGATTATGTAGCAAGAACTTTTGCTTCTATGATCGTTGTTGAATGGTTTTATTACTATTGTTTGCAGGTTCAATGCTCTTGCAGCGAGCCCGACAACTCAAAAGCATTGTTGGTGTTGAGATATTACCACTATACTGGCGACGTCTTTTTATTTCCATTTTATTCAAGATAAGCGGTGTAAGCCTAACATAAGTCTTTTAGACAAGTATGTGCAAGTCTAACCAAATGCCTTCTTTAGATGTTCTGTGAGCCTTCTGCCACAATTTCTGCCCAGTAGTATCACTTGCTACTTGGAATGACTTGGAGCAGGTCTAGAAAACCTTCTTAGTACGAGCACTAGGGGTGAAGTCCACAGTCCCATATCAAATTCTACTGCGGGAGACGAGGATTCTTGCCTCTTGAGGGCCCTTGGATCGCCACATTGTCTATTTTCGAGAAGGTGGTCAAAATGGGCGATGCTCGTCTCCCTAAACTAGCTTATATCATGGCAATGGAGCCTTGCCGCCTCAAGGCCTGCTGGAGGGAAAAAGAGAGCTCAATGGTTGGCTAATGTGCGAGAACACAGGTGCATACATGTGCAAACAGAGGCAGATCGCCATAGCTTGAGGCAATATCTTGGCGCTTGCTTCCTCGGTAAGCTTTGGGATGCCAATGCCCTTGAACAGTCAAGACAAAGACACTACCCGGCGCCACATAAATCCCACATTGGAACGAGGCCCGCAAATGCTACCTGCACTCCACTTGCCCATGAAAAGCAGGCGGACTCATTGCCTTCATTCGCCGCAGGGGCACATCATCTTCGAATTGAGGCGGGCGAGATGGATTGGTGAGCCACGCCGGGGCAGGCTCTGTCAATCTTTGCCAAATGGGAGTCATTGAGGATGAATCTCATACCCTTCAAAGTTGCCCAACATATGATCAAATTCGGACCGCGATATCTTTGAGTTGGTCGCCTGGCCAGCCGTTACATGTGACATTGAGCACACGGCATCCCGTGCAGGGTCTTTGGGATCATATCTTCAGGAGGTTATGGACATGCGAGATCAGCTATGTCCTCGGGCATACACTTGACATGTATATATACATTGATGTATACTTGTAGAGTTTGACAGCATTCTTATTACTGCCACGGTTTTTCCCTCGAAAACCCTTCGGGGCGGGGGTTTCTTTTAACCCGGACAGTAACTGTGCTCCTTATGGGTCTCATAGGCCGATTGGCCTCAGTGGACGATAAAAAATCATTCTCATTCTCATTCTCATTTTATCAATTACAGTTGATCAAATTATTGCAGGAGATGCAGGTCGATCCATCTAAGCAGGGGAAATTGGGCTTCATAACTGGCCTGGTGCCAAAAGCCAAGGCTGCTCCATTTGAAAGGATCCTATTTTGTGCGACTCGTGGAAATATGTTGTTTAAGCAAGCGCTATAGAGGAACCTGTTCAAGATCCAGCAATTGGAGAAAAGCTATACCAACCGAGGAGTGAGCATGCATCTCCATTTTTTGTTTGAGAGGAGCAAGTTTGTAGAAAAGAGAACTTAAGATCTAGGGGTTTCATATGTACCTTTAAGATCTAGGGGTTTCGTACATACCCTGGAATGAAGCTGCAGATCCTGTATATAATTCTGCAAGCTTAGGTGACATCTTGCAAGCAAGGTACAATGTTCGTTTTGCTTTTATTTGGTTTAACTTTTTCCTTCTATGATTTGTCAAGAGATTGAATTATTGTTTGACAAGGGAAGATTTAAATATTTGGAATGATGAACAGTGCAAGAAATGCTCTTTGTGGATTCAGTTTGGTGTTTAGGGAATCACGCTACGTGTTCGCTATGTCATGTGTACATAAATGGACGTTGACCCAAAATTTAAAGTTCGATATTGCTTCGAAAGAACAATCCATGAACATATGCCTTTTTAACTCAAACAGGTATTTGCATTGCTTTCCAAGTCTGGCAAATCTTTCAATGGCCAACTAACTTGCATTCTCCATTTATGTTTCTAGAGAAAAAGCAAGGCCTTCGCGCAAGGATATTTTAAGATATCCTGGTGTCTTCAGAATTGTCAAGGAAATGATAAGGAACCATGGGCTAAGGCCCATTATTGCAGTAGGAAAGCTGATTGTTCTCATCATATCTATCAGGTAAGAATTAGCTTCCATTACGTAAAGGTTGAATGTGGCATTGATATGCAACTCAAATAGTGGAAGCAGTAGGTGGAGTGCTGAGGATGAATACCATTCTTATGATTGTGGAGCATCTGAGCAGTTGGATCTTGCCTACAAGATCACTGGTTTCAAGCTTCATAACAAAGCCAATGGAGGCTTCTATGGTTGTTCTGAAGAATGTGGATGCCTTGGTATGCCTTTATATGAGGTTAGTGGATTCCAAATTTAACGGAATAAATTATGGTCCAGCCTTTTTAAGCTTGCCTTAAGGTCTTCAAATGATGTCACAGTTCCTATGCTTATGCAAAGCAGCCCATTTTGCTTCATGGGTGCATTTGTTCATCTAATAACTACTATTGGACATTAATATCTTCAACTCTAGAGCAAGCATCCGGCTCCTTTTCCTACTAGTATTGTAATGTCTAAATGTTTACAGGATGCCAAATTGAAAGAACTGGATTTATGCTGATCAAACCTATATATATGGCATATATGCTGACTTAGAAAGCACAGTATGTCTAATCCTTTAATAAGATGCGCTAATAAATTTTCATAGGGCATATTTGGCATATCATGACTTAGTCAACACGATAATATGTCCACTTCTTTGATATGCAGATAAATACTTGCTTTTATTGCTTATAAGTGGTTCCAACGGATGTTCTTTCCTCAGCTGCTGAAAGGTGCCGACCTTGATGGAGCATCTATGATAGACACAATCTTATTGGAGATTTGAAGGTATTCCGATGCTACTAAGGACTGCACTTCTCAAATTTCGGCTTTAGTTAAATCATTCCAAAGGGACTGAACTAGGATAACATCTATGTATATGTATGTAGGTCGAGTTGGGTTAAATTCAATTTGATGTTACCATGTTTTTTTTTAGGTCAATATAGTGCAAAGACAAAGATGCATGTGCATTTGCCCAGTATATTTATGAATTATCAGATTTTATTTGCTCAAGTACATTGCTAATGGATGCCTGCTATCTGATTGGCCAGTAGTTTGTAGGAGGAGCAAATGAATGCATATTGAAATTTGTTCCAACCTATTAGTATTTGTATCACAATTGATGGTTTTATCTACCACAAAATGCTGCTAGCTCATCTTAACATACATGTAGATGGTTTACTCCTTTTAAGCACCTGGATGATGTGTATATTTTAAGACATGAACAGAAGCAATTTATAGATAAAAGTTTTGGTTATGCCGTAAGTAGTCATTGTATGTTTCTCAAGTTATTTTTAGGTGGTGCATTTGTGAAGTTCTTGTGAATTGGGGCCCTAAATGACTGGAGTTCCAGGCCAGAGGCCAGTATCTCAAAATATTGCTGCACGTTTCTAGTAAACATTGCTGAATTTACATCAGAAGTTCAAAAACACCACAGTTTTTTTGCATTGGAGAAGACTTCTTTTCTCTAGACTGTTGCATTCCAGTTTTCTCACTATCGATCTTGTTTGGAAGTTCTTGTTGTTATGGCATTTATTAGCAATTTCAAAGTAGTCAATAAACAATTTGCTGTGGAGTTTAAAATTCAATTTGGGCGTATGTAAGTATTATGTAATTATTGCTTCCAAGTGCACATTTGAGAAGAAGACAACATTGGGTAGCTTGATATTGTGGTCAAGCTAAGTACAAAAGACAAAGCTTAATGTGAGAAAGAAATGAAGAATCCTCCTTGGCAGATTATACTAAAGGGGTTGCTTGCTGCTTGGGACACTGTCAGGTCTCTTTTCCATATTAATCCTGAGGCATGTCTTCAGTTGTCCACTCCATGCTGGTGGACTCCTTTGCAGGACACTCCAGAGAATGTGCCTCTTGTTAAAATGCAGTTGTCATGTGATATTACATTGTTGCCATATCTAATCTATGAGAAGCAGTGGCAGTAGATTAGAATGTGCATGAGATCATGCAAAGTCATATAAAGTATTGACCTATGAGAAGCAGTGGCAGTAGGTCAACTTCTAAGGTATAAGTCAAAGGTGGCGGGCTAGTGCTACCCGGGTGTTGCTACGCTCGCTAGAAATCGTCAGATACCCCCTGCCCGCCACTTAGGGTTTTGGGTTGACTAGTCAAAGTCAAAGTCAACTAGGGCCGAAATTTAAGGTCAGCAAGTCTATCTACTCCGAATTTTTAGGCAAGTTGATAAACCTTCTAGATAAAGGAGATGCACAATTTGACAAGTGGATGAACCTAGATTGGAAAGCTGCAGCAGGGTGACTATAAGACAAGGGGATGAGTGACCACATCTTGGCTCCTCTTGCAAGTACCAGTATTAGGAGGTTGCGACTATGCACAGGGGGAACGATGCAGGAATTGAATGAATAAGCTGAGCTGGTTCGAATTGCATTTGATGGTTTATTGACTATTTGGGTTTAATGACCATCAAAAGTTATTGTGTTTAATGACCTTGGAATAACTTGGAATTGAATGGTGACTTTGTATTAGCTGTGACAATCCTCTTAAGTGTTAAGGCTTGTAGTACAATAAAAATCTTCATTGGTATCAGAGCTAACTAGTTCCTGTCCTATGATAATGACAAACCGGATTCTGACAAATCTATTGAACTCTATTGAAGTTTTAAAGGAGATGGAGGATTTCAAATCTGAAGGAAGGTATTAGAGCTGTGCTAGAATTTGAGAAATTATGGTATTTATTTGAGGGCAGCTCCACACATGATGTAAGTGCAGGGGCATCTAGCTCAGGAGGATCAAGTCCTGCTGCTAGCTCAAGCACTAAAACTGATGGTGACTCTGCAAATCAGGTGCAACCGGTGAATGGGGGAAGTCCTCCAAGTGCGCGGTGATGATGCAAAGGTTATGGAAGCTCAAGCCATAATCATGTGTAAAGTAGGAACTGCCTTGAAATTGAAACTTCGAGGCATGAAGCCAAAGCAGATGTGGGATTATCTCATAAAGCATTATGAGCAAAAAAGCTCTTCACAAATAGACATGTTGGAAAAGGAGCTAAGGAAGATGAAGTTGTTTGAAAAAGATAATTTAACTGACTTCCTAGAAAGATTTGATTCTGTTATTACAGATCTTGAGGGAGCTGGGAATATATTAAATGAACAATACCAGATATTGGCATTAGCAAGGTCTGTGTCTCATAATCATCGGTGGCAACTCCTTTCGGGGAATGTAGCTACATCCAAAGAACATGCTTGTCGATGATTCGTGCAGTTCGGGCGGACTAAAGGGAGTCGAGGGAAGATGAACATTCAACTGAAGTGTTATATATAGGCAAGTCCAAAAAAGGGAGTTTTGTTAAATTTCAAAAGGAAAAACTAGGACCTTGCTATTCTTGTAATCAATATGGTCACTTAAAGAGTGAATGTCCAAATAGTAGTGTGAAAGAATTTAGATGCTTTAATTGTGAGGGCAAAGGTCATTTTGCCTCAGACTGTCCAAGTCCTAAAAAGGGAAGGGGAAGAGGAAGATCTGGTGGAAATAGAGGTGGCAGAGGTGGTAGAGGAAGGGGAAGCTTCAGAGGTGGTGCAAGCATCAATGTAGTAGAAAAACAAGCCAGTAGTGAAGGTGAATCAGAAGATGATACTGTGGAGGTAAGAAAACATTTGACTTGTAATATCTCGTTGCCTTCAAGAAAGGATAATAACAAGTTTGTTGTAATAGATTCAGGAGCAAAGAAAAGTGTGATGTGTGATCTGCATATGCTTAAAGACTGGCAGAAGAAAGAAGGACATGTCCAACTTGGAGATGGAGGCACTAAGGAAATAGAAGATTCTGGAGTGTTAGAACTGTTTGATTTGAATGGAAAAATTGTCAAATTGAGAGAAGTTTTGTGTGGCCTAGCCTAGTGAGAAATCTTATATCTGTTTGTCAACTAGTAGATTTGGGATACAAAGTATTGTTTGAGCAACTTCAATGTAAAGTGTTTTTTAATGGTGAATTGAAGTTTATTGGAAAACGTGTTGGGAATCTATTTGGACTTGATATTGAGCATCTTCCTGAAATAAATCTTGTTGAATATCCAGATCTGAAACTATGGCATAACAGACTTTGCCATACAAATTCTACCATTATAGAAGCACTTGGAAAGAAGGGGCTAATCTCTGCTAAACCAGAAGAAGGAAAATTTATGTGTGGTGGTTGTCAATTAGGGAAGCAATCAAGACTATCATTCAAAAAGTCAAATAAAAGAGCAAAGGGCATTTTGGACTTAATACACACAGATTTATGTGGTCCAATAAATATTACAAGTTTGAGTGGACACAAATATTTTATGAGCTTTATAGATGATTTTAGCAGAAGAACTAAATGCTATTTATTGAAAACAAAGGATCAAGCATATGATGCCTTAAAATTGTTTGCTGCTGAATCAGAGTTGGAAACAGGAAGGAAGATAAAATGTATAAGGTCTGATAGGGGAGGTGAATATGTGTCAGATGAGTTTAGAGCTTTTTGTGCAAATAGAGGAATTAAGAGACAACTAACGTGTAGGTATTCACCACAACAAAATGGAGTTGCAGAAAGAAAGAACAGAACATTGCTTGATGCTGTAAGATCCATGCTAAAATATTCAGGGCTTCCGAATTTTCTCTGGGATGAAGCTATTAAAACAGTAGTGTATGTACAAAATCTGCTGCCATCTTCAAGCATAAAAAGAGCCATACCAGATATGCTGTGGACAGGTAAGTGTCCAACCTATGAAAATTTAAAGGCTTATGGATGTTTGTGTTTTGTGCATGTTCCAGAAGAATTAAGGAAAAAATTGGATGATAGAGCCTACATAGCATATCTCGTAGGGTATGACTCAAATTCTAAGGCATTCAGATTATATGATCCTGCAAGAAGAAAAATCATAATTAGTAGAGATGTTGTTTTCAATGAGAAAGAATTCTATAGGAAGATTCCTAAGATAAATTCAGAAGATATGTCTGAATGCAAAAAAGAAGAAGAGTTGACAGAAATAAAACAAAACCTAAATGAGAAAGAGGAGAGAATTAAAGATCAAATGGATATGAGTGACTCTGATAATGAGTCTGAAATAGCCTTAGAGCCAGAAATTGAACCTAGGATGAATCAAAGCATTGAAATGGAAGAGGAAGAAGTTATTAAGCCAGACAAACCCAAAAGGAAAGCAAAGTGGACAGAAGCTCAAATATTAGCAGATGAAGCCACACATGATGTGGAACTGCATGGCAGAACTGAGGTGGGAAAAAGCAAAAGATTTAAGCCAATTGAAGGTGAGATTCATACAGTATTTGACATACTAGTGCTTGAATCTGATAAAGTACCTCAAAGTTATAATGAAGCCATAAGTGACATTAATGCAAAACACTGGAGACATGCAATGGAAGAAGAAATGAAGGCTTTTAAAAGAACAGGTACATACACTGTAGTAGATATGCCCTTGGACAAAAATATAGTTGGAAATAAGTGGATATATCGGATAAAACCTGGAGTAGATGGAAAAACAAAGAAATTTAAAGCCAGGCTTTACACAGAAAAAGGGTGAAGACTTTGATGAAACTTTTTCATCTTTAGTCAAGATAAATAGTTTAAGAATGCTTCTGGCCATTGCTAATGCATGTAGTTTTGAAATACATCACATGGATGTGCGCACAGCATTTTTAAATGCCAGATTGGAAGAAGAAATTTATCTGAAACCTGCAGCTGGCTTTGATGAAGAAAAAGGGAAAGTTTGGAAACTAAATAGAGCAGTGTATGGTCTCAAACAGTCTCCTAGAGAATGGTACAAATGCGTGGATGGATATTTGTTAGAACAAGGTTTCAAAAAACTTAATGGTGATGGGAATCTATATAGATTTAATTTGGGAGATGAATGGTGTATCGTTGCATTGTATGTTGATGACAATATTATGGTGGCTAAAAGCAATAGAGTATTAAACCATTGTAAAGAAATTCTAAAGAGAAGATTCCAGATGACTGACCTTGGTGAGTTAAAGAAATTTCTTGGGATTGATGTATACAGAAACAGGGATCAGAAAATACTTGTCTTAAGTCAGCAAGGTCACATCCAAAATATGTTGAAGAGATTTCATATGGAAAATTGCAATGTGGCAGCCACTCCCATGGTACCTGGTCATAAAATATCTAGTGAAATGTGTCCAATGACTGAAAAGGAAAGTATACAAATGGAAAGGGTACCCTATAGGAGTTTGATTGGATGCCTATCATATGTAGCCAACTGTACTCGACCTGATATTGCATTTGCAATCAATATACTTAGCAGATACAATAACAATCATGGGAAAGCACATTGGAATGCAGCCAAAAAGATTTTGAAGTATTTGAAAGGTACAATTACAATTTGGCATATTATTCAATGATACTAACTTGCAATTGCAAGCCTATTGTGATGCTGACTGGGCAGGAGACCTGGATGAACGGAAATCCACTTCAGGATATGTTGTATTGTTAGGTGGAGCTCCAGTTGCATGGAAATGCAAAAAGCAATCTAGCATTGCACTTTCTAGTGCTGAGGCTGAATATAACTCAGCATCATTGGTGACAAAGGAGTTAGTTTGGGAAAGAAGACTTATGAAAGAGTTAGGTTTTACACAAACAGGACCAACAGTTATATATTGTGACAATACCAGCTGCATTGCCATGACAAAAAACCCAGTTTTACATGAAAGATCAAAACATATTGAATTAGAAGTACATTTTATTAGAGATATGGTGAAGAAAGACCAAGTACATCTAACTTATGTCAGCACAGTAGATCAAATGGCAGATATTCTTACAAAGGCCCCCGCCATTTTCAGATTTCAAAGAAATAAGGGCATTGTTGCGGTCTGTCAATATCACATGAAGGGGAATGTTAAAATGCGCTTGTCATGTGATATTACATTGTTGCCATATCTAATCTATGAGAAGCGAAGGCGGTGATTAGAATGTGCATGAGATCATGCAAAGTCATATAAAAGTCTTCGACCTATGAGAAGCAAAGGCGGTAGGTCAACTTCTAAGGTATAAGTCAAAGGTTGCGGGCTAGTGCTACCTGGGTGTTGCTACGCTTCGCTAGAAATCGTCGATACCCCCACCCGCCACTTAGAGTTTTGGGTTGACTAGTCAAAGTCAAAGTCAACTAGGGCCGAAATTTAAGGTCGACAAGTCTATCTACTCGAATTTTTTAGGCAAGTTGATAAACCTTCTAGATAAAGGAGACATTAGGGCGGTTTGGGTCTGAAAATGGCCTCCTATCAGCCATTCCACGTCATATTTCCGCTCCCTTTTTCCCATGCCACCTAGGATACCAAACTCTCATAATTCTGATTTGCTTGGAATATTCTTCCTAATAAGGGGGATTGCACATTCATGGCGCCATATGTATTTAATTACATTTGGTTGTCGACGGACCGATGCAACACGCGTGGCTTCTAAAATGCCACTTGCATTATAGCATACCGCAACTCATTACGGTTGTCTCTTGGTAAGCGTCTCGGCGTCACCGCCTTCTACATTTCAAAATTTGAATGTGTAGGTTGAAGCTTTGTATCGAGATCGACTTTCATTTTCGAGGCGCACTACGCTTTTTAACCGATCTTCACTTCATCCTAATACAGGCTTCCCAGCCCCACAATTCGAAATTTAAATTTGCTTAATGTATAAAAGCATGGATTGTAGGAGAATGGACTTTTCGATTTCCATATGCACGTTGCAAATTTCAAAAAGGAAGTTAGTACGGACGTTCGCTCACACGGGCGGTTGTGTTGGGGCATAAAATACCACACCTTGATTTCACAGGTGCGATCTACACAGATATGGAAGTTGCTTGTTGTCAAATTAAACTTAAACACAAGTGAGGTCGGCACTTACGTGGTTTTCTCGAGGAGGGTTTGGAGTGTTTTTTTTTTTAAATCCCAATTATCGACATATAGTGTGACGTAGCATCTTGGTATTAAATAGTATGTTAAATTGAATTATACTGGGTGTTTATTTTCAGGGTTAAACTCAAATCATATAGGTTTAGGAATAAGGTTAAAAAAAGGAAGATATTGGATATTTAGGAATAAGGTTAAAAAGGAAGATATTGGATATTTAGGTATAAGGTTAAAAAGGAAGATATTAGATATGGCTCAAATTTCGAGATATGCACATAATGGCATGTAATGATGGTTGATAGGATTTGAATACGAATCATTCCCTCGATTTTCACGCCTAATCCAAATATATCTATTCCAGCCTAGATTGGCGCCCATTCTCCCCCCAATCTCCGCCCAATCTTCGCTAGATCCTCCGCCCAATTTCTCTAGTCCATCGCCATGAAGAGATCAGCTACGGAAAAGCCGGAGGTGTCCTTCTTAATTTTGAATTTCAAAATGTCCATAATTATTCTGCCCGTCTCTTTTTATTGTTATTCGATATTCTTCCCGATGCTGTCACCTTCCTTCTTCGTCTGTTGGCCGAAGTTGATTCTTTCTGGGCCGATTAGTTCTGTAGCTGCCTGCCTGTATTAATTATGTATTTACGTGGCAACATTCCGTCTTTCCCTGCACTTCTGCATTTCTGTATCTCTATATTCCTGTGGTTATGTATTTCTGTATTCCTGTATTTCTGTATTTCTGTCATTTTGGTGATCTGGAAACCAGTTGGGGGCCAAGCCCGCGCTATCCTGGCTTATGGCGGGGGTTATACCCCTCAGTCCATAATTTGCCCCATTCTCCTTTTTGACAATGTGTCGACAATTTCGACAAATGAGGTATTCTTCATACCCCGCTAAAAGTCATATATTGTTCTCCTGTTAACGAGTTTTTAGTGGTCCGGGTTACCAGTTGGTGGGTCTAGCCCTCGCTATCCTGGTGTACGGCGGAGGCTTAGCCTCACTGTCCCGTAGCTTGCCTCGTCCACCTTTTACTCTGAGGTTCTCGTAGTTTTTGTCTTATATCTTCACTGGTCCAGTTTTACCTTTACGACTCTTGTTCCATTGGGATTTTGTTCGTCCAGCATGTCGTCTTTTCCTTGTCTTTTTTGCTTACCTGTCACCCTTTGTCCTATGTTTTCCCGGCTTCGACATATTAGCCACCCTCTTCTATTCAGATTCGGTCCATACCGCAGTATGGTCCGTCTTTCTTGAGAGACCTTAAAAATAAATTCAAGCACTCTACGGATGACGTTTTCTCTTTCAGGTTTCTAGGAATGATGACTCTCAAATTAAGTTGCTCTCACCTTTTTACTACCGAGAATCAAGGGTGGAGTGCATGACCAAAAAAGTTATTTGGCCTTGTCGTCAAATTGTCAAATTATTCTGTACGTTTCCACTTGTTGGGGATCCGTATCTTCCAATCGAATAAATTGGTTCCAATTGAGATGATTGAAAATGTAACAATCCCGCAGATTGTTAGCTTATGCTGCTTGTTAGAGGAGACAATGGGCTTGGCTTTATCTTTTAAAATGTTCGGGGCTTCAAGATTGTCAGGTTGGAAATGACTTCGGACAAGTAAAGAGCTTTCATTTAATTTTAAGGAATCTAATAAATTAAAAAATAATATTCTGGATAGGATGATAGTATTTAGAAGGAAACTTGAGGCCATTTCATTGTAATCTCTATGAGACAGAGCCAACACTTTTCAGATGCTACACAATTGTTACACATTCTGTCACAAATGTGTCTAGATATGTATATCCTACGCCTTCATGGAATTCTACGAAATCTACATAATTCAAGAAGATAATGTTTGCCCTTACATAATCAACTTGAAGACACTTTTAATACAATTCCAACATTTCTATGCCCGACAAAAAGCCCAGCAACACTGGGCACTTTTTCTAGTGTTACTATAAATTCATAAAGCATAGTCTTTATCATATTCCAATACCATCAAATATATATAAGCCAACCTTGTTTTGCATGAATAATATATTTTAACTGTTAAATTGCAGACAGGAGCTTAAACTGTTTTTCGACAATACAGTATTTGAATTGTTAAAGTGCAGATATGTCTCATCCAATGTAGCATAATATTTGAGCCGTTAACATGCATATAGGTTTACTTAGTGTAGTAGAAAATTAGAGAATATTCATTATCCATTTTTCAATTGTTGCCTTCATGTGCAACCACACAAAAGTTTGAAAAACCATAGGAGATGTTGTCTCGGTTATCTGCACCTAACCAATTCTATTGTTAGAAAAGAAATTGGTAACATGGTAAGGAATGAGAAGTAAGCAATAGGACAATATTGCTCTTCACCCTTCAACTATTATCCTTCAAATAATTTTACCATTCCAAAAGTTTAGTTTCAAATGCTATTTTTGGGTTGCCACTTAAAGGACACACCTTCGCTCATGTGGTTAAAAAAAAATAATAATAATTTGGGTATATGCTAGTATATACCCAAATAATTTGTATGGCTGGCCTAACTTTACATGATCCATTTGTTGCTTTTTCCGTCTTCTATTCTGTTAGGATTTACAGCACTTATGATGTCAAAATTCCAACCTTAATCACTTAAAGCACTAGAATCACATAATATGCACCTTGAGTTCAATATAAGAAATTCAAAACCATGGTTTATCCAAATAGTTATCAATGCAATAACAAACATTCATATCTTCAAAACATTTCAATGCGTTGCTATTACCAATAGTGAAGAATCTTTTCGAAACTCAAACTCAATTCCTTAACGCGTATCATCAGTGTATACTCTATTCATTTTAGGTTTCTCTTAAGCGATCAGTCCCGGCCTCTTTGCCGGACCGATCTCTATCTCTATACAGTATGTGAAGCTCTGATTAGACCAAGCTTTTTGAACCAGGTTTGGCTCCAAATAATTGGACCGACCCGTTCTTGAACCTACTATTTACAAATAATTTCCAATGGTTTCGTCACAACTACACCATAGGTTCACCATTGCATATTTAAACATTCACTAGTATCTTATATTATAATGTTATACCGTAAGTCTTGGATTGGATCAAGCCCTAATTTGAATGGCCAAGATCATCTAGGTGCATCCAAAGGCCAAAATTTCTCATACAACTTCTTACCATGTGATTGGTCATGTTTTGATCTCTTATGGAGAAAGGGTAAAGGAAAAGAGGGGAAAAAGAATAGGGAGGAGAAAAAAGAGAATGTGAAGGGGCAAAAAAGCACGGGAAAAGGGCAAGTGAGAAAGGGAAATGGGTCCGAATAAGCGACGACAAAAATGTATGGGAAAAGGGAAAGGGAAAGAAAAAAATCAAAAGGGAAGGGGGAAGGGAACATGAGAAAAGGGCACGAAAAAAGGAAAAAGGTAAAGGGGAAATGTCATAGAAAAAAGGTAAAGAGTGGGGAAAAGGGTGAAGAATGGAAAAACAAAGAAAAAAAAAGAGCATGGAAAAAGGAAATGGAAAAAGAGCATGAGAAAAAGGAGAAAAAGAGAAAGGGTGTGGAAGGAAGAAAAAGGAAGGAAAAAATAGCATGCAAAGGGAAAAGAGAAAGAGAAAGGAAAGGGAAAAGGGACACCGAGAAAAGGAAAAGAGTGAAAGGTTGGGAAAATGAGAAAAAGGTCAACGAAAAGAGGGAACGAGAAAAGGATGGGGAGAGGGGAAGGGAAAAAGAGAAAGCGAAAGAAGAAAGAAAAAGGGAGGGGCAAATGAGGAAATGGAACCTAGAAAAAGGGCATTAGAAAAAGAGAAGAGGGAAATGAGAAAAAGGAAGGGAAAAAGGGCACGAGGGGAAAAAAAAAAAAAAGGGAACGGGTGAAGAAGGGAAAAAAAGGAAGCGAAAAATAAACATAGAAAAAAGAAAAGGGGGAAGAGGTAAAGGGTGGGGGAAAAGAGAAAAATAAAAAGGAAAAAGTCCATTAGAAAAAGAGAAAAGTAAAAAGGCTGAAAAAAGGAAAAGAGAGAAGTGGTCAGAAAAGGAGGAAAAGGGAAGGGGAAAAGGGAAAACAGGATAAGAGTGAGGAACAAGGAATTGAAAAAGAGGAAGAGGAAGGGGAAAAGGCACGAGAAAAAGGGAAGAGGTAAAGGATGAGGAAGGGGAAAAAAAGGCATAGGAAAAGGAAAAAGAAAAATGAAAAAGAGAAAAAGGGAAAGTGGAAAATGGAGAGAGAGTGGGGAAAAGAGGAAAAGGGGCACATAAAAAAGATGGACAAAAGGGAATGAAAAGAGGCATAATAAAAGAGAAAAAGAATAAGAAGGGGAAAAGGAAAGGGAAAAAGGGCATGGAAAAGCGAAAGAGTGAAAAGGGAAGGGAAAGAAAAAAGAAAAAGGAAGGCGAAAAGGGGGGAAAGGAAGGGAGGGAAAGAGGAAAGGGAAATGTGAAAAGAGAAGCAGAAAAGAACAAAGGATAAAGAGGAAGAGGATGGTGAAAGGAAGAAAAAGGGCACATGAAAAGTTGGGGAAAAGAGAACAAAAAGGGGCATGGGAAAAGGGAAAGGAAAATTGAAAAAGAAAAGGAAAATGAAGAGGAAAAGGAAAGAGAAAAATAGGAAGGGTGGGGAAATGATGAAAAGGGAAGGGAAAAAGTCCGTCATAAAAAAGGGAACGGAAAAAAGGGGAAAGGGAAAATGAAGGGAAGAGAGGGGAGAAGGGGTAAAAAAAGGGGAAAAAGAGAGAAGGGAAAAGGAAGATGTCTAGGAAAAATGAGAAAAAAAGGAAAAAGAAAAAGGAAAGTGTGTAGGGAAACGAGGAAAAGGGGAAATGCGAGATAAAGCAAAAGGCAAAGGAAAGAGGAAGGATGTCGAATGCACAAAAACCTCTTAAAGCTCAGCAATGCTGGGCTTGGTTTCTATATATTAGATTTATGAAAGAGTCTGAGCTGGACCTATTTTCATCCAAACCGGTCCCCAACTTATGTCCAGCAATGCTGGGCACCATTACTAGTATCATTATACTAGCATAACCATGCTAATGTTCAACTGTAAATATTTTAATTCTTCATATCTCCCCAGTTCTGTGGCTTATCTAGCCTCAACCTCATTCAACCTCAAGTGTATTTGACTGTCAACAATATTTGTCTAGACAGTGTTTCTTTATGTTGTTCCCCTTTTCAAGTATAAGTCTGAAACACCCTTAAGGAAACAATATGAACCTCTAGATTATGATATGAACAACCTAATCTCATCTGCTTTTCTCACATTCCCCTTTCAGATCATAATCTTTGATATCTATGCAATTTATTCATTCTGCTAGTTTTGAAAATCTGGTACAACTTAAACCTTTTGTGAATAAGTCTGCCAACTGTTTTTCAGAACATATATATTCCAGCTCAATGATGCCTTTATTCACCATTTCTCTGCACAGGTAGGTTTTCGGCCCAGACATTCCACCATTGATCATATCTTCACTCTGCGCACATTGATTGAGGATAGCAGGAATCGCCCGCTGAGAACACATCTTCGTTGTTTAAATTCGATTTTTTGCAAAAGCGTTAAACCACGATTACCCGCAACAAGCTCTTACGGGATTTATGCAAATTGGGACCCCCGACTTGCGAATCACGATTATATATAGGTTGTACTAGGCATGCTCGGGCCGTATCACATCACAACGGCCGGTGTCGATAGCATTGGATTGAGTCGGGGTTGCCCCCCTCTCCCCCACACTCTTTGGCCTATACATTGATCGGTTGGAAGATTGGCTCTCTCGAGCATGGAAGGCGCTGGCGCACATCTCATGCATCACAATCATCCTAACTCATATATCTTGTGATGTCAACCTCTTGGCCTATACTCCAGAGGACATGCGGCGTCACCGGATGCTCTTGACACTTTTTGCCAATTCAACGGCATGCGGAGTTAACTTGGCCAAAACTAGGTCTTTGCTAGTTGCATCGTCCGTCACCCGGGGCTTCCCACCTTCACTTACCGGGGCAAGAGGTAGAGGTGGCTCCGACCTACAAGATACTTGGGGATTGAGTTCTCAACTACCACCCATTGGGATCTTGCCTATCGGGTTGTGGGTCACCGCGGGTTGGAAAGCACTATATGCCATGCGGAACAACACCACAAAGGCGTAGGTCAGACTGGGCCACCAAATACATTTGTTTCGAGCCTTGGTTGACGTCCTTTTGTATGGGCAGAAGTATGGGGTCGTGATATCCTCAACACCTGAATGACCTCGAGCAGGCGTATATCCTTCTTTGGCACCCGCCCCCGGGTGAAGTCCATGGCCTGCACCGCATCCTACCCAGAGACGCTTTCTACCCCTTCAAATGGGCTGCATTGAACGCCCATATCGCTTACTTCCAAAAGGTGGTCGCTATGGCTGATACACGCTTGCCCCATCTTGTTTTGGCTACGCCGATGGGTCCCTAACGCCTCTAAATCGCTGAAAGACAAGCAAGCTTCAAGGGTTCTCTCACGCCGGCGCAGAAACAGATGCGCCCGTGTCGACAAAGAAAGATCGCGAGGCACTTAAACTGCATCAGATGTTACTTTCCTTCGCAAGCTCGATGCAGAGGCTCGACGCATCGCTAAGCCGGGCACACTATCGCCAGTGACAAGTCAATCCTAGGCCCATAAGAGGCCCACACCCAAGCATTTGTACACCCGGTTGCCCATGAAGAAGCGCCAGACTTATAGCTTCCATTCGACGGGTGCACATCACCCGCATTGAAACAGGCGTTGGGCTAGGGAAGCACGCGAGCAAAGGCTTTGCGGTGTTGCCACCTGTGGCGATTGAGGATGAATGCCATACCCTCCGGATCTGCCCTGCATTTGCCCATATCCGAGAGGTATGTTCGACTACTAGTGCACGGCCAGCCGTTGCATCGGTTATTGACTACGGCGTCAATGGGTTTGTTGGGGTCATACCTCCGGGAGGTTATGGATGCACGGACTTCGCTTTGTGTTCTACGGGGACGGTCTTGAATCATCCTATGCAATTGTATACAGCCAAAGATACTTATGCCACGCTAAGGTTTTTCCTCAAAACCCTTCAGCGAGGGGTTTTAATCCCCATGCGAATGTCGCTTTGTCGCTCTCTTTTTTGTTTGGGTCACATAGGCCAATTGGTCTCCGTGGACGCTAAAAACCTATTCTATTCTATTCTGATAAAATGCATTTCCATCTCTATGTGTTTCGTCCTCTCATGTGCCAAGTTGTTCCTTTTCTTTGCATTACACCCAATTCACTAAAAAATCTCCTGCTCCAGATTATTTCTTTGCTTGCTAAAGTTGTAGCTGCATATTCAGATTCAGCAGTAGATAAAGCTATGGATGACTATTTTTTGGTTCTCCAACACACAGGACCACCTCCAAGCATTAAGACATATCCAGATGTTGATTTTCTTTCATCTACATCCCCACACCAATCTGCATCTGCATATGCCCTTAGTTCTAGATCATTTCCACAATATGCAATTCCCCTTGTTTTGGTTCCCTTTAGAAACCTTAAAACTTTCTTTGCTACCTTCCAATGATGTTTTCCTGGATCACTATTGTATCTGCTATTCACAATATAGCTTATGTCAGGCCTAGTATGGTTTGCAATATGTAACAAACTTCCAACCAGCTTTCTGTATGGTACTCTTCTCATTTCTTCTCTTTCACTTTCAGTTTTAGGACACAGCTATTGCCTGGAGGACTAAGAAACAAAGTGCTATTGCTATGTCTTCTACAGAGGCAGAATACGATGTAGCTTCTTTGGTATCTAAGGAAGTAGCATGGCCGAGAAGACTACTCAATGAGCTAGATTGTATGTAAGAGGAGCCAACTCCAATATGGACTGACAGTCAGAGTTGCATGGCCATAGTAAAAAATCCAGTTGATCATGAAAGGACAAAGCATATTGAATTAAATATGAATTTTATTAGAGATCTAGCTGGAAAAGGTTACATTAAGATGTGGTATGTTCATACCTCAAAACAGATAGCAGATGTTCTTACTAAGGCACTGACAGAAAGTAAATATACACAATTTAGAGATGGGATGAATGTCACTGATATCTTGCATCAAGAAGGAATATGCACACAGAAAGGAGAAGTGACAGAAGATTAAGCTCATGCAGATCAGTAAATATTTATCTAGCCAAGTTCAAGGAAAATATGATGAAGGAGGAGTGTTAAATATACAGATGATGTTCATCATCTTTTTTCTACAGTTACACACTATATCAGATATCAAACATTGAAGTTGAGGTATATTTACTGTCTACATTATCATACATATGGTGTATATAGATATATGTCTAAAGGGATCATTGATCGAAGTCAATGTCCCGTAAGGGGAAGAATTGACATTGAAATATTAGGTCAATGGTTCGAGATTAAGTTTACTATTTTTATTCCAGAGATATAGGCTACCGAAATGGAGCCATTTTCCATTTGAATTCAGGTCGACCGATTTGCTTGGCTAGACCGACGAATCAATCCTGTATATATCTGTAAAGGGATCAAATAAATATAACAAGCATGTTTATGCAAAGTGAGTGCATAATGAACTAATCCGAGTGCATAATGAATTGATCCGACACTACAAAAAATTGCCCCTGCTGACGCGTCTATTACGACGCCCGCACGCGCCGCTTGAACGCCGATGAACGACGCCAAAACGCCGATGAACGACGCCATAACGACGTCGCACGCCGCTTTACGACGCGGACGCTGCCGCCATACGCCGCAACGGCGCTGGCCGCCTTAAGCGACGACGCGGCGCCGCTCAACGACGCCACGCATTAACGTAGTCGCCACGCCGTCGGCGCGGCGTGGCGGCCAAATAAGTTGCGGCGACGCGGGCAACCACGCAGCAACATCGCTTAACGACGCCACGTGGCATCGTGGCGTGCCACGCCGGCCGGGCGGCCAAAACGGGCGTTGCCAGCCGTTGTCGACGTATGCAGCCAATGCACGTGTATTTAAAAAAAAAAAATTTTTTTTAATTTTTTTAATTTTTTTAATTTTTTTTATTTATAAATTGAAAAAAAAAATAATAATACATTTATTATGAATGAAGTTAATACATTTAATTTAAAGCCTATAAAATGAATTTAACCAATAAAGAAATATAAGATTTTAACGTCATTAAATGATGTCGCTTAAATATATTAAAAAATACAAAATAAATGAAGCCCCAATTTTTTAGCTAAATACATTAATCAATAAATTAAGCTAAATACATTAATCAATACATTAAGCATATTGAAAATTAAATGCTTACCGGTACAAAGATTAGGAAAAGTTGTTTTGCACAAACAACGCATTTGCTAGGAGTGTACATGCAAAACAATAAATTCAATGATTAGTAAAATATTAGTATAAATAAACAACTTAAAGGAAAAAAAAAAAAAAATATGGAAAATCAATGGGGAGGGTGGGTTTCAATGACGTCCCCTTCTTGGATAACAATTTAACCTAAATAAAGCATTAGTATTTTATTAGCGTATTGAAAAAATTAAATCCTTACCGAAGAGGTGCCAACTTGTTTTGCACAAACAACGCATTTGCTAGGAGTGTACATGCAAAACAAAAAATTCAATGATTAGAAAGAAATAGTATAAAACAACTAATAAGGAAAAATTTTGGAAAGAAGAAGGGTCTCGTCTTTTAACGACGTCTTCTTAGATGGGAAAAAAATTAGAAGAAGAATGGAAGAATTCAAGAAGAAAAAGGCTAAGAAGAAGAGGAGGAACCCAAAATGGGGAGGAAGAATCTGAGAAGATGAAGCGCAAGAGGAGGATTAAGAGTAAGAATTTGAATAAGAGGAGGAAGAAGTAGTATAAGAGGAGGAAGAATCGAAGAAGAAGATGACAAAGGGAATGGAAGAATATGTATGGAAGAAGGATGCAAGAATGGAAGAAGAAGAATGAAGGTTGAAGGAAGAACAAACAACAAATACAAAAAGCCCTAGATCCGCGCCGAAAATCGCCTCAAAAAACGCTCCTCCATAAGCTTTGCTTGCTCGAAAATAAGCGGCGGGATTGCCGCCTGTTTTCGATTTAAATCACAGGTCGTCGTTTAACGACGTCGTGACCAAAAAAAAAAACTAGCAAAAAGGCACGCCAGAGGCCATAGAAAATAAAGGCGTGGGAAAATAAGGACAAAGTAAGAAGTATTTCAAAATACAAATAGTATATGCTGTTTGAATATTTTAGATGATGCCCTGCATTTAAGGTACCAGTAGTTCCTTAAACCCCTTTGGTGGTGTTGTAAAGGTTTATGTAATGTTTTTTAATTTCATTTGCTTTTTTCTTGCATTTGGTTTCTTTCAAGAGGTTGATGTTGAAGTTTTTTGCTTATAGACATTTGGTGTTCATGATTTATGGTTTAAATTCTTTTCCTGAACAATACATACTATTGAAATTGGTGGCGTGGAGAAGTTTGCCAGGAACATGTTTCATTGCATCTTAGGCTTTATCGAGAAGTTTACCAAAAACATATTTAAACACATCTTATGCCAAACTTAGGATTCGACACTTCTTGATACTAGCCTTTCAACTATGAAGCTTGAGCATTGAAATTGATGGCATGAAGAAGAAGGTTCATGTTTTATCACACCTATAAGTTTCACATCATTTGTTGCTAATGTAGCACGCAAGTCAGGAGATAGAATTAGATAATATAAGAATTTACTAGTAGATCTTCACAGCTGCTCTTTTAGTCTAGGAACAACCTTTCTACTTCAATGATATGATTTCCTTATTTAGATAACAAATAGAAAATAGGAATTTTCAGTTTCTTTCACACACCTTGTTTAATCCTTTTCATACGATAATGCATGTGCCTTGAACTTGGTTGTATAGACCTTGTGTAGCTCTTATTTCAAGGAGCTTTTTTCGTGTGCTTGGTTGTATAGGCATTCTTTATAGCTCAAGATTCTTTTGTGCTCAAAACTTTTCATGGTTATAGTACAAGGCATACTTACGAATTTAGCTTTTTTAAACAATACACTAATATCAGATGTGTTTCGACATGGAAGACTATAAAGAGTTGGACACATAAGTGACGAGTTTAGGAATGCAGCATGCATGAATACTTTATACAACATGAAGGAGTTTCAACCCAGCATTGAATTGAATTGTTCTGGTACAATGGGTTTTAGATGACTTCTTAGCCTTGTCTTATTTTTCTGGTTTTCTGCATGGGGCATAGGTTCCAATGGAGACACCAAGCAAAATCCCAAGAGAGTAGCAAACATTGTATTCGAAACTGGAGACTGTCCATAGTTCTGCTAGTTATGATGTACGAGGTGTACACGAATCTAATTTCTGGAAGGAGTCAGATACCGTTTGTTGGTTGATGAAGAGGTTTACATTACAACACTTTTAATAAGAAGCAAAACTCAGCAGGAATAATGCCGAGAATGCAAGCTATATCTATATTTGGCGTGTCTTAAAAGTTTTCCAACAAACTTCAAATGACGTGCAAATTTGTGCTGCAGTACAATCCAATCCACGTTCCAGTGCCTAATACATTTCTTTCCTATTCTATGGCTCCAATGCTGCCACAGTCAGTTGCATGGTGTTGGAAATACTCTAGTGCTGAGAAGTCTTCATCTTTCTAAGAAAACAAGCAAGATTAATATAACATTTCAACCCCAGATATATTACTATAAGGCTTTAGCTTATTTATAACTGCAGAGATATCATAAAACAGAAAAATAACCATTGATAATACATCCAGTAATCCTTTAATACAGGAAGCCTTGAAGCCATATTGTCGTCTCCATGTTCCAAGTTGAAACCCCGATGTCTTTTCCTGTCTTTCATGTGACAATAATCAGGCAAGTGCTTTGCTTCAGGAGGTTTAAAGCTCTGTACATGTTCTTGATGCATCTGCGCACGCCGATTGATGAGGGAGGTGCAACCTTAGTCAGCCATGAACAATCAATTGTAGACATCATTCACGTTGAAATAACAGACTGATTTTGGATTCGCTCTTAATAACACTGTTGACGAATATATTTTCCAGCACATACAACTGTAGGATTTTCCATCTGCTTGCATTCATTAAGAACATTAAAGCTACAGCTTTCCCAACTGTTCTAATTTCTTTGTTCAAGCCAAGGCATTGTGTCACACCTTTACTAGCCGAGTTCTTACATCTAGGACTTCATTCACTGAGAAAAATACAGTTCTAAAAAGTCATGGCATTAGCTGGGCACAAATATGTTTACTCCATTCTAATGCTCTTGCATAGGCTTCAAAATAGCAACATGCATAATCTTGTCTGCCTCTAATCTATAATGAGGCAGCTATAATGCGGCAGCGAAAAACTCTTGTCTACATGCTCATCTAGATAAGGAATAAAAAGGCAACAAACTTTCATAAATATATTTTAATAAAGACTCTGCACTCTCAGAGCCTTGCTTGCTAGAGTTTTTTCCCATCTAATTTGAGTAGGATTGTTGCTCTAGTTTTTGACAGTGTCTTTTTTGTGGAAAAAATCACAAGATTTTGATGTTCTATCTCTAATGCACTGCCTTCTTATAAATCCATAGATTTAATGGATAGACTAATGAAATAGCCACATAAAATCAAAGCCATTGTGACGAAAGAATCGAGAAAATAGAGAGGAACCTAGTTCAGAAGTTCAGATTGTCTTCCCTGCCAGATTGTAGTGGAAGAAGATTTTCAAACCGGCCCAACTCTAAAAAATCGAACTATTTAGCTCTTTCTCAAAGCGCCGAACTATTTATACAAGCCATCGACAAAAGAGGACTTGTAACGTAACGAGCAGATGGAAAAATACTATGGACGCTACATAAATCTGGTGCAAACAAACAGTAAGATGGCGACTTCTTTTTATAATAAGTGGCACTGCAAACATTTCTTTTTCAATAAGAAGTGGCTATACAGACTTTAAAGCAAATAGAATCTTCAGACTACTCAAGACCATAAGCAAAGGCACTAGATCGGTGAATAATGTAAATGAAGCACTCACAACTACCTGCTGTCTCTGAAGATTTGACAGCTCTGATGCATTGCAAAGCCTTCTCACAAATCCTGAAGTGAAGAAATGCGCTATTAGACCTCGGGAGATAAATTTTGAGAGCTACACCAAAGAGATCATGAAATTTACCTTTCGATTTTTGCCTTGACAAATAATACTGGAGAGGAATAGGCAAGTCAGACCATCTCCGGCTTCTTAGCTATCAAATACGCCATAGCCCTAAAACCCTAAGAACGAAGAAGTACTTGAAAACGATGCCATTACCCTGCTCTGATTATCCTTGGTTTTGCAAACTATAATGGGGCAAGTAATCATAGGTGAAGCACCGTCCACAACGCTTGCCATCTCCGTGCTTATTTTAATGGGCTTTTCTAATTTTCATGGCCATTCATCTACAAAATTACAGATCTAACGGTCGTACTTCTGCCACAGTAGATTTTGATGACGTGGAAGAGCCACGTGGATAGGCTAGAATTGCAAGGAGGGTTGCACGCTTGGTTAGGCTGGCGTGCTAAAAAAAAAAAAATATATATATATATATATATATATATATATATATATATTTTTAAATAGTATAGAATGCATGTACACTTGATACATGGGTTTATTTAACTGGATAGGGGTTTATTTGACTTGCTACACCCGTTAAAGTTATGAAATATACCACCATGAAAATGTTCAATGTTTTGTGGTACATCCGTTGAGCTATGAGGTATATAATACGATGATGATAACTAGTAATACCTTACCTGCTACGATAACTAATACCTTACCAACATGCAAAGATGTAGTTTATCTTAAAATTTTATTTTGTTAGATTTAAAAAGGTTAGGTTTCCACCAATAGTATATGTAGCTACGTGTTCGCTTGTTACGACGACATATATATATATTTTTTTAAATTTTGTCCCCTGCTATGAGAACTAATACCCTACCAACATGCGAAGATGTAGTTTATCTCAACATGCCTGTATGTTGGCGATGACTTAGGATGCTAGCTGACAAAAAATCAGAATTTAAGTCCGTACTATGCATTAATTACAATTTACTTAATGTCTTGCCTCGCGCAAAGCGGGCCTTGACTTCTAACCGCCACAACGGGAGGAGTACAGTCCAAACTCCATTCCGCTCAGTTCCCCTTGCTTCGCGTTCTCAACTCAGCATGTGATTGGCCACGTCCCAAGTGGAAAAGACCAAAACTTGGCACCCAAAACGCAAACCCTGCTAGAACCTGGCAACTCATAGGGTTTACGTTTGAGGCTCTATGCTTGTCGATTTGACTAGGACCTTGCCCGTGTCTTGACGTAGGGGGGTGTTGGCGCCGAGAACACGGACCCTAAAACCACCTAAGCGGCTTTGCCCCAAAAGTCCTCTCCCCGGCCCCGGCGACGGACGGCAACTTCCCTCTCCGGAACCATGATCCGTCTCGCCAATGGACTGAACGCGTCGACATTGCCCTAGGGACCAAGTTTTGTGGCCGAAGCCCACCCCTTCTCGAAGAAGCGCCAAACTATCTCATGTGCAACACACTCGTAGTCAATTGGCCTAGGAGGTGGGTCATTTAATCGCAATGTAGGGCGTAAGTGTTTCTTTCTTTTGCAAACCGACCGGTAACTTGGTCCCTAGGGTAATTTTGGCATTAGAATGTGGCGTAAGTCGGATCGGCATTTCGAGCCTCCGCAATGTTCGAACGACAAAACACTTTGGTTTCTACAAGACCGTCGCGCGCAGGACGCTTCGCGGTTTGATATGTTCTCCCGGACGGATGTTGGATTTTTTTTGGACCTTCTGGACCAGGTTCCTGGAACAAAGGATTCAACTGGCCGGATCACGGGAACCGAGATCCCGGGAGTGTGGTAAATAGCGCGTACACCCCTACGGGCCACGTGAAAGGCTGCCTCGGGAAGCTTTTGGGGCTCGCCTCGGGTTCGGACTCTCCCCTCTAATGAGGAGGCCTTGCAAGGTCCTGGCCTTGTTTGACTTGGGCAAGTGTGCCCCCTCACTGCCCAACAACAGTGCCCGGACTGTTCTAGTGTAAACTATTTGATCTAAACCTTATCCAAAATTTTTGAAAGTTGGCCTGTATGTTGGCGATGACTTAGGAAGCTAGCTGACAAAAAAATCAGAATTTAAGTCCGGTACTATGCATTAATTACGAATTTACGAATGTCTTGCTCTTTGCAAAGCGGCCCTTGACTTCTAAGCGCCACAACGGAGGGAGTACAGTCCAAACTCCATTCCGTCAGTTCCCTTGCTTCGTTCTCAATCGTATGTGATCGGCCATGTCCGAAGTGCAAAAGACCAAAACTTCGCACCCAAAACGCAAAACCCCGCTAGAACACGCAACTCATAGGGTTTACGCGTTTGGGCTCTATCCTTGTCGATTTGACTAGGACCTTTGGCGCCTTGTCTTGATGTAGAGGGGGGTGTTGGCGCCAGAAACCGCGGACCCTAAACCACCCTGGGCGGCTTGCCCCCAAAATTCCTCTCAGAAGGCCACGGCGACGGACGGGCAACTTCCCCTCTCGGGAACCGTGATAAATCTGCGCCAATGGACTCAAAACGTCGACATTGCCCTAGGGACCACGTTTTGTGGCCGAAGCCCACCCCTTCTCGAAGAAGCGCCAAACTATCTCATGTCGCAACACACTTCGTGAGTCAATTGGCCTAGGAGGTGGGTTTTGCAATCTTTTGTAATGTAGGGCGAAGTGTTTCTTTCTTTGCAAAACTGGCCGTATAACGTGGTCCCTAGGGTAATTTTGGCATTCCGGATGATGTGGCAAAAGTCGGATCACGCATTTGAACCTCCTTAATGTCCGAACGATAAAACACTTTGTTTCTCTGGCCGCCGTCAAGCAGACGCGCTTCAGCGGTTTGATATGTTCTCGGGACGGATGTTGGATTTTTTGGACCTTCTCGGACCAGGTTCCTAGAACAAAGGATTCAACGGTGGGATCACGGAACCGAGATCCGGAGTGTGGTCTTTAGCGTCGCCCCGGCCGAGCGCTGAGAAAGGCTGCCTCGGGGAGCTTTTGGGGCTCGCCTCACAGGGGTTCGGACTCTCCCCTCTAATGAGGAGGCCTTGCAAGGTCCTGGCCTTGTTTGACTTGGGCAAGTGTGCGGCTTCGGCCGCCTAACAACAGGCTGCCCGGACCGTTCTAGTGCAAACTATTTGATCTAAACCATATCCAAAATTTTTGAAAGTTGGCCCGTATGTTGGCGATGACTTAGGAAGCTAGGCGACAAAAATCAGAATTTAAGTCCGCATTACTATGCATTAATTACGATTCTACAGAATGTCTTGCTACCGCAAAAGCGCCCTTGACTTCTAAGCGCCACAACGGAGGGAGTACAGGTCCAAACTCCATTCGTGGGTTCCCTTGCTTCGTTTTCTCAACTGCATGTGATGGCCACGTCCCAAGTGCAAAAGACCAAAACTCGGCACCCAAAACGCAAACCCCAGCACAGAACCTCGCAACTCATAGGGTTTACGTTTGAGGCTCTATCCTTGTCGATTGACTAGGACCTTGCGCGTGTCTTGGCGTAGAGGGTGTTGGCGGGAGCACGGACCCTAAAACCACCCGTAAGCAGCTTGCCCCAAAATTCCTCTCGAAGGCCCCGCGGCGGACCGGCAACTTCCTCTCCCGAATCGTGATCTGTCTCTCCAATGGACTCGAGGCGCGACATTGCCCTAGGGACCAAGTTTTGTGGCCGAAGCCCACCCCCTTCTCGAAGAAGGCCCAAACTATCTCATGTGCAACGCATTCGGCCGTCAATTGGCCTAGGAGGTGGTCACTGAATCTTCGCAATGTAGGGCGTAAGTGTTTTCTTTCTTTTGCAAAACTGACCGTGTAACTTGGTCCCTAGGGTAATTTTGGCATTAGGACGATGTGGCGAAGTCGATCGCCATTTCGAGCCCTCGCAATGTCCGAACGACAAAACACTTTGGTTTCTACAATGCCGCCGCCGGGGCGCTTGGCTTTGATATGTTCTCCGGACGGATGTTGGATTTTTTGGACCTTCTAGACCAGGTTCCTTGAACAAAGGATTCAACGGTCTGATCACGGGACCGAGATCCGGGAGTGTGGTCTTTAGCGTCACGCCCCATGAGCACCGCCAGGAAAGGCTGCCTTGGGAAGCTTTTGGGGCTCGGCCCCGGGTTCTGGACTCTCCCCTCTAATCGCGAGGCCTTGCAAGGTCCTCGCCTTGTTTGACTTGGGCAAGTGTTCGGCTCGGCTGCCCAACAACAGTCGGCCTGTTCCTTCTAATGCAAACTCTTTGATCTAAACCTTATCCAAATTTTTGAAAGTTGGCCCGTATGTTGGCGATGACTTAGGAAACTAGCTGACAAAAATCAGAATTTAAGTCCGTACTATGCATTAATTACGAATTTCTATTTAATGTCTTGCTACTACAAAAGCGGCCTTGACTTCTAACCGCCACAACGGGAGGAGTACAGTCCAAACTCCATTCCGCCGGGCCTCTTGCTTCCGCATTCTCAATCGCATGTGATCGGCCACGCCCCAAGTGCAAAGACCAAAACTTCGGCACCCAAAACGCAAACCCCGCCAGAACCTGCTAACTCATAGGGTTTACGTTTGAGGCTCTATCCTTGTCGACGGACTAGGACCTTGCACCGTCTTGACGTGAGGGGGTGTTGACGCCGAGCACCTGACCCTAAAACCACTCCGGGCGACTTTGCCCCAAAAGTCCTCTCCCCGGTTGCCCCGGCGATGGATTCGCAACTTCCTTTCTCCGGAACCATGATCTGTCTCTCGCCAATGGACTCGAGCACGCCGAAATTGCCCTAGGGACCAAGTTTTGTGGCCGTAAGCCCACCCTTCTCGGCAAGAAGCGAAACTATCTCATGTGCAACGCACTTTCGTGAATCAATTGGCCTAGGAGGTGGGCTGCCAATCTTTGCAATGTAGGGCGTAAGTGTTTCTTTCTTTTGCAAACCCAGGTGTAACTTGGTCCCTAGGGTAATTTTGGCATTCCTGACGATGTGGCGAAGTCGGATCGGCATTTCGAACCTCCGTAATGTCCGAACGACAAAACACTTTGGTTTCTACAATCGCGTCGCGGGACGCTTCATGGTTTGATATGTTCTCGGACCGGATGTTGGATTTTTGGACCTTCTCGACCGGACGGTTCACCGGAACAAAGGATTCAACTACGGATCACGGGAACCGAGATCCGGAGTGTGGTAAATAGCGTACCCCGGCTGAAAGCGCCGCCAGAAAGGTCAGGGAAGCTTTTTGGGGCTCGCCTCACGGGTTAGGTTCCCGCCTTATTTGACTTGGGCAAGTGTGCTATTTCCCAACAACAAAGGCTGCGGACTGTTCTAATGCAAACTGCTTGATTTAAACCTTATCCAAAATTTTTTAAAGTTGGCCTCAGATGTTGGCGATGACTTAGGAAGCTAGTCGACAAAAATCAGAATTTATGTCCGTACTATGCATTAATTACGAATTTACGAATGTCTTGCTACTTGCAAAAGGGGGGCCTTGACTTCTAACCGCCACAACGAGGAGATGCAGTCCAAACTCCATTCCGTCCAGTTCCCCTTGCTTCGCTCTCAATCGCATGTGATCGCCCCGCCCCAAGTGCAAAAGACCAAAAATTCGGCACCCAAAACGCAAAACCACGCTAGGACACGCAACTCATAGGGGTTTACGTTTGGAGGCTCTATCCTTGTCGATTCGACTAGGACCTTTGGCAGTGTCTTGACGTAGAGGGGGTGTTGGCCCCGCAGCACCGGACCCTAAAACCACCCTCTAAGCAGCTTGCCCCAAAAGTCCTCTCCCGGCGGCCACGGGCGACTTCCGACGGAAACTTTCCCTCTCCTGAATCAGTGATTCGCTCGCCAATGGACTCGAGCGTCGACATTGCCCTAGGGACCAAGTTTTGTGGCGGAAGGCCACCCTTCTCGGCGCCAAACTATCTTATGTCCAACACACTTTCGTAGTCAATTGGCCTAGGAGGTGGCCAAGGAATCTTTGCAATGTAGGGCGTAAGTGTGTGGATTTTTGCAAAACCCGGCCGTGTAACTTAGTCCATAGGGTAATTTTGGCATTCCAAGCGATAGCGGCGTCGGTATAAATTTTTTTTTCGACGCGTTTTTTTTTTTTCTTAAAAAATAGTGGCGTCGTTAAACGACGTTGTTTACGTGGCGCTCACGACACAATAGCGTGGCGTGGGCGATACCCGATACCGGCAAAACCGCCGCCACGCCGGATATTCTGGGCGTCGATTTAAACGGCGTCATGTCGGCGTCAGCGGACACTTTGGCGTGCCCGACTGGCATGTCGGCAAAACCCGCAGCGTACCGTCACGCGTCAGATTTTTAGTCGCCGTTCAACGGCGCCATGTCGGCGATGGCGCGTAACATGGCGTACCCGACTGGCATGTCGCCAAGCCACGCGTAACGGATATGTGCCCGCGTCGGCTCTGTGAGGCGTCGTTCAACGGCGATCGGTGGCGATGTTTTGACCTGCCGAACTGCCGGTAGCGGCCCGATACCATGCCACGCGGCCAATCCGACCGCCAGCCCCGATACGAACGTCATTGAGCGGCGCCGAACGGCGTTATGTCGCCGTTGAAAACGGCGATGTCGTCGATGTTCGACGGCGACGCGTCGTTCTTCGACGTCGCGACGTCGTTGGACGTCGACTATCCCTTGTAGTGCGATCTTGTTTTTGCAGATTGAATATTGGTCAGACTTGCTACAGTGTTACAGTCAATAACCGAACGTGCAAAGGATCCACTGAAGAAATATACAGAACGGACTGTGAAAGCAACTTCAAGTAAACAAATTCTGTCTCACTTGGGCTCCGGCGGTCAGAAAGGATAATTTTATTATATTTTCAATGGTTGGTTGGGAAAAGCCTATAGAAATTATCTAAGGATTATCTATAGCTTTGTTTGAGTAATTGATGTTAAGTTGCATTGTTTGTGAGCAGATAAACAGTTGAATATAGTGTGCTTTGATATAAATCCATCAAGCTGCCTGCAGTATTTTCCCAGATGTTTTTCCTCGCAATGTCTATTCCATCTATGGGTCAAATACACTGCACAAAGATGGATCCAAAAGAGCTTGAAAATGGAATGAAGCTTAAAAATGAAATGCATAAGTATATACGTATGTGGCAATATTTGAACACATTATTCACCTTTTCTTCACACTCTCTCGGGGTAGTAAGAAGTATAAAATATAGATCTAAAATAGAATAACAGGATATAGAGTAGAAGACGGAAAAAGCAACAAATGGATCATGTAAAGTAAGGCCAGCCATACAAATTATTTGGGTATATACTAGCATATACCCAAAAAACATTTTACCACACGAGCGAAGGTTTGTCCTTAAGTGGCAACCCAAAAATAGCCTTTGGAATATAAACCATTTTACATGTCTAACTGTTCGTTCAACTTCAAGTCTCAACTGGCCCAATTTTGGATGGCACAAAACTACTTGATATTGACACAACTATAAAGATATACAAATCCCATTTGCTTGCTTACAAGTTTTGCAAGAAATTCTAGGTTGCTTGCATGGTCACGCCAAAGAGGCACTCGATCCTTTATTGCACATTGTGCGCCTACTTTCTCTGCATTCAAGAGAGTTCAATCAATGTAGCACTTCAATGTCTGGAATCGCTATGCAACACAATTCTATATAAATCAATATGAATCTTTTGTTTTCATGCAACAATGACACTAACACAACATTCCAGTATACCATATTGTTGTTAAAGCCAGGCAATGCCGGGCACTGTTACTAGTACTTAATTTAACAACATAGTTATTGTATTAATTTATAGACATAATTGCTTCCAAGTTTGGAAAATTCATTATTGGCTTTTCGTCTATCATTGTTGTAGTTTGTGTTTTGAAAACTGGAAAGGAAATTCATTATTGGCTTTTCATCTATCACTGTTGTAGTTTGTGCTTCGAAAACTAGAAAAGAAAAATAGCAGAACCAACTGTGAATGCCTTGTTGAGAAATTCAGATGAAGGGTTCTTGATCAATTTAAGCCAGGCTTGAAGCACCTAAACTAAACGGATTCCTAGCTGATCGTCTTATTTCAGGTTGTCTCTTTCTCGAATCGAGCAGTCCATTCTTTGGCTTCTTTCCTGCTAGCTAGGGATGGGTCCGGATTATTTGATCTCTGGCTTCTGCTTCTCAAATTCTGGAATTGGGGTTTCTTTTCCTGATAGAATCTGTAGTAAGACATTATCATTGTAGGTTTTTTTAAGTACCCACTTTTGGAATTCAAGTGAACATTTCTTAAACTGTCTCGAAAGGATCTTATTGTGGGGTTTAAAATCTGTAATAGATAATATAATAGAGGCTTGCATATGATCAATCTGCTTTGGTGTATTTGCTAGTTACACAGAAGAAGGGGAGGATAAGGTAAGGATTTTGCAAATAAACAGATTCTGCAAAAACTTGATTATGTTCATAGTAGTCTTGGATCTTCCACTGTCAAACACTTGCATGATCCTGAGATTAGAGCCTATGTTGGGAGCTGTTCATTCATTTCACAACGTGACCTGTTAATAAAAGCATGCCAACATCTCTTTGCCTCCAGCATCATGTGCGTATCCTCCAAGCTCCCGACAAGACATTACATTAAATACAAAGCCTCCATCACATCTTTACCGCATCAATTTACCACATTCTCTAGCCAAGGTGCATTTGCATGCATTAAGAATGGCAACGAAGGTGGTTGCCTTTGTCTTGTGATCCCGAAACAACCCATATCCCAGTCAGACTGTTCAAAGAAATTTCATCGCATGTAGATATGCCATTGAATACTACTTCTGGAGCTTCCATATTTCCACACTTGGCATATATATTGATCAACATATTTGACACAAAGTAATCTGATGCACAACGAGCTGTCATAGCAGAAGCATGGATTTGTTTGCCCGGAAAAAAAAAGGGTACAAAAATGCAAAATGGGTGCCTGACATTGCCGCGTAATAGTAGGGGCATATATTTGTATGGGATTGTTTTTTTTTTTTTGCATGATGTATCAGTTAAGTTGCTACCTTTAATGGTTAAATGCACATAAAGTATGGCATGCACCATTTCCCTCAACACAACATTAGTCACTTAGTGTGCATGAAGTGGGTGAGTGTGAGTCCCATTATGTGTAGCGTGTGTTTGAGAATGAATTGTCATATATCCTAGGAGGAATGTTGCCAATTTGGTATGACGTTCAAAACTACTAAATCAATATATTATCCCCACTTATGCTAGCAAGAAGACGTGGCCATATGTACGGAGAGGGCTTACGATGTGACTGTTAATGGAGTCTTAGGTGCTAACAAATGAGATATTACATTGTTTGTTTGGTAATATTTGGGGACCATTGCACATGCAAAAACACCAAACCTAATTTTTTTATTATTCCATAAATATTTGCTATCACTTCAAATAAGAATATGCATCCAAGTATGAAGAAACACCATGTTATCAGAGAAAAAAAAATGTAAAAAACCCTATCATACTTTGTCCATGGCTTCTTTGGCTTAAATCGTTGTGCGAACTAGAAATAGCAATCAAAACAAGATGAAGGTAAAAGCAAGCACCCACAATCCCATCGATCCGAGCCATCGGATCGAAATTCTAGAATGGGGCGAGCATGCATGTCTTGCATGCATGCATGCGCCATGCATGCGGCGCATGCCTGGTTGGGGGATCGCTATATTAGGCGAGGTTCTTCATCAACGTCTCATCGGTGCTTCCTCTTCTCTCTCAGCAGTATCTTATTCTCTTTTCTTTGAACCCATGCAGGGGAGGGGCTTCTCCCTGCTTGGATTGACCAATTTGGCGTTTCTTTCATGCTGTGGCATGTCCTTTCTCGGCCTTGCCTCTTCTTTAGCCATAATTCTTTGACCTTCGTCCTCGATCCCGTTTGATAAGGAAGTTGGGTAGAAGCATGAAAAGGTGGGCAAAAAAAGTGCCCGTAATTCAAAATGTAAGGAAATCCCTCCCCCCCAGAAATTATTATTCTTGGAATGAATCATTAATAGGGCAAATAATTTTGAACTCTCCTCCCGCGCTCTGTTCAACCTTCCTCCGCCGAACCTCCATAGCCGAAAGCTTGACATCCATATTCAACCTCCATAGCCGAAAAGCTTGACATCCATATTCGAATCTCCATAGCCTAAAGCTTGACATCCATATTCGAACCTCCATAGCCAAGATCAGGACCTCCATAGCCAAAAGCTTGCATTTTCGTGAGAGTCAAGCACCGTGGTCATGATGAAACAGACTTGGAACAAAGACATCTCCAAGGAAATCTCCTCGCAACAAACCTCAGAAGCCCATGCCAAGGTCTCCCACTAGAATCCCAAAACTCAAGAGTGGGTCTTCTTCAGATCGGAGGTCTTGCCGCCCGAGTTTGACAAGGTAAGCATCGAGCAGACTTAGGAGCAACAATTTTGATAGCATGTTTCGGTGGCTAGTGCAAATAGTGCGGGGGTGTTTGGAGTTCAAGCCCTTTGTTAGGGGTTATCAAGAGTCTGAGATTAAGCCCGGTTGGATGATGATTTTTTTTCTGTATTAATATGAGCACGCTTTTTGTAGGAGGGATATTGCAAATCATCACATTCCATTGTATTTTGCCCGAGCATATGCACTTCATTACAAAGGAGTAAGCATTGATTGGGATGAGGTGAAAGCAAGTGCAAGTCTTCATTCAAAAGGCTCTCAAAAAGAATCGACCCGACGTAATTAGCTACAGAAAGTCTTCCAATGTTAAAGCTATTAAATGTATGCCCTCGTGTAGAATTGGGGCAGCAGCTTGAAATGATGAAAAGGTGGAGGGAAACAAGAGCATTAGATTCGCCTCCATGCTTGATGAAATACAGACTTTAAAAAGAGAAAAGGAAAACAACGGAAATTGAACTCGTTGAAGCATGAGAGTGATAAGAGCTTCTTGACAAGACTTGTCTGGAGTAAAGATGCAAAAATATGTGAGCATTCAAAGATTATGGCGTTTTAAAAGCAAGCGGAAGCCAACCCGATGTGCAAATGGCTTTGGCATCCCATTTAGAGGAGGAGAAATCAAGTTATATTGCTGACTTAGATGCTCTAATGATTCCCATTGATTGTTTAAAGGCTGATTTGCAAGAATTAGAAGTCGCAATTGAAAAAATCAGCAAGGATTTGGAAGTTAATTCCAACTGTGAGAATAGAATAAAGGAGATGACTAAGCATTTGGAAAGATCAGACCCGATAGGCCTCGGCAGCCCGCTCCCCATACCGCAGCAAGGATCGGGAGCGCTTCATTCTCACATATAAGCAATACTTGGCAAAGAAATGAATGATTGCCTTGACTCGACATGGTAATATCTCCACTTTGTGGTCATACATATTGTCTATTTTGTCTTATATTCGTGGTTTCAACGATCAATACATGTGTACATGATTGTTTATGGTCCCAGGACCTCGCGACATTGCTTAGGAATCCCTTCCAAGGTACATCTATTTCTATTTTGATTACATAATTAGTTTGAGTGTACTTAGATGTAGTTAGTTTCCATCATGTACATAAACATTTGATTTGGCGTGGTTTTGTCTTTACCAGAAAAGAGGAAATATATTTGCTTCCTCAGATTTTACATTTACATGTGCCATGAAGTGCTTTTCCTGGAATTCCTTTTGTGGTGGTGTATTAATAGGGTGTATTGCATTGATCGTATTTTGCATTTACATGTGATCAGAAATGCATATGAATTTGGTATTTGACTTTCCTTTACATTCAATGCTGAATGATGTATTTGATAGGGTGTATAAAATATTTTGTTCTGAAATACATTTGAATTTAGTATTTGGTTTTCCTTTACACTGTGATAGCTATGTACACTAATGTACTTCTATTTTGTCATTACATTATCAGCAGAAAGTTTGCCTGTAGTAAAAACCTACTTGCATGTAATTAACATTTGTTCTGTTTTGATTTGCATCTGATTGTTTTTTCTTCAGATTTTGCTTCTATCTACTCTACATCTCCCCTTGATTCTGAATCAAGTGTTTACATTTCTTATTGACACCCAATTGTGTCAATGCAGACATGGGTAGTATCAAGAAAGGAAGAAGTAAAACCGCAGTAAACTAAAAACAATTCATGTTTCGCACTATGCTTAAGTTCCGAATATAGCAAAATTTCATGTTGTAGGTGAAAAGAAGAATGTTATTGAGAAGGGGTTGCATTTACCATTCTCGGACATCCCAATTGTCGAACCCGGCAAAAAGATGCCGGCCGCTATCGATGTTGGAAGTCCATCCACATCTACATCACCTTTGAGAATTGCAACAACTCATAAGCAATCGCGTGGATTTGGAGACAGGGGGGTATGTGGAAGGTAGGGTGATTACATTCGATTACATTAAGATTGCATCCGTTGTAGTTAGAGTTCACTAATGTTCAATATTTTGCAAAGCCAGGGTTGTTTTCCAAAAAGAGATCCCACCTGCTGAAGCCGAGCCGCTATTATTGAGCAACTAGCTGAAAGCCCGTAAAGTAATTCTCTCTCCTTTTTCGTGGTTTCTATTTTTTTTTTTTTTTTTGTATTTTGAAACTTACGTTGACGTGTTTACGAGATAAAATTACCAAGATGTTGGTGACGACATTGAAAACAATCTGAAAGTCGCTTTTTTCAAGTTGAGGAAAAGGCTTGTTCTTTGGCGGTGCACGTGTTTCTTTTTTGTCTTGCTTTCAAAACATTAGAATGAAGCACTTTCTTGTCTTCGAGACTTGGCGACGATTCAAAGGAGCTAGATGATGTTGAAGAAGCCTTGAGATTGCAGCCAAGGCAACGACTAAATTTATGGTCAAAGTCGATGCCAAAACAAATTTGAAAAAGAGAGTGCAAACCCGAAGCGGGGACATCCGCACGCAAAATGGTAATTGCTAGCTTACATTGACTTACTTATACTTCAGTAGCTTATTATATTTTACTCGCTTTGCAGGTCTCTAAACCAATCGGAAACAGAGATTGGAAGGTATCAATTTATGCTTTATTGTCATGGATCAATTGTTAATATGACACTAACATTGACTTACTTATACTTCAAGAGCTTATTATATTCTACTCGCTTTGCGGGTCTAAACCATCGGAAACGAGAGATTGGAAGGTATCAATTTATGCTTTATTGTCATGGATCAATTGTTAATATGACACTAACATCTTGGATCCGACAACAAAATGATGACAAGGATAAACTTATGGAATTCACGCCATTCACGCCATTCAAGAACCGTCCGGGCCGGGCTGAAATGAAAGTGGTTGCATCCGACATAGCAATTTTATGTGCAACTAACTCTAAAATGAGTAGCCGCTTAGTGGATCTTTATGGCGCGTAATAACCTCGTTGTAACCGAAATTGTATTTGTTGCGATTCCTTGTCTCTAATGTTAATCTTAATCTAATCCAGTGCTTGTATGAGACATTGCCTTTTCGAAAGTGGAAGAGCAAAATCTTTTTTATCCCCGCTTACCTTACAACTATATAAGGTTTAGAGAAGCTACCAACAAAGAAAAAGAAAGGGTGAATCAGCTGAAGGATCACCAATGTCATTGAAATAGTGAAATCGTGGATGAAGGGGATTGTGGTAGCTAAATGCCATCATATCCTTGCACCTATCCTTGAGAATGACCATTTTGTGCGGGCTGTTTTACGCCGCACCATCCGATTCCAAGATCCTACACCGCACCGTGAATTCACGCCTTGAATCCTCTTACGAGGGTTATCGCGTACCGAACGAAAAGCAATCAAAGGGTATGTAATACTTTAAGTTGTTGCTTTGCTTTTCTTCGCTAATTCGGTTCCGCTAAATTTAAGGATATGTAGGCTGCACACACAAATGTTAACCACATCGATCGGCATTGGTATCTAGAGGCGATTTCATGAAGAGAAATAATGTTAATCGGATTCAAAGAAGTAGAGGTGCCACAAAGCAGCCGATTTAACATCATGTGGGTTGTATGTGATGGGATTTATGCACAAATATGTTGAAGCTCTTGTCTCTGGTAGAGATATGGAAGTAAGTTGTATGCCTTCCCTTGTATGTACTGCATCTCATGTTCCTTTAAATATTTCTAACCTTATTTATGGATGTCACAGATTACATCTAAATGGTTCTCTCATGAATACGCCCTGTCACGACGACAATTTCTAATAGATGCTTTGGTCATGCATTGTGATGCCAATCCGAAAGAACGATTTCCAGCCCTCCGATTTCGAAATGATCATGAGTCCGAGTATCCGATTTTTGCAAGATGAACTATGTAAATAAAGTTTATATATATCTTTTGTTCACATTTGTGTTCACATTTCCTATCATAAGGAATGTGTAAATGACACTATGCTGAATAGTATACTACTGATAGTATACTTTATGACTATGTAAGTTTTTTTTTTTTGAAGAAAAAAGATTTCTGATTTAAAGAAGCCTTGTACCCTTTTTGGTCAATCAAAACAGTTACTTGATTGTTTCGACTGATATATTTTGTGACCTTGTACCACACCACACCACTTTCATTAACACCACACCACCCCACCACACTCCACCACACCACATCATACCACCACACACCACTACACACACCACCACCACCACCCCCACCACCACACACATCACACCACACCCCCCACCACCACACCACCACCGCCCCACACTCCACCATTTGGTGTATGGTGTATGGTGTGTGGTGAATGGTGGTGTGTGGTGGGGAAAGTGTGGTGAATGGTGTGGTGTGTGGTGGAATGTGCTGCTCCGTGAATATGATAGTTGGTGTATGGTCTATGGTGTATGGTGTGTGGTGAATGGTGTGGTGTGTGTGGGGTGTGTGGTGGGGTGGGGGTGTGTGTGGTGGGGTGTGTGGTGGGGTGTGTGGTGAATGGTGTGGTGTGTGGTGGGATGTGCTGGCTCGTGAATATGATAGTTGATGTATGGTCTATGGTGTATGGTGTGTGGTGAATGGTGTGGTGTGTGGTGGGGTGTGTGGTGAATGGTGTGGTGTGTGGTGGGATGTGCTTGCTCGTGAATATGATAGTGTGGGGCATGGTATGGTGCATGGTTTGGTGTGGTATACACACCCTAACATTTTAGTGTTCATTTCATGCGATGGTATTGTTCAAGAGGTTTTAAGACCAACATCCGTAAATTTTTTTGGTGTGCTTCAGATGCTTCAAGATGCATTTAAAGAAAAATACTCCGAACATATTTTCCTATTGGTCACCATATTTTGTTAGTGTGCGATCATAAATTCTCGCACCTTGAAATTCCTTGTTGGCTTTAATGTTTGTTTTGGTATACTATTTCAAGAATTGTACTTTGCATTTTATAATTAATGACAAAAACTGCCATTAACTTGAGTTGCACCAAAAACTTGAGTTGCAAACTAAGTACCAAACATGTTTCTTATATCTATACTGAAAAAGGATAGAAATAGTTCATTAACTAAAAGAACAAAGGAAACTCGTGAGAAAAAAAATTAAAGCAAAAAAAAAATAGTCACAAATTTGTAGAGAAGAGGAGTTCTCATCATTAATGAAAAAGCTTTACAAAAATGGAGTCACAAGGACTATTGCAAAACAAGTTGAATTAAAAGCTTTTACAAAGAATAGTCACAAGGACTATTACCAAAAAAATTGAAACCGGGGATTACAAAAACAAGGCTTGATCTTGGGCCATCTTGACTCTATATGAAGGTCGTCCTCCATGGCATACATCTTCATTTCGAGGAGTCGCTCCTCGTCGAGGTAAGCCTCATGCACCCACTCGATCACCCGCAACGAAGCGACAGCCTGATGATCCATGATGAGCTTCTCCACCTCTGGTGGAGTGAACTTCATACGACTATAACCCCCGGTGGCCTCAGGAGGAAGCCTCTGGAGGAAGAGGAGGACCGTCTTTGGCGGGGGAGGAGCGAGCACAATGGTCGGGATAGTGTTCTGCATGAGTGTGGTCTTGAACTTGGCCATGGCGGAAGTGAAGGAGATGGACGGAATGGGGAAGGAGTGAAGGAGATGGCGGAATAGACGATGGGGGCGGAATGAAGTCTGCGAGGCGTAATTTTGGGAATAAAAGGGATGTTTGCATGCATACGATTTTGTTTTGGGAATTAGGCGTAAAGAGGAAAGGGATGTATCCATGCATAAGATTTCACACCTCGGGAGCCGATCCACCCACCTCAATATTTTTGCAAATGTAAAATGTATAGGTTGAACCATATTATGAGACCAATTGCTTGGTATGCAGTTAGCACAACCCTAACACAAAGTTAGCAATATCCCACATGCATATATCACAAAAATCGTGCGCATATATAAATAGGGTTTTGCTGCTTCATTGATAAGTGTGGATAGAGATTAGATGTTGAAAAGTTATGGCTCGCTGGCTTGTAATCTTCGATTCCAACAGGGTCATAACTTGGCCCAAGATGTAATCCTAGTCCACCCTTTTTTTTTAGTAATGGGCTCAATGTTCCACATGTTACCAAATCAACAATTGCCAAATCAACAAATGCCAAATGAATGGATTATATTAAGGCATATTGTGTACCTATGCATATTGTGTTTGGTAAAGCGTGAGTCAACAATATAGAGATAACAAGGAATATTCCTTATTACCTTGAAAGGAATATTCCTTATTGCATTGAAAAGAATATTCCTTAGCGCCTAGTTATCAAGAATATTCCTTATTACCTTCAAAGGAATATTCTTTAGTTTGTTTAAGTGCACCCATAGTTACAAGGAATATTCCTTATTACCTTGAAAGGAATATTCCTTTTTGCATTGAAAGGAATATTCCTTAGTGCCTAGTTATCAAGAATATTCCTTATTACCTTCAAAGGAATATTCTTTAGTTTGTTTAAGTGCACCCATAGTTACAAGGAATATTCCTTATTACATTGAAAGGAATATTGTATAGCCCTTTCATTTGAGCTAGGCTTGTGGGATATATGCCAGCATCAACCATTGGCCAATTGGGTCAGAAAAAGAGGACAGTGGGATAGATTTTGAGAAAAGGATGTTGAACAAATCATTGGCACAAATCATTGGTTAAGGAACAAATCATTGGCATGGTAAATGCAGCCATATCGAAAAATGAGGGAGAAGGGAATAGACGGGGATAAAATTCCTTTTTACCTGTGGTGACCGGTTGATTCGATGGCGGAGGAGATCGAACGACTAGATCACAATCCATATCCCCAATTCAAATGCAAACTCACCCGGCGCACCCGATTCTTGAGGAGATCAATGCCGAACAGGAAACCAATTGAACAAAATCAAATCGGAGAGGCATCCGCGAGTTCGAGAGGTACTCCTATTCTTAAACATGCTTTTGTTCCTAATCTAACAATTGCTTATGATGTTCTACCACGATGCACACGAGGAGACTTAACAATGTTGGAAGCATGGATCGAGCTATGGGAGTAGCGGCGACAAGGGGATGAGGAATCCCAATTATCTAAAAAGCGAACTAGAGAGTATTCTCATTCAACTTAAACAGAAAGTTGTGCATGCAAAAGCAATCAACAAAGTGTCTTTGAAAAGGGTGAGGTTTGGAGATTCAATAGCCTCAAACCATACTTTACCAATCTCTATCATAAATGGCAACAGAAGCGAGAAGCACATGTCTTGCTTCTATTAGACTTCACCAACTTCCAAACAGCTGTCCTGGACACTCTTCTCACAATTTTCGTGAACAGGACCATTGCTGATCTCACACTGCAGGACCTTCTGGATGAATCTTGAGTCTTGAATCTTGAATCTTGAGACCTTCTGCTTACAGTGTTTTTTACAACTTACACTAACCATCATTCAATTAAATTGGGTTATGTCTTAATTTTGGGATAAATTTTATATTGCACTTTTTTAGTAACTTTGTTAAATTCACTTTTTTAATAACTTTGTTGCCCTTAGACTAGAATAGACGTTAACATATAATCACACACGGGAATATAAATTCACACCTTAACTTCAAATTACAAAATCATATATCATGGAACTCAAGTAGTACACAACTTTTATTAACTCAGAAAAGATACATAGTAATCGCTTTTTTTTTTTTCCACTAGCATCCCCAAGGATATGAGAACCTTATTCCTTACATCCCTAGGTATTGTAACTCATTTTTTACCAGGAATAGTTTTTTGGAGTCCACGAGTACAATACGGTTTCAATGTCTAGCCAAAGATCGGATCACTTGGATTTCTCCTCCACCTCTTTGTCCAACGATCCGAATATCTTTCTTTATCTGTGACATTACTCAACCGATGTCTTGGACACCACCATTCCACGCGCACCTTATTGAAGTTAATCGTCACCTTCTTCTTTGCAAATATCCCAGATAGTGTATCCCAATCACACCGGATAGGTCTCTAGATCTGGTTTTACTACTACAAATTGGTGGCACTCCACGCCAAGAGAAGGTTCATAACAATCCATGCCTAAATATTTTGGCCTATCCTTCTTAGGACCAACATAGTGTTTATCAGATTGAGGAGGAGCATATGCCTTCACAATGCTACTAATGGTACCATCATCTTCGTCAGCACCAGCTAATGTTTTCCACTTACTTTTAGGGAACCACCTTTCTTTCGGCTCTTTCGAGGGATGTGTCTACCTCATCCAACAAGTTGATCACCTTCTTCCAATAATCTATCAATGCACGATTAGTCTCATCTGAATTAGTTTGCCAATGCTTGATGTAGTCATTGATGCCATCCTTAGTCAAGCCCAATTGCTTGACTTCTTCAGTTGGTTTTAGAGCTTTTGGTTGACCAGGAGGTATCATAGGCTTGCCATTTGCATCCCCATTGCCAAATTTCTGCCCCACCTCTCCACTTCTCCTCACGAAGGTCTCATTTTCCATTGCATATGATTGGAATCCCTTCTCTCACCCAAAAAGTGAATTGAAGAGGTCTAGAATGACCTTCCATGTCGAGAGCATAACCATCCACAAAACTCTTCCAATCAGGCACTTCTTCTATGATAGATCCTATAGGAGATGGATTTGTACATCCATGAAATATTTCCAATAGCCTTGGGAAAGTTGGTAACCTGTCATTGCCTCAATACATGACTATATTTTCCAACAATGCATCCACATCCTCATGTATGTCCTGAACAAAGTTTAAAATGAAACGCACTAATTTGCTCAAAACGCACTTCAAAAGGAATCTTTGAAAGATTCCTAAAATTCCCAAAAAGGTCCCTTTTGTGGTATATTTGTGACAAGTGTGACAATTTGAAAATTTTAGGCATCATTTTGGAGGGGGGTGTGAACTTAACTTCCATTCAAAATTGTTTGACATCCCTTTTTGGCCCCCTAGTTTGGTTTGCTAAAATAGTAATATTTTCAAAACTAAACAAAATAGACATTGAAAAAACAGCAAGCACACTAAAAGTGCCAAAAGGTATTTTATTCAAAGTTTTCCAAATCGACAAAACTATGAACAAAACGTAAAAAATGCAACACATTTTGACATTGCCTCATTGAAGCAAACATTTTCATATGAAAGTATGCCTCATTGAACAAACTTACACTTTGAAGCGCAAGTTGGAGTCGAAGGCGCCGCGCTCTTAAATCTTATATACTTGCTCTTATTTGTTCATCCGCCTTGCTATAGACTTATGTATACCGCATGACAATGCGTGGACATAACGCCTTCAAAATAAATTCTGGGTGGTATAAATTTATACCACAATAGGTAGTGTTGTGCGGATATAACATGCGGAGAGTTAGCATGGTATAAATTTATACCGCAGTGGACTCGGCGGTATAAATTTATACCGCAAGAGGACTCGGCGGTATAAATTTATACCGCGAGAGCTCTCTCGATTCATCTGCGAGAGCTCTCACGGTATAAATTTATACGCGGTGAGAGCCCTCGTTATACTTAATGAGAGCTCTCGGTATAAATTTATACTGCTGACGACGGCTCTCTAAGATAAATTTATACCGCATGAAAACCTTCAGACAACCAATTTATACACATATATGTGTATATATATATAATATATACACATAATTACATATATATATCCCACAAGAAAAGAGAACTCTTTAAGTATAAATCTATCTGAGAAACGGTATAAATTTATACCTAATTGCATATATATATAAAACTTTTTATATATTATATATATATGTATATATATATGCAGATCCAGATAAAAGTATATATCGTGGTAAAATCTTTTTGGGTCTTTCTTGCTCGCCAAAGGGTTTGGCAACCTAAAACTACTAAAGTAACACACATAAGGGATAATTTTACACACTTGTTCTTAGTTTTTTTAGTCTAAAAAGTTCTAAAACGGTACTAAATTTTCTGAGCTTGTAATGCAATGTTAGAGCATAAAGTAGTCAATCATGTTGTTATTTCTACTTTTTTTTCTCTACATACATGCGAACTTCACTTGGTGACTAAAAATTGCTACTAAAGGCAAAGAACTCCAAAATATTATGGTGACACGGTGTTTGACTAGAAGGACACCACATGGTTTATCCAGAGGAGAGCGAGGAGTAGCAACCCCTCGAAGTTTACCTATTTAGTTACAAAATATATAGGAAAGGGTAAGGCGACCAGATACTTCAACGCCGAGGAATGTGCATGGTGCCCACTGCTTCTGATGGCAATGACGTAATTGTGATGAATATGCTCAACATTGCTAAGGAGGTTGACTATCTTTTGAGCATCACCATGTTGTAGATTGGTATGTGCGTTCGAAATACATCATCTCGAGAATAAAAAAAAGGAGGGCATGTAATCACATGGCTTCATTACTTCAACTTTTGTATGCGGTATAAATTTATCTTTGCATCATCAACTAAAACTTCAAACTTTAACTACAAGACATCGTGGATGTATTGGTATTTGTAATACTATGTGATGCAAAACAATGGTTTGTCATTCAAGAAGTTTGTTCAAACTGCCTCCCAATGTGTTTTAAGGTCCATTAGGATGTTCAAATAAAATGGTTGTGAAAATAACAAATTTCCTGTCTTCTAAAACAGCGGCTATAAAAAACTTTCGGGGACAAGGTACAAAAGCATCTAATTTCTTCATACGAATTTGCCCCATAGTCAATCTTTGAATTTCATTGTAGTTCTTTCCCCCTCTATAATGGGATTTTTTTTTGTGTGTGTTTTTCCTTAATACTAAGTCTTCTTAAAATGTCTGTTTTCACGAGCAGTTTTATAAATCCTTGGACTAAAGGTAATAAAAGGGCCCTTTTTAGAGGGATTTTAGAATTTTATAAATTTTCAGAAGGAATCTTCCAAACGCACTTCTTAAATAAGTGCGTTTCATTTTAAACCTTGTTCGGGCATTAGGAACCCCAAATTGACTCTTTCAAAAATACCCACAGCTGTTAAGTAGGATAGGAAAGAAAACATCCACCTGTTCTTATTTTGACCAGCACAATTATCTAGTTGCAAGAGGAGCTTTCTGGGCAGATCTCGAGGTTTAGCACGAGATGTTGAAGCTCCAACATGTTCATTAGGTCCATTCCTCCTAAATCTTGCCTTGCTAAACTTTTCAATACTATTAGGGGTTCCATCCAACAATGCACTATGTAGTGCCTGGCTAGTTGTAGGATCCTGTAGGTGACCATTGTAACCCTTCTCATAGTTTCTTAAACACCTCATATGGCTATGCTGCATGGAAGAAAAAAAGGCTTGAAAAAGGCCATGAAGTACAAAAGGTAGGAAGAATGATGAATTTTCTTTTATGTTATTTTATTGTGATGGTATTGTCTTGCAGCATAAAGCGAGTGATTATGTGAGAAGAGCTAGTCCTGGGATTGTATTTAAGAAAAAAATAATAATAATAATAATAATATATTTCCAAGCTCGTAAGGGCCTTGAAGGCCATAGAGCCAAAATTGTACAAGGATTTATGAACTCACTGTTTTCAACAAAATGAATCTAAAATCTTCTATTTCTTTTATATACACACCTACTTGATTTATATCCATAGTAGAGTCAAAAAGCGATCTGAAGTTGTCTATCCACAACCCAAATCTCAATCTGATATCACTATAGACAGGACATGTCGCGAAAACATGGTCCTCATCTTCGACTGCTCCTTGGTTGCACAGTTTACATATTCTGCCTTCCAACGGAATTTTGCTCCATCTGCCCGTTTCTATTTCTAAGTGATGAGAGCTCACTCTGTATCTTGCTATCCTTTGTCTCATCCTCTTTTGCAAATTCCCTGTTAGATAGCTATGGTCACCGAGTATGCTCGGGTTTACCTTTTCAACATAGTGGTTCAATCTGCTGCCTCTCAATTCCCAAAGCCGCTGTAATGTCTGTTGTTCTAACACAAGCCTAGCCGCCTCTTTGTCTTCGGGCCGCCATCGGTGACCCCCATCCGCCAAGCCATGCTTTAACATCCGCAAAACCACCCTTGATGTTCGTAAACCCAAGGCTTGAAATGAGAGCCCGCCATCCGGCTTGTCCATTCAAATTTATTTACAAAATTAATAGTTTGATACGCAGCTTTCCATCTCAAGAGGAAAAAGACCGGTTTCAAATAACATGATCTGATATGGAATGGTGTTTTTAATGCCCAATTCCCCATATATAAACAACTTTTGACTGATTCGATCTGTTTCCATAGCCTCTCGAGGTACTTGGACCCCATATTGGAGAACCATACAGAGTCACCAATCGGCCCGGTCTTAAAGAGAGAAACTTCTTCATATTCCAGTCTTCCGCACAAGCTCGTGCACCCGGATAACATGGAGAATAGAGCAGCTTTCCCTCCCGCCACTCTTCTTCTAATGCATTCCTTCCATCCATAATTGCAAGCGAAATCAATTCCTAAATATTTGAAACAATTTACCGTTTCAAGTACCTGCCCATTGTAGATTAGCTCTGGTCTGCTCCTAGTCCCAAAGATCATGATCTTGGTTTTCGCAATGTTTACCTTCATTTGTTTTTCAACACAAAAGCTTTCCAAAGATGTTTAGATGCTCTTGCAAAATGCAATGTTTATTAGCCAGAAGTACTATATCATCTGCATAAAGTAACAATTGGACTAAGAAAGCTCCTAGTCGTGTGCCAAACAAAGACCTGGAGCGAAGCCATTCATCCAGCTCATCAATATAAATTCCGAATAGGGTTGGAGACAAGGGGCAGCCCCGCCGGGACCCCAATGTTATTCTCGAATCAGAAGCTATTGAGTCACGAGACAGTTTCACCAAAACTTCATCAGATAACCGAGCAAATCGGCGATCTCAAGTACTCGCACTCCTATATCAGCCATCCTATCTCCAAGTCCCTTCCTCGACTGTATCAAATGCTTTAGTAAAATCTATGAAGGCTGCATATAAAACAAAACCCGGCTTTTTGCTTGTTCAATCAGACTCTAAGAGTCGAGCATGATCTAATGTGTTATAGTCTCTTCTAAAACCAAATTTTGAAATTTTGATCTTTTGTCATTATCATCAGCCCATGAACTTATTTTTGCTTCCAATAAGCTGCCCAACAGCTTAGTGAAAGTGGAACCAATCAAGATGGTTCTATAGTTTTGTACTTGACTTTTATCCCCTGACTTATAGATGGGCTGTGACCTGCTCATTTTCCATGCATCCGGCAGTCCCAAAGTGAGACTCAAGTTCAGCAAATTGTTAGAATTCTCAAGGTTTGTTGTCCTACCCATTTAAATAGCTCTATACATATCCCTTCCATGTCATGAGCTTTATTGTTATCAAGAGAGGCCAACGCTTTCTTGAACATCTTCTTCGAGAACAAAACCGCCGCACTGCAGATCAATAGACATCTTATCTCGCTCCATTTACTTCATAGATGTTTCTCACTAACTCAATGAGATCATCGTTATTCAGCTCAGGGGTATCAACTTTGCCTTGCAAGCATTTCCAAAACGTCTTTGGAGACTTCCTAAGCTGTCTTTTCAAGCCTTCCTTTTTGTTTTCATAGAACATTCGCTTCTTATTACGAATCAGGGATTTATACCATTTAGGCTTCCTGATACATCCTGGTGGCAGCGAATTTCTTGCATTTTGGCAATCTACATCCCACCATGCATTGTTTGGTCTCCCTGGTTTATGTTTCTTTGTCCAACCAAAGACTTGGTCGGCCGCTTGAAGCATGTTAAGTAATGAACCGAGATACCTCGATCATGAAATTCGTGATCCGGATCAATATGTGCCATCAATTCCTCAACTTTCCTCTTGTATTTGGCATGATATAAGTAGTCTACTTTCAACCTGGGTTGGAAAGAAGAATTCTCTTGTTTCCGCCTCTCCCTCGAAAATTGATATCCATTAGCAAAGGGGACATGATCCGATTCATGTAATTTTCTACTCAAGCTGAAATCCCCGAATCATGCCGGTATTTCTTGCCAACAAGAAGTCAACTACACCGCCCCTGAATGATTCAAGCAAGTAAAACCATCCGAAAGAGCAAATTTGCTGATCCCATTTAAAATTTTTCAGATTACAGATTGTGCACACCCAAGAGCATTTCACCAAGCATTTAAGATCCTGGCGGCGTAAGATCTAACATAAGTCGGTTCTTCTAGTTCATGTAAACGATATCAGCTATATTTTCAAAGGTACTAGCTTGCTTGTGCCCCCACCCTTTGCATTGAAATCACCCATTAATATGACTTCTCCTTCATTGTCAGACATGAGTATGTCATTTCACAAAGGTTCGGAAAATATCACGCCTTATCTATTTCTAGAACATTGTACGAGCCGCCGTGGGTTTGCAAAATAACGTAAACACGTAAAGAGATCATGGATCCCGAGCCACACGTATTGCTTGTTTATGTCTTCTTCAAGACTGAGACATTATGTGATATGTTATTTCTGCCATAAACCGCTATGCCTCCATAACCACGACCTACCATGCTCTTCTTCATGTTCCGTGAGTTACATATAAGTGTAAATCCGGAAGATCGTGCAATGGGCGGGCCTCGATGTTCCCAAGTCTCAACAAAAGCAAATTTAAATCACGTTTTTCCCACACATCCCAAGTGGCTGCAATTTTGGCTTGATTTAAAACCATATGCATTCCACATGCTCACCTTCAAGACCCCCGATTTTCATTTCTTCTCGTACTGCTTGTAACCAATTGCTTTGCCGAGTAATCTAGGTAAGCAACTAAACCAAATCTCTTGCCTCTTTAACTTTCAACCATTCTTTCTTCCTCGTTCTCTAATTATATACCGGTGTAAGGTCCAAATCCACCATATCTTTACTCCTTTGAGTGCACTTCTATTATATAGAATTTTGTCTCTTGCTTCTTTGCTCTGAACTTAACTAAGATGGCACGGTTATTAAAGCTCGGTTTACCCAAGCCGCCTTCCCGATACAAACGTGGCTCATGCGTTACATGGTATCCGAGAAGAAGTGGTTAAGAACAACATTTATGTCCTCATTTTCCTCGCCGGGGATCCCAGATTTTCAGATTTCTCTCTCTTGTTTCTTGCTCTAACCGCCTCGATCGCGTTTCTTCTTGGTGAATTCTCATTTGCTCCTTCGTGGTTTCAGCCACTAACGGCCAATTTATTCTCCGTGGTTGCAATCTGCTCGCATAGTTAACCAATGGGACTGGATAGCAGCGTTGATCTCTGAATTTTGAATTTTCAAATTGGTATTCTGGAGAACCAATTCGTCAAGCACAGAGCGCAGTCCATGGACATCTCGTCGGAGTTGAGAGATCTCATCTTTCATCTCCTGCACTACAGACATCAACAACTCATTTTCACAATCGACCGTCTCTCCTTTGGAAGGAGATCCGACCTTTTTCTTGCCCATACGAAACTGACCCAAGGCGCTCAAATAAAACCCAAGGCGCTTTGGGTCGATAAGGATAATGTAGCTAATCGATGTAGATCGCTTTTTGACTCTACTATGGATATAAATCAAGTAGGTGTGTATATAAAAGAAATAGAAGATTTTAGATTCATTTTGTTGAAAACAGTGAGTTCATAAATCCTTGTACAATTTTGGCTCTATGGCCTTCAAGGCCCTTACGAGCTTGGAAATATATTATTATTATTATTATAATACTCCCAATGTGAAAATCTGGACCATCACTCCACAACTCTAAACTGAAATGGCCATAATAGGTCTGAGACTGCCCATGTAATATTGCCCCAGTCATTGAAATCTGCAAAGGGTATGATCTTCCACATGACTTAGGAATGTACTTGAATTGTGGAAGACAAGTCTTCTGTTGGTCCATTTTATCATGTATAATACATAGATAGTTATTAGGTTCCATTGCAGATAAAGTCCTCCACATCCAATAAGTTGATCTACATGATAGTTGATCTGTCATATGGTCCTTCATATGTTCCCTTATCTTTGCCCTTAGACTTGGTTGCACAGTCTTATCTAGTGTCTCCTTCAACTTAGCACATAAATTGCACTTGGCAAAGTTGTTTGAAGTTGCTATGGTCACATGCTTGAAATGCTTATTCCATAGCCTACTAAAACTGGGCTGATATAGAGGCCACCCAAGTTCCCAAGCAATGCATTTATTTCCTCTAATATGCTCTTCCGGGTACAATGGGATGGCAATCTCTTTTCAACAATAACTCTACCCTGCTTCATCCTTCTTACTCTTATGTGGCATGTTTTCTCATTTGAAATCCACATATCTTTCAAATATTTCCTTTGGTGACTATAGTTCTTGAGGTAGGCCTTACCAGCCGGTGTTCTCATGCAATGCAATTTTACTACCATTTTCATGTCTCTTTTGCCAGTTGTGCCAAGAAGAGGTTGGAATTCCATGTATAGCCATCCATTTTGAACATATCCACTTTCCATTCAATATAGGAAACGCGGTAGTTCCCCTCCGCTTGAATCTCGTCCCTAGGCCATGCAACAATAGTTGGAACCTCTAGTTGCTTCACACAAGCTAGGCATTCTTGTTTGCTCCGAACCCTTTTCCTTCCAATTGTCATATAATTTTGAGATTGCCACACCTAACCTTTGTCCTCCCCTAATCTTTCATCATTCACTTTGCATTGATAGGATCTGCTAGAACAATAATCCCTTCTCCCTATCACCTCTCATTGCATGCATCACGGGATCTTGACCTTTTGTTTTTCCAATCGACCCGAGTATAAAGTACAATTTCCTTTCCTTTGGCATCATCCTTTTCATTTGTGGTCTTTTCCTTTCTTTTGCCATCATCAACATCATTTGGAGTCTTTTCCTTTTCTTTGCCATCATCAACATCATTTGCAGTCTTTTCCTTTCCTTGGGCATCATCTTCATCATTTGGGAATTTTTTCTTGCCTTGGTCAGCATCATTGGGGGCTTTTTTTTTAGCATTTTGCATGCCATTGACCTAGAATGCATAAAAACATATAGTAAGTTAGCATATCCAAATAACCTCTCACTAACATGTTCATAAATGAAAGCCTTATATGTCTTATTGTATTTGATCATTCTATTTATATAATGGGATTCCCCAAGCTATTTTCCTCAACATTATATATAAATAAAATTCTCTACTTATAACCTTCTAAATTTTTATCCTATAATAACCTTAGCAACAACTTTTAAGGTTATTAATTATAGGTTAGCAGTTTTAAGGTTAAGAAGTTTATTATAGGTTATTATAGGTTAGAAATTTTAAGGTTGGAAAGTTATTGTAGGTTAAAAGTTTTAAGGTTAGAACTAAGTTTTAAGGTTAGTTTTAAGGTCACTAACTTAACAACTAACTTATAACTTTTAAACTATTAACTTATAACTTATAACTTAACTATTAACTATTAACTTATAACTATTAACAACTAACTTAACTATTAACTCATAACTTTTAAACTTTTAAAGTTATTGTAGGTTAAAAGTTTTAAGGTTAGAACTAAGTTCTAAGGTTAGTTTTAAGGTCACTAACTTAACTACTAACTTATAACTTTTAAACTATCAACTTATAACTTAACTATTAACTCATAACTTTTAAATTTTTAAAGTGACGGTCCTTACAACAAAAAATTTCTGTAATAAATTTTCGCCAAGCGGTGATGATTGCGCTTGTGATGCAAAATTTTAAGGCAGTTATTATTTGAAGTTAGCATTCGTTTTCGAACTGCTTTCTCTCACTTTCGAACTTTTCGAATTCCTTCCGCTTCCACTTCCTTCTGCTTCCAATTCCAGGCATTCCAGGCGCTTCTCGGCGCAATCTCGGCGCTTCAATCTGTGCATGCAATCTAGGCGCTTCTCGGCTTCAATCTAGGCTTCAATCTCGACTTCTATCTGCTTCTCGGCTTTTCGGCTTCTATCCGCTTTAAACTCGGCTTCTATATGCTTTAAACTCGGCTTTTCGAGCTTTTCGGCTTCTACAATCATCTGCTCAAAGGTTTTTGGCTCAAAGGTGTTTTCGGCTCAAAGGTTTGTAGGCTTTTTTGGCTTTTCGGCTCTCTACAATCTCTCTGGCTTTGAATAACAAAGTTTTGTGGTTTTTTGTTTTTTGTGTTAAAGCTTCTCGGCTTCTCGGTTTCCAAATTAGCTGCTATTGCTTTTTCTCGGCTTCTTAAGGCTCAAATCATCTGCTATTGGCTTCTCGAATCAAATCAACTTTGTTTTTCGTTTTTTTTGTTTTGGCTCAAAGGCAAAGGCTCAATTCTCGGGTACAGAACACAAATAGGTTAGTATTTCCTGTTATTTACATAAAGTAGTTATTTTACATAAAGCATGTTATTTACTTTTACATGCATCAGTCCTAAACTGCCCTACCACCTTCATATATAGATCCTGCTCTATGATCTTGTTCTATGATCTTGCCTATATGATCTGCTCTTATTCTATTTCACTAGCTCTTCCTCTATCTGTTCTCCGTGGACGATAAAATCATATTCTATTCTATTCTATTCTAATTAATGATCTAAAATAATGAAGTAAATAATGATCTATGATCTATCTGCTCTATGATCTTGCTCTATGATCTATGATCTATGATCTATCTGCTGTATGATCTATCTGCTCTATGATCTTGCTTATATAATTCTCGGCCAGATCGCTCTTATTCTATTTCACTAGCTCTTCCTCTATCTGCTCTAAATAATGAACTAAAACAATGAATTTACGCATTATGCATTACATTAGAATAATATGTTAGAATGGGAGAAATCGCTTGGCGCATTTCTATTTTGGGTTCCGATTTTCCACTAGGTTAATCAAAAGCGCCCCAGCGCATTTTTAGTTTGGCTTTTCTATTTCATACGGTTCTATACAAATCGCGCCCGGTAAAGTGAAATAGATCCAGAAAAAAAACAAAACAACCGGCGCTGCTGCGTTTTTGAATTATGTATGTTCGTAATCGTTTTATGGGGAGAGTAATATATCATTTGCTAATTACTTAATTTCTCTCGCTCTAGTGCCATGGATTTTCCTTATGCATGGACACCGGCTGATCCTACTTCAAATACACTAACTTGGTTCTAGTTCTAATTCAAATACACTTCCACGGGCGACCATCAACTCGGACCACAGCACAAGATATTACTTGATTGTGCTATTCAAAAACGTTCAAAGAGAGTTGGAGAATCCATTAGACCCGATCAGTGTCGGGGGCCATGGGAACACTTCCATCGCATCTCTCGACATATCGCGGCTCCTCATGCTCTTAGTAAGGCTCATGCCAACAAATAAGTACGAGGATTTGATTTATAGTATCAAGGATCGATACAACACTCGTTTGGAGACTCGACATTCACGAGGAAGATGAGGATCCCGCATATCAGAGTGGTTCGGTGGGACTTTTATGATATTGGGCCGATGAAGTGGGCCTATGTGACATATTGTAGAGATAGAAAGAATTCGGCCTGGCGCATTTTTGCGTAAGAAGAAATGTACATACACTTTTTGGAATATGAATACAAACTTCGGCGCTGGCGCGCAATTTTGCACTATACTTTTTTTATGTCATTAGTTTATTATGTTTTTATATGCAATGTCGAAAACATTGAATCCTTTTGATGCCCTCCAAATTAATTATGACCAACCCCAAGAAACTACATATTTTCATTAATGTGTAGTTTCATGGGGTTGATATATTTGCTAAAGAACATCAAAGAATTCAAAATTCACAACATCATGCATATGTTATGATATATTCATTTTTTTTTGAATATCCAAATATACATACCTTTTTAGGACGTTCTTTTGGCCATGCTACAAATGTGCCCATGCTTTCACCAACTCAGATGCATGCCCGGGATGTCTTCTTGGAAGAGCCTCATCTTCATAATTGCGATTTTATAATGGAAATCTTCTGGCTTGTTTCCAAGAGGAACACCATGACACATAGAACTTGGATTCAGATCTTCGATTTTACATAAGCCTACTTCGGCGCTTCAAGTTTCTTTGTTAAAAGATAGCATTCTTCTCCTCACAATCGATAAAGAACCGAATGCATTGGAAAAAATAGAGGGCGAAAAATAGAGAACAAGAGAATGCATTTGCGAATGGAATCACACTCACCATAGTTCAACATCGAATGGGATTGAAGGCGGCCGATCGAATGGGCGTTGTGTAGACGGATCTTGGGCGCTCGATAGTCGATTGTTCTTGGGCCTGATAGTAGGAATGATCTTGGGCGCCTGATAGTAGGTGGCGATTAGGTGGTAGTAGATTGCCACATATGCGTTTTCTTGAAATTAATAATTAATTGTTATCTTGAAATTGCACTAAAAAGAAAAACACAATTTAAATTTGTAAATGAGCTGGACGAGGCGGTTAATTAAAGGCTGTATAAATTTAAAAGGACGGCGAATTTGAATTTACGGTTGTAAATCGGCGGCCTAGATTATGAACGCATACATATAAGTTTAAACCAAACCCCAGTCTCATATTATCCGCACTTGCGCTTCTATGGCGTCTAGAAGATCTCGCCACGCGGCCAGGCCGTGGAGGTGGGCAACGACCCAAAGCACAAATCCCAAGCACGGAGGTCAGCAACAAGCGTAAAGCACAAATCCAACAAAGCGCCTCGGGTAATTGATCTGCTTTTGTTTTGTAATTGATTTACGTGTTAGGTTTTTAGGATGTTTTTCTACACGTGTATTTTCCATTGTATCGTGTCTCTGTGTATTTTCTACCTTTTATATTGTTTTACGTGTCATTTCTCTTTGCTTTTACTACCTTGTTTTGTGTGTTTTTGTTATAATCTTCTCCTGTATTCTCCATTTTGTATAATGTAGACCTTTTAATTATAGTTTTCTTGCAGACTTTTGTTACTTGTATTCTCGATTCTTTTGACAAGTCTTTTTGTAGCCTAGTATGTCTCTTATAATATATAAGCTGCCTAGGGCCCCTCTTAAAAAGCAGCTTCGGCGATTTTATAATGTAAGAGCGTCTACGATATGATTGTTTTTGGTTGTCTCCGCTATTTTTTCACGTGGTACAATTTATGTTTTTGAAAGTTAGGCGATATCAAAAAGCGGCTCGGCGATTTCATTACTCACCACATGATTGTAACTTCGGGATCTTCTAAAAATGTGAAAAGAAAAGCAAAACTGCTTGGGGTCCGAGGACATCTGCACGAAAAAAACCAAACGGATGAAGATGTATCGATTCGCAGATTTGGCACACGTTGTGACCATTGACGATCTGGCCAGGAATAATGAAGGCTCAAGGCTGAGTAGAGCCTCCATGTCGAAAGAAGATCTACCGATGGCTCAATGGTATGTGGAGATCTTCAAGACTAAGCGGAAAAGACAGTCTGATTTTCATGTCTAGAGTTAAGGAAAGCAGATCAAATGAAGAAACAAGGTATTCGATCACATCACGAAGAACATGACGATTCATATTGTTCCGTGATTACTTGAAGCGGTCGAAAAAAAAAAAGTATTGAAGAAGTTAAATGCTGGGCCAGTTCCTTTAAAGAGGCTGCCCTAAGAACGGATGACGCCGCAGATAACCTCTTCAAATTTGGCTGGTCAGGTGGTGATCCATTGACACCAAAAACAATATGTGAAGGTCTCTCAGCTGTGAGAAGAGCAATCAGTACAAGGCCGTCAGCTAGTCCGTACCTACAAGCTTTAAAAGAGAAGGAAGATGCAAGTTCTAGAGCCGGGAAACACCCGGGCGTTCTAGGCATTACGGATATGACTAGTGATGATGACAAGGCGAGACAGTTAGAGGACATGAGCAAACTCAAGAAATATGCTGACAAGTATCCACTGGGCCTTAACTTCACGCATCCTATCCATGTCAACAGGCTTTTCAGGTCCACGAAGCCTATGTTTGTCAGCAGAAGATACGACAAGAAGACGCAATGGAAATAGTCAACGGCATGATAGAAAACCGGGATAAAGGTAATACTGGCCCAGATGTGGTGCCTTTTGATATGAAGAGCGAAGAAGGTGTTGATATGGAATAAACTTGAAGATTTAATTGGCAACCTCGATATTCACTTCATGATAATAGATGGCCACATTGATTAGAAGGCTTGAAAGGTTTTGATCGGTCAAGCACAAAAATTGGAAATCGGTTATTCTATAGACTTGTATTGGTCCAGTTCGCGGTTCCTCGGTGGCTCAACAACGGCGGCGAGAATTAGCCAGAAATCGGTAATCGAATGAATGACATGGGAAAGACATTCCTATACAAAAGGTATTTTATTTTCCCACATAGCGTTCCAAATCGCCGGTAGCGTTTTTAATCCGCGGTTCTGAAAAGCGGCGCTGGCGATTTCTTCATATGGCATACATGAAGAAATCGGCGGCCGCTTTTTTTAATACGTGATTAGCGAAAACGCTACCGGGCGCCGCTTTATGTTGTTATTTTGTGTTGACGGGTTTACAAGAAACGCTGGGCGCTAATTCTTCATCATGAAGAAATCGCGCCCGGCGTTTTGTAAATCCGCGGATTAATCTAAAACGCTACTGGCGCGTTTTTATTATTTTTCTTACGGCATGTCTATTTTTTTATCTAACGGCCCATATTTTGCGATCCGTATGTGGGCGATTCGCGGCGACGCTTCGTAACCAATGGATCGAATATGGAAAACCAATGCCGACCGACACAAGGGCAATCTAAGAGTGCGAATTCAAATTACTAGAAAGGACAACATGCCAAACCATAATCTGAGGACAAGACCAAGGGCACTAGATCAAAGAAGAAAAAGGGGATGCACAAGCCGCACGGAAGAGCAAACGGTGCCAAAGGATGCCTCGTAAGATTGTTTTTCTTGACCCGTGTATGGGAAAAGTGGAGCGAATTTTGGGGCGCCTATTCGGAAAAAGAAGTTGCCAAATTCGTATGGCGGGTTTCCTCCGCAAAGATACGTCTATTTTTAATATACATATCCGCGAAAATGAGAAAGGCACAAGGATTGGATGATGCACTTAATCTCTTCTAGATAGTTGCATCGAAAAGGAAGTTATCTACAAGAAAACGCCTGCAAAGAAAGCACTTGACATCTTTCAAGATGCATGAGAATCGATAAAAATATGAAAGTCCCGAAAAAGTCAAGTTGGCTGAAGAACCCAAAAGGCTCGGGAGACTTCATGTTATCGTGAGATTACAACGTATCTAATGATGACATTAAGAAATATGTATTTTGGTCAAAAGATTTTGTGAAGCGACAAAAGGCGAAGAATGTGGCAACTCTTAAGGGATTCACACGAAAGTTGCGTCGACCTAAAAAAAAAAGTTGCTTTGGTGAAGAAGACTACGGCAAGAGACGAGTCTCCTTTTTCTATAAGGTGTCCATTTGGTTATAAGTGTGCCATACCAGGGCGTGGGTGAAGGGCCAACCGACATCACTCTATTTGTTCTTGATAGCCGGGGCGCGAGATGGACACAAGATGATTCAAGACCTTCTTCAACACATGCAAAGGGTTTGACGATCGAGATGCATTATACTATCGTGACAGGTTTGCCACTCCACATGTCCTACGATATGCACTAGCTGCTGCAAATGATGTCGAATGCATTAAAGTGATGAGGCAAGCAGTAATGATAGATGAAAACAAAGATAGTGAGTTTAGTACCGAAAGTAAGATCTCACATGTGCTGATAGCCATTATGGATGATAAAGAATATGAAAGACTCAAGGGGAAACCAGAAGGTGAGAAGATTGCTTGGCGGTGCTATCGGCTAGATGAACCCCTATTGAAAAATATTTTTATGTCGAATCCAATCTTGAAGACAAAGGGAAGGAGACTACGGATGTGGATGTGGACTTTGAAGAGGACGAAGAGGAAGAGGAAGAAGAAAACTGGTCGATCCCTGCCCTTAATTCACCAATCAAGTATGAGCTACTTGTGGCGATAAGGGAGGCTGAATAAGTGCGGGTTTTCTTTGGCCCTTCGAGTTTTCTCGATTGAAGCCTTCGCCCTTTAGAGTCTACGTGTTGGGAGTTTCATGTTGAGGTTATGTCCTCCGGCGGGAAGCTCACGGTTAGCTAGCTAGGAAATGCCAAGCCAAGGGCTTCTCTGATGGTCAAGCCAAGGGCTTCCTTGATATTTTTTACGAGAAAGTGCTAGAGGTGGCACCTAGGGGTCCGCTAGGTAGTGCAAAAAATAAAGCTTCCAGCTCTAAGTCGAATTACTCCGGTCATCCGGCTGCAGAGGCGGGAAGAAATGAGAAAGCGGATGGAGCACATAAAGAAGAATATCGACAAGCAGCAGCTTAACTATGCGGTAGAGGCGTGCCTATCATTCCAATCACATTGGAAAATCCAACTGAAGTGGATGTAGGTAACACAAGCGAAGAAGACAAAATCCTAGATGATACAAAGGGATTCGGAAAGCTCGAGTCGTTAGCATAAAGAGTAATGAAGTATCAACCATAGTTCAAACACTAAGTGATGTGGTGACACTTCGGCGCACCAAGACGGTAGGAGAGTAAGCTCATCATTGCGGATGTTGAACAGGGAACCGAAAGGTATGTTATTCAAACAAATGAAAATCGCGCCAGCGCGATTTCAATTCTTCAACAGAGAATTGAAAATCGCGCCCAAGCGCGATTTCAATTTTTTTTTTCCTTGTCTCACAAGTGTGTGCTTTATTATTACAGACCTAATCCGGTTTCCTCGAAAATTCCGGTGTTCGATTTGAATGGAGTGCTCGCAAAACGTTACCTAAAGCACAATTCCCCTTTATCATGGTATGCATGTAAAACCATTTGAGACAGTGCGAAATGGGTATATCCGGCCGGAAGATCTCGAAGGAGATGTTAGACCAAGCTTTCACTTTATTTCAAGTGCAAATTGGTCGTCGATGGAGAATAGAAATATACAGAAGTTTTGAAAGTAGTTCCCGAGTTACATAGAGATTGGGCATCCGTTTGGGATCGTGAGCAAATGTAAGTCATTCAATAACCCCAAGGATCCTACTGTAAAAAAATATTTGTGAAATGCTTGAGCGACATGATGGATGACTTGGGCGTTCGGGAGAAGGAAGACATCATTATAGTTGATGATGACGCCTTTGAAGTGTTGCTTCAATCGATCCACGATCACTAAATCCACCATCCTATCATCCCGAAGATTTTGACAAAGATGACTTCCCTCGCTCGTTTTGTCGATTCTTGCACCTAAATAGCTACAGGAAAAATGGTCAAGAGATACAAACACTATACGCGCAACTTAATCGGACAGGGAAATTGACGGGAATCCTCGTAAAGCTTCTATCCCCGATCCCTTTGATGTTGTAATCCATCTTATATGGAATCCATGGTTTGTTCATGATCGACGGGATCTCGGGACCGCTTCTACCGACGGCGGCGATGAATCGGATTAGTTTTTTAAGTTTATGTTCTATTATAATGCGTTATTTATGCCAAGCAAATCGCGCCACGCGCGATTTGAACCACGAAAATCTCTGTTTTGTAGCAACTTGCTTGCTGTTATTTATTCGTAAAGCATTACAATTTCAATGTTTAGATTTCGTTGTCGTCCGTGAATGTGCGAATTAATAAGCAATTTCCTGCTTTTTCTATTGCCAACATTCTGTCATAATATGGGTCATTTGCATCGAATATTTGAATGCCTTTGCATTTTAACATAAAATGCATCTTCCTAGCCCGAAAATGAACACAGTGCAAAAGTGTGGTTAATTCAATATAATGGTCAATAAAATGCTTATACGGCGCGATTTTGGAATAGACATAATCCCAATTTAATTGAATGATGGTTCACTAAGTATAACAGTCTTGGAACTATATAAACAATATATTAATGTTTGTGTTTTAATCTGGTTCACATTCTGATTACATTTAGTTTGCAAGTCCATGCCTTAGTGCATAGAAAAGTTACTTCAACAACAGGTTAACGTATTACAGAGATTCTACAATCTCTGGCAAATTTCCCAGCAACATTTCATGCCAATAGTTAGTCAGTTCATATGCATAAGATGTACCTTTAATCTTATGTTTGACTGGCTCCAATGGAAATCTCACCCCAATTACTGACTCGGGATGGACAAGAACTTTCTTTCCTTGAATAAGCCCACTTTGATGGCAAACCAGGAATCAATTCAAAGTAGTTACCAGCTATAAACTTCATTACCACAATAAAATTCATTTCCATAGTCATCCTTGGTGTCTTCTTCGAGGGCACGTTTCACTTTTGTGCACTTGATGAGATAATAAGGGACCCTTTCATAATTGTCTGGGGATGTGAATGATGCAAAATAATCTCCAACCTGCACTGTCTCATCCACATTGTCCACGTCATTTGCCCACAAGTCCTCTGCCCAGCACTACCCATCTTCTTCAACATTGTCCCCTGTTTGTAGGCTCTAGTTTTCTCAACTCCCACCGCCACAATGATCAGCATTCTCACAAGCAGCCAATCAAAATTGATGCATGCCTTACAAAAACATGAAAAGAGATCTACACATTAACTTTGTTGGATCATTTGGATCTATGGATGATACACAATGAAGAGATTGCACCCTTTTCACTGGGAGCACATCAAATCTTTGGGAACGGTCAATGTCAGACACCTTCCAAAATACCCTTTCCACATCAGAAATTTTCTCTTCAAGAACCTCACATGCGTTTTTGATTTTTATCACTTTCTCATCCTTTTTTCTTTTGTTCTCCTCCGCCTCGAGCCATAGTTTGGCTATGGCTCCTTCTCCGTCATGTGTACCCTTCCCATGTCCTGAGCCAAAGAAATTCCAGTGCATTCTGATCTTATGCTCTTGATGATACCTAGTTACATGATAGAAAGCTCTTCTCGACTTGAATTACACCCGTCAGACCAAATTAAGTGGTATTTCATATGACCAGCACCATTTTCTTTCAGCCAATTGAGGTGCATCTTGAATGCTTTTTGTACAAAGTGAGTATCATGTGTTTTGTCATCTGAAATAAAGAAGTGCACACATTTCCTCATTTTACCCTGTACCTTGAACATCGTGATGTGGACCAATATGCTGATTTGTTCATTGTACCAATGTTATGCTTGAATCTCGTTGAATGGCTTCAAAGTATAATTCTCAGAAATCAACAACGATAATACGGTATCATCACGAAGACTCTTCATGGATTCCTTGAATTGTTTGCTCACTAATGTGCCACAAAGTTATGATATACAAACTTCGACGTATGATCAAACATGTTATCCAACATATTACTGGAGCTGCCTTTCTTGTCAATTAGCTTTAGTCTTTGTGAAGTTCCTTTCTTCGAGGGCTCATTAACGTAACCATAGACTTGCCAATCAAGCGTTTGATCAATCTGCTCCTTGTATTCTCTTGGACACAACTCAATTAATTGTTTCCCACGGTTTCCACAACTGATTTGATACATTGTAGCTTATGCCACTCGTTGTCCGGCCGCTCTGTCACATACCATAGCCCTCCAAAATATGCTAACATTATCAAATGTCTTGTCCTTGGCTTGACATATTCCAAAGATGAGCTTCAGATCTTGACACACCACAATTGCCCGAACAATTTTCATGGAGTCTTGACCTCATCAAATTAAATGCCTGCTTGTACAGACTCGATTGCTCATGTTTCACGCAACAACATGTGTTTCTTTCCTTTAGCTTTCTAATGCAAGAAGGTTTTTTAAGTATTCAAATTGCCTAAGCCCAATCCAAACCTCTCGATCTTGATCCACAAAATTGAATAATTGACTGTAAAATTACAGTGAAATAAAATTAGTCACCTCATTACATTACATTACATTACATACAAATCTTTTACATATTCAAGACCCTAAACTCCCACACATACATGTACATTCTGACATGAATTTTATTTCATTTACTATGAAGTCACATAATTTTTTGACAATTAATACATCTCCACACTAATTTCTTCTTAGTTACTGCCTACATCTACAATACATCCTAAATATACATGTAAACAAATATACATCCAGAATATACATGTAAACAAATATACATGTACGTGTTGCCATGAAATAATTTGACATTTCCATGTAGAACAACTAGGGCAGACTGCATCTACATTACATTCAAAAAGTAAAGAAATCTGTTACAAACTTTACATCAGTGTTACAAAATAAAAGACATCTTTATTCTGCCAAAAAGTAAAGAAATCTACAAACTTTACATCATCATTACAAAATAAAAACATCTTTATTCTGAAAAACAAGATGCAATTACTAAATTAAATTACAACAGTATTCGTAATGTCAATATATTGAATTGGTTGTGTCCTCTTCTTCATGACATCTCTAATTTTTGGTGAAACCTTTGAGTTATCTAACCAAAACTGAGCAACCATATCCTTCATAGCCTGATCTATCATATTTGTTCTTGGATTTCGACTTGCTAATGCCCACAGATTTGTTCCACCTAGGGACATTCTTTTCCTTCTCTCCACTGCTAGTTTCATATTTCTAGGATGTATTTTCAAACAACTTAGCTGCTAGTGAAGTCTTCTCCGTAATTCTCCTTCCTCTCCAACCACCATAGATAGTACAGAATGCTTTGTAGCAAGTCTGTCATTGCTATTTGCATTTTTGACGCCTTGGAGGCCATCCTTTAAATTCTTTACGATCTGTTTTCACGATAGCCTCTTGAGGCCTTCCAATGACGGCTCAAATAGGAATTGCAATCTTTTGTCCCGCAATAATCTTCTTGCAAATATACTTTTCTGTTTTGGAGTCAAATTAGATACCTCATTCATTACGAGATTTACGTAAGCATTCACCTTTCTTCTAATTGGCTTTGTCACGTATCCACCCCTACAAACCCTCTGTTTTTCGTCTTTGCCTCGCTTGTAACGAAGTGCTTTCCTTCAAACTTCATCAATGAGGAGGATTGAAATCGAACCCGATGCTGACCTCCTCGGTGCTTGCATGAGAGTCCAATCCTTCTTCCATAGTTTCTTCTTCAACTGGTGCTTTAAGACATCGATCCATTCTCAGAAAGGGATACAACATCCCGCACAAAAAGCATTATTAACCGGATTTGTATTCTTTGCTTGAAGGGATTTGTATTATCGCTTGAAGGAAAGGGATTTCAATTTCTTCAAGATACATTTGTTTCTTGAAATGTATTCGATTTAGGAGCAGCTATAATCGATTCGACCAAGTTTTTAGTTGAGGTAGAATCCCGAGCCATGTTTGATCGATTGAGGAAAGTTCAAAATGTGCGCCAAAGTTTTTTTTTTTTTTCGCAGAGGCAAGATATTTAGATTTTATTGATAGAGAAGCTAGTACAAGATTTCGGAGGATTTGGTATAATTATGGAGAATATTGTACGTCAACCGCCTTTTATTAATGATAGGCAACTCCATGTAAAAATTCAAAATGTACATTACAAACACTTTAACCCAGTTCAAATTTTTACATCAATATACAAAAAAATTCAATCACCCTTTCATGCTTCTACCCAGTTCTCTTCTATTCGGGAGGTTTTTGCTGTTTTTCATGCGAGCCCCATTCTAGAATCCCATCGATCCGAGCCATCGGATCGAAATTCTAGAATGGGGCGGCATGCATATATCTTTGCATGCATGCATGCGGCGCATGCCTGGTTGGGGATCGCTATATTAGGCGAGATTCTTCATCAACGCCTCATCTCCATCTTCCTCTTCTCTCAGCATCTTTTATTCTCTTTTCTTTGAACCCACCCTCCCCTTCTTTGTTTAATGTATTTGTCGCTCGCACGCGTGATCAGCCCCTCTATTTGAAGAGGTTTTTGTTTTATTGTCGCGTGGCACGCGTGATCAGCCCCTCCACTTTGGGAGGTTTGTTTTGTCACATTTTTCTAGTGTTGGTGATGTGCAGGTACAGGTTGGCGAGCGGCAGCTGCTTTGACTTCTCCATTCGTGGGTTTTGGGAGCGAATTCTCAGTCTTACGTTTGTCCAAGCCCCTTGCCGAAGGCTTATCACTAGGGTTTTTCCTCGAAAACCCGAAAGGGCGGGGTTTTTTAATCCCGGTGATAAGCTTTCGGTAGGTACACAAGCCAAACATCTATTAGCATTGTATTTTATGGGGTCCAAATTATATAATTGGACATTCCCTTTATTTTTTCATGGGTAGTTCGCATGTGTGCGGCTACCCACTATCCACCATTGTAGAAAATCTGTTGAGATGAATGAGAAGCCTATCTATAGGGAGGTTTTGCTGTTTTCATGCGAGCCCCATTCTAGAATTTAGCACACCTTTACTGAAGATAAAAATAGTGAGTCTAAAAATTGTCTAATGAATTGTTAAGATAACAACACCTTTTGATTAATTGCTAAAAACAATGTGTAAAAATTGTCTAATAAAACGTTAAGATAACAACATAGATCTTTTGATTAATTTTTTGGCTTCGATTTGATGATTCTTGTTACTATCATGGACATATTTTGTGTGTGTACTTGTCCTTGAAAATCTTTCACCTTGTTGGCAAGTTTAACATCGGTTGCACGACAGGATGGAGTGAAAGAATTCCTTTTTATGATAAGTATTGTTCATTGCAGAAGTCTTGTGTTGAAGGAATATTTTTCCAGGTGCTAAACATTTCATTTTCGTCCGAGATATCTATGTGCATGCTTCTTGGAAATCTAATGGTGGAAGTGCTTGCAATCATGTTGCCCATTTCGAAGTAATTGTAACATATCATATAGATACATTATAATAGTTTTTTTTTTTTTTTTTTTTTTGAAGGACGACAAGTTTTATTCACAAAAAACTAGAGCAACATAAAATGCAAAGACAGGATTATAACCCCAGTGGATAAACCGATCCATCTGAGCACAACCACCTGCCTATGCAAAAGAATGAATCTGAAGGTAAGTATGCCAGATCAGTACTTTCTTCTCTTGATCAAGAGAAGAACAATTGTAAGCCATAACAATTTTATTTTGCACCCATGGAAGAACAATCTCATATGCAGTATCTACGCCCTTAAAGATAAACAACCCCCTTCTCTTCCAGATTGACCATAAAAGCCAGCCACATGAGAGATGAAAAGCTCGTTTCCGTAGTTTGGGCCAAGCATCAGGATAGATAACAAGCAAAATTTGCTGGCTGGATCGAGACGTGCCAAATAGGGTCAACAACCAAGACCATGCCTCCCGAAGCTGCTCACATAAGAAAAAACAATGCTTAATACTCTCAACCCTTTGCTGGCATAAAGGACAGAGCTCTGAAATCCGATTATCCATTTTATGGACTAATCTGTTGACTCTGAGGCATCTATGGATCACTTGCCACCACAAATCTACTACTTTGGGATGAAGCAGCTTATCCCATACCCATATCCAAACACTTTTTCATTGTGGCTGAGGGACCTGAAGATGCCACCTATTAGATGGAGGCAGGATTTCAGAATGCAAAAGCAATTTATACACAAAAGACACAAACCGCCCTGGCTGGATATCCTGATGGCAACCCCATACGACTACCTCAATCTGTGGACCAGAATCCTGTGGCAATAATGCAACAATATGATTCCAGATTACTCAGTTCCATCTGTACAACAAGAACTTTGTTCTAGATGCTTCCCATGACATAAGATGACCAGATTCATACCAAGCTGCAATAGTGCTTATACCAGCTACTATCCATCGTCGTTGTGTCTTTGGATGAACAACCACACTTAGAGGCACATTCTCTGGAGTGTCCTGCAAAGGAGTCCACCAGCATGGAGTGGACAACTGAAGACATGCCTCAGGATTAATATGGAAAAGAGACCTGACAGTGTCCCAAGCAGCAAGCAACCCCTTTAGTATAATCTGCCAAGGAGGATTCTTCATTTCTTTCTCACATTAAGCTTGTCTTTTGTACTTAGCTTGACCACAATATCAGGCTACCCAATCTTGTCTTCTTCTCAAATGTGCACTTGGAAGCAATATTACATAATACTTACATACGCCCAGATTGAATTTTAAACTCCACAGCAAATTGTTCATTGACTACTTTGAAATTGCTAATAAATGCCATAACAACAAGAACTTCCAAACAAGATGGATAGTGAGAAAACTGGAATGCAACAGTCTAGAGAAAAGAAGTCTTCTCCAATGCAAAAAAACTGTGGTGTTTTTGAACTTCTGATGTAAATTCAGCACAAATAATTTGTTGTTATATGAGACTCAATGTAGGTCAGAATGCAAGGGAATAGTAAGGTCTACTGAATATGCTATGGGAAGAAACTCCAGTGCTCTGAACTGCTTATTTGCAAGCAAATTTTCAGTATTCCAGACCAAGAAAGAGCAAGTTGCATGATGTATAATGAGCTGAAGACCATTTAAAATCAAATGAACACATAAAGTTAAGTGCACAATGCACTTGTTAAGACCATAAATCTTGTGTTCTTGGCACCAGTAATCTGAACATGGCCTGAGAGAGTAGCTTTACCTGCAATGTAGAAGCATTAAGGATAGCACCTAGAGATGGAATTAAAGGATGCATGGATGTTTGAGCATGAAGAAGCACGGTCTGAACTCAAGCAAATCCAAAACCTGGAGTATTTCTTGATGACATCCATCCTTCATATTTGACCACAATATCAACAAAAAGAGAGCAATTAGCGTTACATACCTTCAAAAATGGCATAAAAGCCTGTCAAAAATACAAAATAGGGGTAGAATGGCCAAGCAGTAGTTTTTGGAGTAGCCTGTGTTCCCTGCATATGTGCTAGGATTATAATTATCAAAAAGATGTCCAACTGTTTTGAAATACATGAAGGATTGTAATCATCAAAAATATGCCCACCATTCTGAAACACAGAATTCCAAAAATGCCATTGATCCGAGCCATCGGATCGGTATTCGCGAATGGGCGAGCGTGCATCTCTTGCATGCATTCATGCATTACCTGCATTTTCTGGGGCTTGGTTCGTTTAGGGAACGCTATTTCTTGCAGGTTCTTGATCGACTTCTCATCGGCGTTTTCTTCTCTCTCAGCAGTTCCCTTGACTCTTTTTTTTTTATACCAGGCAGGGGAGGAGCTTCTCCCTACTTGATTTGACAGTTTGGCGTGTTTTTCCATGTTGGGATATGTTCTTCCCCGATCTTGTCACTTTTGTGGCCATCCTTCAACCTTCGGCCTTGATCCCATTTTAATAAGGAAGTTGTCTTTTTGTCGGGAGCTTTTGTCTGTTTTCATGCGTGCCCTTATTCAAGAATGCCATCGATCCGAGCCATCGGATCGGTATTCTCGAATGGGCGAGCATGCATCTCTTGCATGCATGCGCATGCATTGCACGCATTTTTCTGGGGCTCTGGTTCGTTTGAGGATCGCTATTTCTTGCAGGTTCTTGATCGACTTCTCATCGGCATTTTCTTCTCTCTCAGTAGTTCCCTTGACTCCCACCCATCCTACCTTAATATGTATACTAGTAATGGTGCTCAGCGTTGCTGGGCATAAGTTGGGATGATCAGAGCCAGACATAAACTCTTGGGAAGATGTAGATGATCAGAGCTATGGACATTCATGGGAAAAGTTGGAAGACACGTCATCTTCGTTCTATAAAAATTTTTGGGCAAAATTAGAGACACATCAATATAAAGTTGGAGACACGTTATACATAATAGGCATAATAGGAAGTTGCCCACCTTCGGGGGGCTTTCCATGTGAAGAGTGGAGTAGGAAGTACATTGGGCGTTCCATGTGAAGCAAGTATTAATGTCTGCATGTATTATAACACGTTAAATTTGAGAAACATGTCTTATGTTGAAACCTAATTGAGGAAAGCTAATTAGGACCGAGCAAACCTCTTTTTATTGGACTATTAAGTTGTCTCATTCTTACCTTTTAAGGCATACCTTGCAATTATCTTTCATGTGTTGTGGAATTATAATTGCATTTTTTGAGTACCACCATAATGCCATTTGATGTGTTGATAGGTCCAGATAAGAACTTTGTCAATTTTATAGAAATTTGACAAAGTATTTGGAAGCTACAAAATTTAACAATATTAGACAAAGATAGTGTAGTATTGTACGATTATTCATACTTTTTAAAGCATTTAAAATTTCCTTCATAGCATTGTTGTTGCATTGTATGGGAGAGACATATGGGTTCTATTTTGAACCAATGCTATATTTTTTACTTTCATATCCAATTGAACCAATAGAAATAATGTGTACAAATGTTTTTTTGGGCTTCCAAGCAATAAAGGGATATGAAAATGGCATAAAAGAATAAGATATTATTTTGCCAACTGTAAAAATTACTCCACTGTACCCTGCATTTCAAAAGCAATTTGAAATTCTTATTTAAAAGCAATTCTATCTTGTAGTCACATGACCTCAAAGTCTAGAAGACAGATAATCTTGGATATTTAGTAGAGGCGTCTGTATAATTGAACGATTTATAAGACAACCACTATAATCAGATCTAATCTTTTCAACTGAGTTGTAAAGGTATTGATCTGACTTCTAAGCTCTATCTATATTAGGATGCAGTATAATTCAGTCTGCATAGTTTAGAACCAAGCATCTTCAAATACACATCTGCAAAGCTGGACGCTATATATAGTAGATCTTTTCTTTAAGATTCAGAAGATTAAGTCTGTTTCCATAGCTGGGAGGGAGATCTTTTACAGCAGGCCATCATGTGGAAATGAGCAAAAGGAAAGAAAAATGGTGACAGATTGTTCTGTGTTGCCAATTTTACTTGTAGCATTTGCTTCAAAACAATGCGCTTGCATTTCCTGCACTTCTTTCAAGGAATTTTATTGCAAGACCACCTGCTCCCATTATTATGTCTTGTAAGTAGTAAGTTACAGTTTTTATTCTCTCAACATTCTAAGAGATTGCTTGCAGAAAATGCACATCTAAAACAGCCTTGATTGCACCATGTTTGACCTACCTAGATTCCTCAAGTGAAGCCTTTTTTATAATCTCTGATCTGCATAAGCCATAGCTATGCATGGCCTTCATTGATCATCAGATTTGCCCCTGTACAAAATGAAATGGAACCGCATAAGCAATATTGTTTGTAGCCCAAAGATTAATGCATGAATAGAGTATTGACATTCAAGCAAATAAGGATTTGCTTGAACCCCTCTTCTTAGTGCATCCACATTTAGAACCAATATCATAGAGGGGCTCAATATTCAGAACCCCATGCTCTCATGCATTTTGTATCAATTGATTAACATAATGAGTTGCATTGTAAAGGATTCGGCCTTTCCCTATCAACTTCCAAAGCAGATCAAATTCCATCAGAATCACCCGAATGCCCACAAAATCCTTGCAAAACCAAAATATTGAAAACGGCTAAGAATCATAGCTCTTTCCATGTAGAAATAAACAACAATGTACCTGTGAAGATGGAAAAACAGAGAATGTTAAGAATCATTCTAAGATACTTTTGTCTGACGTCCATTGAGAAGCATGAATCCTAGGGACACAAATGAAATTGCCTATGATGTGAAATGATGCTTTTGTATTGATGTAGATAAAAATCCTCTAATTTAGCAAGCCCAAAAACTCATTTCTGTAGTGACTGCTTGCAGTTTTGAAGGTTAGGATAACTTATCAACAATCGAATCGAGTGTAATGTCTAATGCTTGCATCTTAAGCAAGATTAAAGAGCTCACAGATAAATCCATTCGAACTGCATCAATGGACCTTCACAAATCACCTATTTCTTTCCCTTCTGACAAATCCAGCAAGATGATACGAAGGTTTATAACAAACTACTTAGGTACAGAAAGGACATGCTTCTAACACTTTCTAAATGCTAAAACCATCAGCAGCATATGAGATACAGGGAGATCTAGCTTTTGTGACTTAACAACCTCAGTGCAAAATGACAAGAGTACATCCTGCAAAGCCCTTATAACTACCATACCAGATCATCCTCGCTTTGTGTACATAAAGCTTTACAGATCGTCCCCATTTTGCCTTGAATAAAAAATTCTAACTCCATACCTACAAAATCTCCAAAAAAGCTCACTCTGCTGCAATGATCCTCCATTTTCAAGTCGCCAAAGCTTGGCATTAATTTCCGCTGCTAAAATAATGGATGTTTTCTGCATTTATCTCGTCCCTAAGCAACCGTGCTTTCAGTAATGGATGTTTTCTGCATTTATCTCGTCTCTAAGCAACCGTGCTTTCAGTATTTCTAAGACCCTTTTCATCTGCGACATTTATGCTATACTCAGACTTCTCTTTAAGGTAAGAAGCATCACAACACATAGCTGGGCATCAAAACCTGGAGATGACTCATCTTCCATTGGATCAATCAGATCCATCGGATACTCAGTCTTCTGGAACCGACATAGCTGCCAACGTACCAAGAAATAGGCTAAAAAAACCCCAACAAATCACACATCAAAACATTATAATATAGGATTGAAGCCTTTTGACCTTTATACAATAGGGAATTTAGTAAAAAAAACACACAAAGTACTGGTTATGGAAGAATGCATGAGGACTGGAGGAATTGGGGCTAGTTTGAGAGCTGCTATCATGGAGAATTTTTTTGATTACTTGGATAGCCCTATTGGTTGCTTATCTTCCCAAGATGGATCAAGTAATTTTTCTTGGATGGCCCTATTGCATAGCTGGATCAAGTAATTTTGCTTGAATGGGTAGTAGGCGGAAGCTTCGCATGTTAGAATCAAAAGGCATCTGTTAGAATCAAAAGGCATTCATAGAGTTGCTAAGCCTGTCCATAGAGTTGCTTCATTAGGAAGTTGATGCAAGACATCCTAATAAGCACATATTGCATATTTTCCAGAAAAAAATGCTCCTCATGCAATCCTCATAGAATCCAGCCGTGTATCTCCCTTAGTAGTCATATTCTGCTATCCAACGACAATCAGTCATACATCCATGTCTGCATCTCTACCATTCTCTACATTGCTCTGATTCATTCTACAGCATCTTATCAAGCGTTTAGCCATATATAAAGCATGCCAAATTCAGGCCACCAGAAAAACAAAGCGATCTTAGGAAATTTGAGTAGACAGAAGACCCTTTCTCACTGTAAAAAATGTAAGGTAAGTTGCGACGTAGACTTGCTTCATTAGGAAGAAGATGCAGCAAGGCATGCTAATGCGCACATATTGCATTTAATATATACTGATTAGACAGTACGAAAGTTGAATCATTCTCGGTCGAATAAATAAATGCACTTGACTCTTTTACATCAGTACCAAACTTAAGAACTTGTTTTTTGGTAATAATCAGGCACTTCCCCGAGTAAGATGAGCAAGATAAAGCACACCCTAAATGATCCAAGCTCAACATACTACAGTCAACTAAGCAATAGAGATGAACTGGGATTTCTGAAGAAATGTATTTACATAAAAGGTTACTGCTTGGGGACGATGCCCTAAAACCGTAAGCGCCCGAAAAATCCGACTTTTCGGGGCGACCCCTGTTCATGAAAGAATCAAGCATCACAATGAACCTCCAAATTCGCCACGGTTGCCTGAAGTTTAGAGGTAAAAACATGTTCCCCAAGGAAGGATACTGTATTGGAAGCCGCCGCTTCATATAATGCGTGCCAATAAGGACTCCTCGCACGAAAGTTACTTGCAACTTCCACTCCACTAATGGGAACACCGCTTATGCAATTCCCGAGGAGGACGAGAACAATCACGAATTTGATGTGCCTAAGGAACTTGTTGGAGGACTGCCATTTATGAAGCCAGAGGACTATCAGTACTTCGGTGCACTCTTAACTGAAAAAGAAGAGGAAGAAATGACTCCAGAAGAAAGCAAGGATCGGAAAATTATGAAGCTTCTTTTAAAAGTAAAGAATGGTACCCCTCCTCAAAGGAAGACAGCTTGAGGCAGTTAACTGATAAGGCTCGTGAGTTTGGAGCGGGTCCATTGCTTAACCAAGTTTTGCCATTGCTGATGTCTTCAACTCTTGAAGATCAAGAGTGCCATTTGCTGGTGAAGGTTATTGACAGAGTAATTAAATGGCCAATGCCTGCGTCAACATTCAGTTTTCCTTAAGCTCCTGGTATAGCATCAGTATTGCCACAACAGGCTGAGATAGTATCAAATTTAAGTCACTTTCAGACTAAATAATCATACCTTGGGCTCTCAAAGTCCATTTCCTATCAATCCCTTGTCACTCCGGTGCCTGCAACTCGGAGTTCTTGGCTTGCACTTGCCACGTCCTGACTTTGTTGCCACATGAGGTTCTGGAAGCAGATAGCGAAAAAAAACCTTATAACAACATGTAATCAGCAAGCCAGGGATTTTAATGCCAGTGCATGTAGCTCGCTATGGTTCACCCCAATTCGATAGACAATAAGCATAGCTTGAATCCAAGGGGAATACAGTACATATAGCAAATTTCACCTAGATAACCTAAATATTCAAGACCTGGATATGGGAAAAGCAATAGAGGAGATACATGCTTACCTGCACGCTGATTATGAAGGAGTACAAAGAAAATGCATCTGCTTTTGCTGCTCTATGCTGAGCTCAATAGAAAGAAGCACCAGCGAAAGAATGAAGTATAAACAAATGATACCCGCATTATTACCCAATTATGGCCCACCTCAAGAGAATCTGCCATTTGAGGAAGGACTTACTAAATTTCAAATAGAGATAGATATTATCTAATGCCTCTATGTGTTAATTTTTTGTATGGTCCATTAGATGATGGTATGATGTCTAGAATATGCCAGATGAAGGGCAAGGCATTTTACAGCTCACACCCTCAGATAGCACAACGCCCCCATACTGCATACGTATAAAATACAACAAAGTGCCATGAACCATTGGCGTGGAAGAGAATATTTTGCATTCGTAACCCCGCCGAAGCCGCACAACTGCTACGTCCACACAGCACTGCCGCATAATCTAGCACACCTAAACCAAGGCAGACTATCCGCTAAGACGATATATATAATGTAAGCAAGAAAAAGGAAGAAGCAAGAAGAGGCAAGAAGAATCAGAAGCAAGAGGAATGAAGCAAGAAGCAGGAAGGAGCAACAATCAAAATCAGAGGCAGACCCATTTGCGCACAGCCAACTATTTTACAGCCAAAGGGATAAAACGAAAATGCTCTACATTTAATTTGTTAACCCCGGACTGTATGCCAGACTGCACCTCCGTTGCCCATCTACAGCAATTACAGGCTCCAATCCCAAGCCAATGAAGATGCGCTTCAGAAACCCCAACAGGCTGCTGAAGGACCATGTCTACACGCCCAAAGAAACCAAGGCAAAGATAACCCACCCAAACCCCCCCGCAATCCTGGAAGAAAAGAGAAGAACCAAAAAAGGTGAGGCTGGGATTGCCAAGAACCCCCGTAGATGCCATCGCAGCCTTTAAGCCGGCAGGGCAGCCGCCTGCGCCTCGCATGGCCTCCATCGCCTTCTCCATCCGTGGTCCGGCCGCCTCCATCGGGCTGCTCTTAGCAGCCCCCGTGAACAAAAAGCCCTGCTATTTTCGACCATGCAAGCCCATCATGCCATAACCAAAAAAAAAAAAAACCTCCCCCTTTTTCGGCCAACCTACGCAAGAATCTTAGGAAAGAGAAATTTTGGCGACGTATTGGAGGAGATATTCCTGGAATTTCATTACCCTTCTTTCTCAAAGGGATATGTGCAGCCAACAACTTTCTTCTTACTTAAGCCCTAAGGTCAATAACCTTTTGAACCTAATCACATTATATTCTCATTCTAGTCTGGAATATCCTCTATGCGTAGTAAATGACACAACGCATGCATGATGCATTATAAGCCTGCATGCATTATGCAACATAAGCCTGCTCAATTCAGGAGCCGCAATATAAATTTGCTGTCTTTTGAGGTTGAAATTTTATGCAGTAAAGGGAACTTGGGTATTAGTTCCTTAGAATTGCTTCTGCCCTAGACATTTATTCATAGTTAGGGCAGGCAGACCATGACCGGCAAATTTATGAGAATCTCTTCAAAAAGCTTCACACTCCTTGGTGGGATCCCAAAAATCTCCACCACTTCATGTCAGTGGTATATCCAATAAATACATGTCTCCTGATTTCCCTGCTTGCTAGGCAACAAAGAAATGTGAAACATCACACTCCATTCATAAGGTGTCTTTTGTTTCAAGGATCCCTTACCTTCTGATAAGCAGGTTCTTGCCATCTCTCAGTATTAAAATGTGATCAAAATAATCTAAAAACTTCTACAAAATGCAGTGATGCACCTGAAGCCACCCTGTTCCTCAGCATCTGCTGCATCATTGGGGAAATAAGCTGTCAATATGCAGCAAGTTTGTTACATGCATGTGGCAATATAGTTAGCATAGAGCAAGGCCGGTGGCTCCAAGCACCACATGACACTGTTCTTTATTGATATGTATGCTAGAAGTGGGAGCTTAAACGAGGCAGACCGTGTCTTGGATGGACCTTTGAACCAAAATGCAGTCTCATGGGGCACACTGATTGCAGGGTATGCTCAGCATGGTCAAAGCTCTCTTGCTCGAGAATGTGGCAACAGCATGCAGGTTGAAGGCATAAAGCCTACCAAAGTTACTTTACTTAGAATTTTAAAAGGATAAAGCAGCATAGAGGAAATGAGAAGGTTGCATGAACAGATCATTATAGATGGTTTTTTCAACAGATACATGTTGAAATACATAATCATATACCCAGTTTGATTATCTTCTCCTTGCCATATAATTGTTAGAGTGACCATCTGGATGCTTAAAAGGATTCTGAATGTTGAAAAACAGATCATAGGTGTAATAAGGACTGCAATTGATCACTTTTACCCACCTTTCAGGTGATCCTGACCTATGTGGTGTTCCAGGAACAATTTGGGCTGATAAGTATTCTCCTCAAAGTTCTTCTGGCCTGGCAGTTACAAGGAAAAGGTTGCATCTTGATTTTCTATTTCCTTGGTACTCATATGTTAGTTTTAAAACGCAGGTAGCAGAAGTCCGAGCATGGTTGCATGCACAACTGGGTAACCCCCTTGGGGTAAGGATGGAACTTACTGGGTATGGGGTGTTATTTCTATGGTCTACTTGTTAAACCTAGCTACAATTTACATTTCATCATTGGGCGGGCAAAACTACTATGCATCAATGTCAAAACATTCTTCATATTTTGGGTGATATCTGTGACGTCCCCTACTCGCATACGGTGCCCTCACCGTATACAAACAGGAGTTCATCCCCCATACCAGCTCCATGCTAATACAGGGCCCTCCACATGACACCGCAAACTGCGGACGGGTTCCAAAGTGGGAAGAGTGGAAGGGTCATTGCACCCCGCCTCCCTCGGGCCTACCTAGTCTGCGGAAGCGTAAACATACATGTCAAGAGCACATACATCAACATCATATGACCATCACGGCGGATGGTCCTCCACATATCTGCATAGACAAAGATCAAGACTCTCATATAGGGAATCCTACCCAAGGCCTGCATACGTGGATGGACCGGCAAGCTTGGGTCTCGTGAGTTCATTGCGCATGCAATTCATGGCAATGGATTTGGTCGGGCATAAGAACATGGCCTAGGGTTGTCCACTCCATCCGCCCCTCCCTCAATGCACACTTTGCGAGTAGGCTGAAAAGTGTTGGGACTCGACCAGAGCTCACGGATGCATAGCCAAGGGGGCTATATCCCGGGTTACATCTCCCCAGCCCGATGGGGCGGTAGGGATTTCTCCCTCCGTGAGATCTACAATGCTGACTCAAGGTGACTAGAGGGCCACCGCCCCATCCGACTTGAACTCAATGGAAGGTCATATTCACCACCTCACGAGTGTCGAGCCCATGCCTTGCCCACACGCAGCGGGCAAGCCATTAGACCTAGTCACAAAGTGACCCCCTACTTTTACACACCATAGGGGTCGCTCAAGAGTCGAACATGAACCTCCTTATAAGCCGCCTCGCCCCTTCACCCACAAACCGTGTGTGGCTCTTGTGCACACGTGCCGCATCTACAAATTATGCTAGAGAGGCTACTCTAGGAGCATCAACTACAAAGCTTTAGGTCTCTACCCCCCTTCCCAATACAAGGAGTTCATAGAGATGCATCATCCATATACTTCACAGAGAACTAAAGAACTAAATCTAATCTACAACATAGAGTTAGGTTCTTTAGTTAGAATGTGCTATCTAAGGATCTAGAGGCCTGCTATGGGCAATCTAATAGGCTAAACCTACTGATTCAATGCCTAAAATAGGGTTTAGACTATCTAATTGGCCAAATACCTGATCCTTGAGGGGCTCCTCCTGACCTGAGCTCGACCATCCTGCTGAAACGCTCGAATCTAGAGAAACTAAGGTTGCAATTCTCCCAAATGAGTTCTGATGCGGTTTTACCGCTGAGGCAGCCAAAACAGAGTTCTAAAGCCCTAAAATCGAAAATTAGGTTAGCTAGGGTTTCCAACCCTATATAGACAAGGGGGTTGGCTAGGGTTTCCAATTATCCCCTTTTGGCATGTGGGATAATTGGGAATGGGCCCACTTGCCCTTAAGGGCTAGGTGGCCAAATGTGCCCACATGGAAATGTGTGCACATTAATGAATGTGTACATTGAAAAATGTGCACATTAATTGCACCTATGGGTATGGCCCACTTGGCATCAAGTGGCCACATGGAAATGTGTGCCCACATTAATGTGTACATTGGAAAATGTGCACATTAATACTAATGCACATTCTTAGCTAGGGGCTATCCACTTGGCTATACGCTGGCATTACGTCAATCGGGTGGCGGTACGCGGCGTGGACGGGGCAAGATAATATACGCCCCGGAGCCGTATATTGTAGCCGAACGTCACATTCTCCCCACCTTGAAATGATGTTGTCCGCAGCATCGTGGTTCTCCCCACCTTGGAATCTTCCTAACCTGCAATCAACCTGATGCATACGATATACTACTAAAATACTTACACATTTATTACGATTACCTTAAGGTAATACTTTTATCACGCTATTATATTATAAAATAACTTATCAATTCCCAACATTACTAACAGTTACATCCAACATTCCCTTAACATTACTATTAAGTTTATCAAAATTTAAAATTAACGTTCGAGGTACCCTTGATTCCTTGCAACACATTCCAACAAAATTTGTGTTGCAAGTCTTCGTAGCTCGACCTCCTTGCCCTCCCGAGGAGCCTCCACCTGGCTCAAGTGTCGACACTACGTTAGTACCATTTAATTATTAATTAAAATTTTTTGTTATATGGTGACCACCCCACCTATCTACATGGATGCATGGCTAATCTCCCTACAGAGGAAGAGGGTGAATCTTCCATTATGGCCGCCGGAGACAGCCTACATGCCTATATGCGCCATGCCTACACCTCTAGTTGCCCAACAGGAGGATATCCTTCTCGGGGGGGGCCAAGGATAGATTCCTCCTATCAAAGCATATATGGGGCTAAAGGTGCTTTTCCTATCAATGCATTCCTCAATGACCTCCTTTCTCTCGAGGTCGCCTACTCCGGACGTAAGTAGACTTTCTAATCTACCTTCCACTCAGCCTGGAAACGCCGGGTCATGCCTACATTGACATTACACCACGCCTAGAGATCACCGTAGTGGTCCCATCATCGGTGACAACGCATGCACTCCATACTAAGCGTAGGTGGCATGCGAGATTAATCTTAACTATACAAGAATTAACCTACACAAATCGACATGCCTCGAGGCGATTTCTTCGAGATGACCTTGCCGTCCCATTGCTCCATAAACCGTGGGTACCGCTTACTAGATCTTTCTTAAGTACCCACGCGGTGGCGCCTTCCACCGGTAAGTGTTTCCACTTGACCAAATAATGGAGGAATTCTCGATCTCCTCGTTTTCTTGAAAGCTTTATCAAGAATCAATTGAACTATTTCCACCGCTCCTCCGCCATTTCCAAATAAGCATTGGCGAATCCAAGACTTCGCCCGGATTTGGGGGTATGCCTCTTCAGCAAAACTCACGTGGAAGACCTTATGAATCTTTAGGTGTCTTTGTAAGTCTAGCTTATAGGCTTGATTGCCTAGTTTCTCGACTATTCGAAAGGTCCGTCCACCCACCTTGGAGCAAGCTTCTTGCAATTGCCGATCCTGAGCTTCGCCTGCTTCACCTTAATCTTGAGCCAAACATCATCTCCAACTTTGAACTCTCTTACTGTTCGATGCTTGTCGGCGATGCTCTTTTGACGACTTCTTCAAGCTAGCGTGATAGCCACGAACTTCCTCTACAAGCCGGCCGCATATCGCCAACATCTGGCTACTTGAAACTTCCACTTTGACACTGGTTGTGCCAAGTGTCCGGAGTTAGGCTGCGATAGCCCGTAATTGATCATAAACGGCGACATTTGGGATGATTCCTGCTTGGTGCTATTGTATGCAAACTCCACCAAGTGAATAAATTCTTCCCACATACCTTGCTTATTCCAGACATAGTTTCGTAGCATGTCCTCTAAAATCCTGTTGGTCCGCTCCGTCTGGCCATCCGTCTGAGGATGATATGCCGTGCTCATGGATAGCTTCGTCTGGATCGTCGCAAAGAGGTCTTGCCAAAAGGCACTCATGAACTTCGGATCCCCTGCTCGAGATGATCTCTCTTGGCATGCCATGAAGCCCGAAAGATCTCTTTTGGTGAAGAGTTTTGTCAGATCCATGGTCAGTATCTCGTAGTTCCGCAAGGCACAAAATGTGCCATCTTCGACAACTTATGTCGTCCACTACCATTAAGGCATCCTTGCCTCTCACTGTCCTTGGGAGTCCTGTGATGAAATCCATGCTGATTACCTCCCACTTAGCGTTTGGCACCGCTAATGGCTCTAATGCCCCTCGGAATTGAAGCTCCGGCTCTTCGCCCTGGCGGGCATAGTGACATTCCTTGATAGCGAGCTATTTGCTTCTTCATTCTCGCCAATAATAGGCTAGCTGCGACTTTGAAATATGTTTTCATGAATCGCATGGCCAGCTATTGGGCTGTTAGCGTATCGTGGAGGATCAACTTCCTTACACCCCGATGATTCGCACGCACAACTTGTTCTTATGGTATAACAAAGTTGCCTTCCTTCTTATAATGCTTGAAGGCCTCCCGCTCTTTATCTGTTCTAGCCTCCTTAGAAAGGCTTGCCCATACCTCCTTGAAATCCACGTCCGTTGGCAAGGACTCTTCAATCCTCTTACCAAAGTCGCTGGAGAGCGTCGAAATTGCATTGCAATGCACTCTAGTTGTCAGGGGATGCCTTGAAAGCGCATCTGCTACCACATTGAGCTTCCCCGGCTTGTAGACTATATGAAAGTCATATTCTTCGAGGAACTCCATCCATCTCCGGCCCCTCGATTAAGGTGTGGTTGCGTGAATACATATTGGAGGCTCATGGTCGGTATCCAATTGAACTTCCTTCCCAAGAGATAATGCCTCCATATTCTTAATGCCCCGACAACCGCAAGCAACTCCTCGATCGTTGGGTAAAGGCCACCGGCGCTGTTCATCTTCACCGAATCATACGCTACCACACGCTCTCTTCTTGCATAAGACGCACACGTAGCTATCTTACTACGCATCTGTTACTTTCTGAGCTTATCTTTCTCCCGTCCTAAGAGGGTTAAGGAGGGGCTGTTGTTAAAGCTTCCTTCAACAATTCAAACCCCTTTTGGGCTTTCTTGTGCCAATGCTCTACCCAATCTTTCACCTTCTACGCCCTCGTCACAGTGCGTTAATTGGGGCTGCTATCCTAACAAAGTTCTTCACGAACTTCTGTGGTACCACAACTAGGCGAGGAAACTTCTGACTTCATGCACATTCTTCGGCGCGGCCATCGAATGGCGGCCTCAATCTTGGCGGGGTCCGTTGAGATGCCTTCTGGCTGAGATCACATGACCTAGATACTCCACTTTTTTCTTGCGGTGGCACCGACAACTTGGCGCATAACCGTGCCTCTTCAACTTCTCTAGCACTCTTCTCAAGTGTTGCGTGCTCTTCAAGGGACCTGCTATACACCAAAATGTCGCCAAAGAAAACAATCACAAAGGTGTCCGTGAACTCCCCAAGATATCGCTCATGAGCCTCATGAATGTTAAGTGGGGCATTTGATAAGCGAAAGGCATTACTGCGGAACTCATAATGCCCATACCGCTTCCTTCCGGCGGTCTTATGGATATCTTCTTCCTTTATCCCGATCTGATGATATCCCCGACCTTAAGTCGATTTTGGAGAAGATCTTTGCACCTTGGAGCTGATCCATCAAGTCGCCCCGATCTTGGGAGCGATACTTGTTCTTAATGGTGTGCTTATTCAACCTGCCTATAGTCTATGCACATCCTCAAAGATCCATCCTTCTTCTTGACAAAAGAATGGGCGCCCAAACGGCGAGACACTAGGTCTAATGAAGCCTAGGTCGAGCAGCTCCAGCAATCGCTTCTTCAACTCCGACAACTCCCGTGTTGTCATTCTATATGGAGCCTTGCTTGTTGGCTTTGTTCACGGTTAAAGTGTATCGCGACTTTTCGACTCCCCTACTAAGGAGGGAGCCGCTTGATCTCATCCGGAAAGAGATCATGGAACTCCGTGATTAGTCGAGATACTTGCTTCGCAACTTGCCGAAGCGTTGTCTTCTTTGCTTCCTTTCCGATTCCGGCTCACTAATCTCAAGCTTGAAGATGTATGCCACTTGCTCACTCTTGATGCACTTGAACGGTAGTTTAGAAGACATGCACCGCATGATGGGAACAACTTCGTTACACGTTATCTCAATGATCTTGCCGTCGAGGCGTTGGGAAGGTCACCTTCCTTCCATAGTCGATAATGGCCCTCACTGTGTGGGTACTCCATTCCTATGATCAAGTCATACTTTCCAATGCCCATTACTTCTGCTCCCATCCGATATTAATCCCCGGCAAAGTCGATGTCGGTTAATTCTCTTGCCCGCCGTCCCGCCTTCTTGCACCACTTGCTAAAACAACGGGTCTTGGTTTTGACTTTAGCGCTTCAACTTCAACATCCGAACCATTCGATGCAAAGTTATGGCTACTTCCGAGTCTATCAAGACTATGAAGGACTTAGCTTTAGCCTTCCCTACCGTGGAAATTACCTTATAATCTCTCCGCTTTGTTCTCAGATCTATTAAGGCAACTCGAGCATTGCCCACCGAACCTACTCCCGCTTGCACGGACGAGAATGCCTTTATCTGCCCCGATCCGGGTCCTCATCCGGGCTATCTCCCTCGCCTGGGTCATGGGTTCCCTATCTTCAAATAGGTTCCTTGCCTGGGTGGTCCAGGGGGGTTTGCTCTTCTATAAGGTCTCGCAGCTTGTCGCGTTCCCCTGCTTTTAGCCCTCTAGCCGCATCCACAAGTGATTAATGGCTATATGGTTAGTTCCATTTGTTCTCTTGCATTGTTTATGTTTGTTGGTATAATTGTGGGGCAACATACATCAATAAAAACATTTAAAGAGCAAATGAATTGTATTTATATATCATATAATATTTTAGGTACAAAAGTCTCCTGATCAAGAGTCTAACTAGTCTTGAAATCGCCGGTAAGACGGGTTGTCTTCAAGAAACTTCTTAACTTGGGCCGTCCCCTACCGAGTGACCCAAGTTCCCGATGATGCTTGCTGGCGAGCCTCCCGATGGCTCTCACCAGGTCTTCTACTCGCTGGTTTGGGATGTAAGGGCCAAGCCACGCTTAATCTCCCCGACGTTCTGGTGGGGATGGCCCGAAGGTTTGAGGTCAAGTGCCATTGCCCTCTTGACTAAGACAAAGATAGTCGACATTTGCTGCTATTCGAAGCATGCCCGCCGGGCCCTGAGTGCAATCAGCATAAACACTCCTTCTTAGCCTGCGACTGAACTTGCGGTGAATTACCGCTATTCTCCCATCCATCAGCAGTGGTAAGTAGTACCCGAAGCGACTGCCGTTGTGTGTCATGCGGCTTCTCCGCTTGTTTGGCCTCGGCTCAGGCCGCCGCAAATGCATCGTCCTCCTCTACTTCAGTGAGCTCCCTGTAGTCTTCACCAGCGCAGCCTCCCGAGGTCGATTCCTTCTCCTTTGGCAAGGGTGATATTGAAGGACCCTAAGATTAGATACTCGTGGGTCTTCCCACGGATCCCCATCTCCGCTCTTGGAGGGCAGGAACTCCTCCTCCCTCCCTCCCCGCCCATCAATTGCCTGACATTTGCTATAGGCCCGGATGTCGAGGTCGCCTCCCCCCCGTAGGTGTCCTGACTCCCACTTTGTAGCGGAAGTCTGATGCTCCCCTGGACGATGAAGTCGCCCAGTCTGCCTCACAAGAAGCCGGTGGAGTAGTTCGCCCAACCTCGAGCTCCCTCTCCCTACATTCTGGGAGGTTCGATGTCAGGAGGTGAGATATCCTCTCCGGCCGATGATGATAGGGCTAGGCTTGTGATGCTCAGCCCAAGTGGGGGGAGCAACTCCGATGCCCCTCGCTGCCTCGGCCGGTTGATCAGCTCCTCGCCTCTCCTTGGCGCCGTTCTTCGCCCGAAGTCGAGTTCTCGGTAACCTTCGCCGTCCGACTCTTCTTCTTCATCCTCTCTTGCTTCTTGTTCTTGTTGATACCGCAGCAGCATTTGCCCTTCCTTCTCGCTTGCAGCTATGGGGTCTACCTCCATCGGAGGGATAGAGGTTGCCCCCATCTGGTTCGTGGGATGGGGATAAGAAGATGGCTAGGGCGGCGGTGTCAGAGAAGTACTTGGTCCCGCTGGTCTGCCGACCATGTAATCGGTAGCCTCTGGGCCTTTATTAGTCAAGTACTTGGCGATGTTGGGGACATCGCCCAGGCCGCTTGAAGGGATGGGCTGGGAACGGCATCCTATGCAAGGGGGACTTGGACAAGGGAGGGTCCTACCCTAGCCCGAAATTCGCTAGCACCGCCTATATCTTTGGGGTTGCATTCAGCGTAGTTTGATGTCAATTTCTTTCACAAAGACTTGGAAGATGTCGCGTTGACATCCGCCTGGCATGGGCATCCGGCGCCGTATCGCCCGAAATCAGCAGCGGCCATTGATCTAGCAAGGAAGGGAGTATCAAACGGATGCGTAAGCGCCTCGTGGAGCCGAAAAGATCGCCAAGCAAAGGGGGAGCGGATTTGCAGGTGCCAATTGAGAAATGGGGACTTATTTATAGAAAGGGAAAACCCTAATTTTGGATGACCTAGATTTTACCGAGATTAGGTAATTCTGATCTATTGAGGGATGCAATTGCAAGTTTGAAGACTATTTCTAGAGTTTGAGCATGCTAAGGAGGGGCTACTGAACCTATTGTGCAATTTGGAGATCATTTGGTGATGACATATGGTACGGGGTTCATATCGCTTCGTTTCACCCGATTTCTAAAATGTAGAAATCATTCTGGCGCGACGTGTGAGACATGGGTCTTAATTGGGCTAGGATTGCTCAATTTAGGTGATCTAAGGCTGTAATTCTACTAAACTCATCGAAGTTAGGCAGCATTGACCCCTTTACTTGGTCGATTTGGAGCTGTTTTGGGCATTTTTTGGGCATGGTCTCACATTATACCCGGCCCCTCATTTCTAAAATGTAGAAATCGCGCCTGGCGCGGCGTGTGAGACATCGCCTCAATTTTGCTCAAAACTCTAATTTAATTAAAACAAAGGCTAGGGATCGATATCTTGACCTATTTAAACAAGTTTAACACTTTATTTACACAAAAATTTTCTTTATATTAGCAAAATTTTACAAATATTTACAAGGTTCAAGGGCGCTTCTCCCTTGATGTGTCGGCAAGATACATATCCTCGCCTCATGAGGGTAACCCTCTTCAAGTGCACCGTGCGTGCCGTTGAATCTTCAAAATGTTTCACTAAGTGGCTTCGCCGCCTCTTGCAAACACAAAGAACATCTCGCCTCGCCACGCCGCATGTCCGTGTTATATTCTTGAATGACTTCATGGACCAGACGCTGAACGGGCGCTTCGGGAATCGAGTCCAGTAACTCTTGAAGTGGCGGATCTCCTTGAGTGCCCCTGTCTTCCTCCTGTTTCTTCTTGCTCCACTTCTTCCCGTGCTCGTGGGGGCTTGGGTTTTGGTGGGAGGGGGGCTTGATGCACGGCCTTTAGGTCTGGTGCCCTCATCGTCCTCACCCCTGTGCTCTCGGTAATAGGCATTGTAGGCCTCCCACTTTGCCATATACGTGGGTGCTCCCTGCTCCTCTTACTGATAGACCTTTAAAGGGGTCTATCATAGGAAACTTTCCCTGCGGCCGTGGGGCCTTGACTCTATCCCACGCCGGAAATGGTGGGGGCTTAAGCCACCCGCCGCCTCCTCCTCGCTCTTGGGCGCCTCTTCGTGTACCTCTTCCTCTACAACCAAGGGGGCTTTGAAGAGCTTGCCCCGTCTGCGCCTCGCACGTAGTCTTAGTCGACCGTCGTCGGTAGTGGGGGGGTCTCCCCTCCCGGCGGCTCGTTGATGACCGGACCTTCGGCTCTCTTCCCAACCTTCACCCGGCTTTCCTCTTGCACGCCTTGATGGCCTTGGCCCTCCTCTTCTTGGATCAGCCGTCTTCGATCCTTTGATCTCTGCTCCGTGGCTCTTTGACCGTACTTGTGGACCCGGCGTGCTAGGTCGGCCTCTTCCTCGGGGTGAGTTCCGGGCGGCTGCTCCTCTCCTACACTGCTCCTCTGCGAGGTGGATCTCATCTGGGGTTGTTCTTGGCCTATTGGTGGGTTACTTTGTTCCCTCGCTCCTCGTTGGTTGGCGTCCCCACTCGTGTTGCTCCCATTGTTGCCCGCTTACGCCTCCTGCCGTTCAATTTCGTTGAGGATCACCAAGCTCATGGCGCCGGCGTCGTCCTCCAAGATCTGACTGTGGTCGCTCCCGTCCCACCACGATTCCTCGCTTCGGCGAAGATCCGTCGACGTGGAGAAAGCGTTCAAGAATCCTATGAAAAGGCGAGCGCTGGCGCCGGAGGATCCGCTTCGGCTAGAGCTTCCTTGCCGATGCGCCGTGGGGCCATCATTTTACAGCCTTTATTGAGCTACGCCGTAAGATCGCCTTTGACAATACGAAATAAGTTCTCGTGAAGGACGGGAAAAATGGGAGGGGTCCAGTTCTATTTATAGGGCCAATTTTAGGTCAACTTTTAAACTACCTTTTTGGGTTGTCTAAGGCATCTAAAACACCTAGTTAAGCAAGGTCTCACGCGTTGCCCAGACCCGATTCCTAGAATCTAGAAACCCGGTCCCGGCGCGACGGTGAGACATGGTGGGGCCCACTATTAAATTAATATGTAACATGCTAAATCTACTAATTCTTAGCTTAAATTTAGAATTATCACGATATTTTACCGTAATTTACAACTTTTTGTGTCAAAGGTTGATGTTCAAGACGCGTTGCCCCGATTTCTAAAATGTAGAAATCGGTCCTCCGGCGCGACGTGTGAGACCACCCTACTTTTTTTTGATGTTGGCTCATCAATTTTAGTCTTTTTTTTACGCTTCTATTCTTTTTAACTGCTACTAGCTTAAGATAAACTACAAAATGAGAAAAATTTTCTCATTTTTCGAGGTTTGAGGATCCTATCAAGTTAGTGCTACTGGGAACATGGCCAGTGCTTTGCTCTTGGTCTCCAAGAACATAGCTCGATACCACCGTACGCCCCCTTACTGCGATACGGTGCCCCCTCACCGTATACAAACAGAGTTCATCCCTCATACCACTCCATGCTAATACTGGGCCCTCCACATGACACCGCGAACCGTGACGGGTTCCAAAGGGGAAGAGTGGAAGGGTCATTGCACCCCGCCTCCCTCGGGGCCTACCTAGTCTGCGGAAGCGTAAACATACATGTCAAGTAGCACATACATCAACATCATATGACCATCAATGGCGATGGTCCTCCACATATCTGCATAGACAAAGATCAAGACCTCACATAGGGAATCCTACCCAAGGCTCGCATAATGGGGATGGACCGACAAGCTTGGGTCTCCGAGTTCATTGCGCATGAAATTCATGGCAATGGATTTGGCCGGCATAAGAACATGGCCTAGGGTTGTCCACTCCATCCGCCCCTCCTCCTCACACACTTTGCAGTAGGCTGAAAAGTGTTGGGACTGACCGTAGCCCGCCCGGATGCATAGCCAAGGGGGCTATATCCTGGGTTACATCTCCCCGCCCGATGGGGGCGGTAGGGATTTCTCCTCCGTGAGATCTACAATGCCGACTCAAGGTGACTAGAGGGCCACCGCCTTATCCGACTTGAACTCAATGGAAGGTCATATTCACCACCTCACGAAAGTGTCGAGCCCATGCCTTGCCCACACGCAGCGGCAAGCCATTAGACCTAGTCACAAAGACCCCCAAGCATTAACACACCATAGGGTCGCTCAAGAGTCGAACATGAACCTCCTTATAAGCCAGTCTGCCCCTTCACCCACAACCTGTAGGTGTGGCTCTTGTGCACAGCCGCATCTACAAAGTGTGCTAGAGAGGCTACTCTAGGAGCATCAACTACAAAGCTTTAGGTCTCTACCCCCTTCCCAATACAAGGGAGTTCATAGAGATGCATCATCCATATATTTCACAGAGAACTAAAGAACTAAATCTAATCTACAACATAGAGTTAGGTTCTTTAGTTAGAATGTGCTATCTAAGGATCTAGAGGCCCGCTATGGGCAATCTAATAGGCTAAACCCACCGATTCAATGCCTAAAATAGGGTTTAGACTATCTAATTGGCCAAATACCCCATCCTTGAGGGGCTCCTCCCCGACTGAGCCTCCACCATCCTCAACAAAACGCCGAATCTAGAGAAACTAAGGTTGCAATTCTCCCAAAATCAAGTTCGATGCGGTTTTGGTCGCTGAGGCGGCCAAAAACAGAAGTTCAAGCCCCAAAATCTAAAATTAGGTTAGCTAGGGTTTCCAACCCTATATAGACAAGGGGGTTGGCTAGGGTTTCCACCATCCCCTTTGGCATGTGGGATAATTGGGAATGGGCCCACTTGCCCTTAAGGGTTAGGTGGCCAAATGTGCCCACATGGAAATGTGTGCACATTAATGAATGTGTACATTGGAAAATGTGCACATTAATTGCACCTATGGGTATGGCCCACTTGGCATCAAGTGGCCACATGGAAATGTGTGCCCACATTAATGTGTACATTGGAAAATGTGCACATTAATACTAATGCACATTCTTAGCAAGTTGCCCCCTAGGGGCTACCCACTTGGCTATACGCTACGCATACCGCCAATCGGGTGGCGGTAATGCGCTGACGCGGCGTTATAATATACGCCCCCGGAGCCGTATATTGTCCGAACGTCACAATATCGTTATTGCAGTCATTCAGTATTCAATAAGCATGCATATATGTATATCGTGGTTAATATTTTGTATTCTCTCTCTGACAGTCATCTCACAGAAGCCGGGTTTTATTGTTGACCGGGCTTACTAGAGTTGGTAAAACGGTTCAAATCTTGAAACTTCTTATCTCTATACACCAGACTGATAATTTGCATTGGGGCAAGCATAAGTTTAAATTTCCAAGATCCCTTCTTGTTACTAGATAAGGTGCGGAGAGGGATGGGCTTCATTTGCCGTAAAGTAGATGCCACCATTGTTCTTTATCAATAGTTTCCTTTATATGCTTCCCTTTGTATCCTTATTCAGCAAGAGTAATTTAGTCTTAGCAGATGAGATGAATTTTGAGCTTTTTGAATGGACGACACCAACTCCAACTCTTTGGAAGGAATATTTAACCACTATGGAACTACAGGTTTGTGTTGTTTTTCTGGGACTTTCTGATAATAATCTCATATAGCTCTGTTGGCATTCAAATCTTTCCTAATAGAATGCTTTTCAAGCTATGGTCCTTCCATTACCTAATTGTAGCAGCTGAGTAGAAGAGACAATAAACTAGGTGTCAAGCACTTGGGAAATGAAGTTTTTGTAGCTTGTGCTATCTATCTTTGTACTAAATTTATGATTTCATATAGGAGGATATAATTCAAAGCTTGATAACTTTGAAGCATTTGGTGAGCGAGCAAGGAAATATCCATAGTTGCCAATGTCATTGAGTCCCAGAAGTCAGGGAAAAAGACACAGAAATTAACAAGTCTATTATTGATAGATGATTTACCAATGATCAATGACGATGAACAGAAATGGAAAATGGTGAAAACATTACATGAGCTGACACTTGGATCTATGTTTCCAACAGTCATAATCATTACCGATGTTATTGAGCATTCTGGGAGGCAACAATCAGCTGGTCCTTATTTTGTTGAACTTGTGCAAGCTCTTGAGCAAGGAGGGGTGCAAAAGGTATGGCTACTTTTAGTTTTGTAATTGCTTCAATAAGAGTTTTTGATTAAACAAGGGTTGCAATAATGTGCTTCATGCAGATATCATCCAGTTACGGTCAATTCTATTAAGAAGGTTCTTGCACACATATCGGCATGATTAGTAAATAGATAATGTATGTTCCTTGGAGCACCCACCATCTCTAATATTTTGCTACTATGTACATTATGTTTTGCAAAGACAATAGTTGATTAGGTTCGCTATTTTGTTTTTAGTGCTCACGCTATGTAGGCGTTCCTTACCAATGAGGTATACTACTGATTTTCTTACATATGACAAACTTTTTTTTGTAGAATATGACATCTCTATGTTCCTAGAATAAGTTTTAGATGCATTCACTAAAACAAAGCTATAAGATCAAAACACTAATGTTCCACTGGTAATTCTACTGCATTATGTCTACAATTGAATTTATTGAGTGACTTATTCCACATCTAAGGTTTTCACAACATGTCTAAAAATGGATCTATTGAGTTACTTATTCCACATCTAAGTTATGCTTCAACTCGATTGCCCTAATCTCCAATCATTAAAATTAGAGTTCAGTGCACATAGTGAATATTACCCAATTAGGCAATCCAAAGAAAAAAAAACAAGATGAACTCTATCCTTGCCTACAGAACACTAAGAATTCTAGCAACAATCTTCTCATATGTAAAATGATATTCATATTTGTAAAGTGTATCAATATCATGACACAGATGAATATCTTTTATTTTACGATGTGCCTTAGTTTCTCTAGATGAATATCTTTTATTTTACGATGTGCCTTAGTTTCTCTAGTTCAATTTTAGTTTCTGATATATGCAATGCATGTTTGACCAAATTACATCCTTATAATATAGAATACTCATGTGCCTTGTGTGTTTATTCTATGTAGCATGCAAATGCCGATTTTGGTTTTGAGTTCATTTTTTGTCCTGCCACAAAAACATCTCTACAAAAGAAGGTTCTGAGTAGATAAAGCCCTATTTGGGGTCCCCCATTTGAATTCTGCTTCGATTGGTACAAATCCGGGCACACTTTGAAAGCTTTAAAAGCAGAAGATTTGGGATGAGCGAACTGTCTTTTGAAAGTGCCCCTTCAACACCTCACCTTTCTTTGGGTAGTCTGAGCTTTCGAAAAGAGGCGGATGAGAATGAAGAATGCGAAGCTCTAAACACCTGTGGCTATGGAAGAATAGGGGATTCGCCATAAATGCAGTTGATCTGCAAGAATTAGGTTATCGTATCATAACCTATGGTGACGTCATTCTTTTTAAAATTTTTAGTTATTTTCTTCAAGTACACGTGTTGTGCTAAGGATTTTTCCGGGATGGAAATATTACCCTCAAACAAAAAATAAGACTGTTTTATATATGTAGTGATAGTGAAAATACTCATGTGCCTTGTGTATTTATTCTATGTTTTAAAAGGAAAGCCATGGCACAACTGCCACTTTAATCTTTGGAGTTCGCTGTAGGTTGACTAAAATGCTTGAAACTTCTTCCATAACTCTTGCACACCAACCAATATTTGCCAGACTAGGTAGATGCTAAAACTTTATCTTAGGAGATGAATGAAAGGATTTAAAAGAGCTAGACTATGCATTACCATTACCATTATACATATCAAACTTTAATATGTTCTCAACATTTTGCCCTTTAGATGTTCAACAATCAAATTTTTATTACTAATTTTTGAACTTATGCTCGGGGAAAAGCCCAGCAACGCTAGGCCCTTTTTCTAGTAGAGATAATAAAACCTTTCCCTTAATAGGCTACCTGAGCCAAAAATTCTGAGCATCTTACCGATGCTCAGATAAACAAAATCCTTTACCGTCGTGAGTGCCAAAGAAATTATCAAGCTCGAAAGAGACTAGAGACCAATGCACCTCGAATGGTTGACAGACAGATATTTGACGAACCAAAGAACGATACGTCTTTGTCTAATCAGACAAGTTCCATAGGGATTGTTATTGCAAATGAAATCCCCATGGAACAACAAAGGCAAGTTTCAAGTTCTCTAATTCTCATTCCATCAAGATCGAGTCATCATTGGCAGGCCCAATTCAAAAAAAAATGGAACATTGCCTGAGACACATAGATCATGAACCTCTGAAATGGAGTAAGACATGTGAAATGTGTTATATCCAACTCCTAAACACCGAGAGCCCTACTTTTTGTTGCAACAATGGTCGTCACTCGCTTCCACCTCTTGAGCAACTTCCACAACAGTTAGAGAACCTATATTCAATGCACAAATTTGCAATAAACTCACCCGTGATTAACAACCTATTCTGCTTCACTACACTTGGTGTTAAAGGCGACTTTGTCACCTTAAAAACACCGTCAGCCCTTGCAATCATGGGCCGAACATATCATCGTCTTCTATCTACAAATGAGCCAAATAATACTCTGCATAGGTACATATTCGGCGATGCTCATCGATATGTAATTGCTGTTGAGAGACAGATACCGGCTGCTTGGATCATGCAAATTGTTATGACAGTAGACGTTATTAATCCTTACATCAAAGAGTTGCGAACAGTCAAAGAGTTGCATGCTTCACACGCAACACTGACGCTTGCAGATCCAACATCATCGGGTGAGATTGCCGGCATAATGCATGCCAATGACAGTATCACAATCAAACCAAGAAGTGCAGCAATTTGGATGCGAAGTGAACACATACCAGTATTCATCAGTATTCTTAACCCTACATACGAAACACAAGATCAGTATCGAACCAGACTATTGCATGAACACCGCTTCTTGCTACTGGGCAGACTTTGCAATGAAATATTGCAACATAAGGCTAGACACAATCTGATGCAACATGAAGAAGACTTCATTGATGACGAAGATGAGATTACTCGACGTGAAATATTGCATGCCTCCTTTTTAGGTTGCAAACGATGGTGCAATGTTCAAGTAGCCGACACACTTGCACTTGCACTTGCAAGAGTAAAAGGAAAGCCAACTTTATTCATAACCATGACAACTAATCCTGTATGGCCAGAAATAAAGTCTAAACTAATGCCTGGACAAAATGCATCAGACATTGAAATCATTGTCATTCGAGCATGTCACGAACGAGTCCAATATACAAAGAATCTTATCCGCAATTTTTTGGGTCCATGTATGTCATCGAATTCCAAAAAAGAGGGCTCCCACATGCACATATTGTTGTCAAAACTGAGCATGATATTCCTGTCAATATGATTGACCAAGTCAATTGTTCGGAACTACCAGCAGATCCAGTATTGTGAGTGCAGGTGGAAAAGTACATGATCCATAGCCATACAAAACGATGCCTAAAAGACAATAATAGATGTTGTTATCATTATGCAAAGCCTATAAATCCAACAACATACGTAGACGAGAAGGGATATGTGCAATACAGAAGACAGACGGAGGCAGATGTGAATGTCGTTCCATACATTCCATTCTTACTATAAGAAATGGACTGTCACGTATACGTGGACATTGCATCGATGGTCCATATATTTGCATATCTTAACGGATACATCTATAAATGTCTTGATACCACTCAATTTCACATCAATGTCGACCATAAACCATCATCATCAACACATGATATGTCCAATATAACACATCAAGCCGCAGATCAACCTAATAGAAACAATCGGAACAGAGGACCGAAATTCAAGACTACATCTCTGCACGCTATTTGTCCTCCATGGAAGCAGGATGGAGAATCATGTCATATCACATGATTGAATGACATGGATCAGTCAAATGTCTCCCTTTACATCTCGAAAGACAAAACAGACCACAGTTTGCAAAAACATCCATGACAAATGTTGGAATCTCCATATGAGATAGATACTTTCTACGTCCACTCGCCCCTGAGTTTGATTCAATCATCTACATTGATTACAACGAGAGTTACAAACCAGGCACTATGTTGTACTCATCTGATCAACTCGAACAACAATATCCAGGTGCAACGGGAAATATTGTCCATGAACATCAAGAGGACAGCTCATCTGCAGAATATGCTTGCTACTCCCAAAGGTTGGAGAACCATTCTAGTTAAAAACCATCCTTCTCCACAAACCTGGATGTTCTTGGGAAGAGCTCAGAATCCATGATGGTCAACACTATGAAACCTACCAAGAAACTGCTCAAGCTATGGGCCTGATCGCGCCGACAACTGAATCAAACAAAATAATGAAAGAGGCAATATCGTATCTTCAAACCCCACCACAACTCAGATTCTTATTTGCACTTCTCATACTCGGTGGACCAGCCTTGCAACTATGGGAAACCTTCCAACATCAAATGACATCTGACTTCCTTGATCAGTACCAAGGAGATGAGTCTACTACAAGCAACGAGGCCCTCCTAGCTATCAATAACATCTTGAAACAATATCAACTAGCACTGTAGCATTTGGTCTACCTGTTTGCCAAATACCATGTAGAGAAATCCAAAACGAGCTCGCGAAATTCCTCCACGACGAAGAATACCTTGACAAAAGCTCCATTATGTTTCAAAACATGAAGCCAAATCAGACATCAGTCTACATTGAAATGCAAAATATTCTCAACAACAAGCATCAACTTAAACCACTCTTCATCTATGGTAAGGCAGGTACTGGAAAAACATATGTGCTTAACACTTTCTCCTTACACATACAAGGACTAAGACAAATAGTGCTTCCCTGTGCAACAACAGTACTAGCATCATTACTATACCCTGGTGGAAGAACCGCACACTCATTGTTTCAAATACCTGTAGTAGAAAATAATATCAACCTCCATTCTCTACTCGACCCACACTTCGCAAGAGCATTGCTCATCAAAGAAGCTAGGGCTATCATATGGGATGAATTTCCAATGGCAAATAGAGCAGTTATAGAAGCAATTGCGTACTTCTGCAAAAATTCACAAATACAGGCCTACCTTTCAGAGGAAAGTTATTCATTGCAGCAGGAGCACCCATCGTAAAAAAAGCAGGAAAGACTGCAACAATAAATGCCTCCATCATGTCTTTGCCTCTATGGAATCATTTTGATGTATTTCAACTGAACGAATCGGTAAGAAATGCCGCGGACACTGAACTCATACATTTTGTCGATGTCGTCGGCAAAGGTAGCCTACTTGAATACGTCCCATTGACACTATTCAAAACAACTATCACCATTCAAGATGCCATTGACTTCCTCTACAACCAAGACATGCTTAGTAAACCAGAAATTTGTGAAAAAAGAGCCTTCTTATCTCCCAAAAACATCACCATCGACGCATTCAACAATTCTATCCTACAAATCCTTCCAGGACACCCAAAGAGCTATTTTAGTGTTGATAGACTTACAGAGAACAACCAACTTATAGAGGACCATCCAATGGCAACGACGGACTTCCTTAATGGCTACAATCATCCAGCACGCCCTCAACACGAACTTCAATTAAAACCCAATACAATATACCATCTCACAAAAATGCTCTTCAACACATAATAGATTTGTCACTATCAAGTTGCTTATAGATGAACCACAACATCAAGGAAATATTCATCCTATCTCCCAAGTCGACTTCTTCGCTCAACCAGACAATCGTCCATGGACAATCCATCGAAGACAACTTCCATTACGCCCAGCATACTCAACGATGTTCAATAGCTGCCTAGGACTCAGTCCTAGATCTAGGGACTGAAGTTTTCGCGCATGGACAATTGTATGCAGCACTTACACCACGTACGAAGAAAATAGGATGTCCTAATCCTCTTGGATGCTAACAACTTAACACAGACTACAACAAATATTGTCTACAAAGAACTCTTACTGTAAATCTAAAAAAAAAAACCCTTTAGGTCAGGTCAACCCGAACCATTATACTTGAAAAACAAATATGCAGTCCTTAAGACATACAGGTGCATATGACTTAAGACATAGACAATGTCATCGTTTCCAAATATTCAATCTTTGAAATTCCATGACAGCCATAATACACTTTTGTTTCCAGCATAATACTGCCCTAACTAATATTATGAGCAAGTAAATTACCTTTATCAAGTTTATCTTACAATCATTATGACATTGTCAGAGTACAAATGTAGAAACTTCACGTCATATCTTCCATCCGAAAGGCGTAAATCCAGCTACTTGTAACAAAACAGAGAGTAGAGGACTTGTTCTATTCAATCTATTCACTTGAGTAAACCACTCAGACCATCACCTGAAAGCAAACTCTATCTACTGCAATATAGTGTAGCTGATGCATTAATTATCCATCTGTTCTTATAATCCTGCAGATCAGCCTCTTACACAATCACAACACAACATGTATATCCTCACTTCAAATCTCTTTACATAATTGTTAGACTATCAGGTTGTCATTCTATAAGCCATCTTAGATACCCTTATAATGGCCAGCAACAATATACCACTGTTTGATAAACATTTAAAACCATGTTCAGCATAATGCAACCCTTTTCCCAGTACAGCTACTGTAAATTAAGTTAAGCTTCATATGCATGCTTCAGCCACATTATCACATGCTTATCTAAACCATCAACACTTTAGCAATCCTTCTATAATTTGCTTTTAGCATCAAATGACTAAGTTCTACAACAATTTTAGCTACACTAGTAGCTATCTACCACTATTAGCTACTCATATTAGAGTTTAGTATATTGCAACCATGTTTCCAACAAAGCAATTGTAGCTAATACCATCACATTAAATACCATGTGCATGCATCAGCCATATTATCACATGCTTATCTAATCCATTTACACTTTAGCTCTATTTCTATTATTTGCATGCATACTTAGGTAAAGAATTTAATCTTTATACATGCTATAAGGTCCCAAAAATACTATACTTGCCATTGCTCAGCAAAAACCCCACACAACAACCAAAGATTAAAAATAGTTATAGTTTTAAGCCGATCCATAATAATAATGGTAATATTAATCGCATTTATAAGCACAACCCGGTGACTGGGGGGTGCAGTAAAACCGCAGATGAGGCACCCTCTTTGTGGCGGTCGCTACTTTCCACATGCGAAAAGCAACTTCTATCACACCCACTTCGGATGTGGATAGGGGGGACCCCTATGTCGATCTATATGATGACATACGCTAAAGATAAGCGCAAGGCGTGTCATACCCTTGGAGACTTCAATGCGCGCACCGGGTAGAACAACCCATGAGATTTGATCCCTTGACCGATGATATATTGCGCTTGCATCCTCGGGAGAAGGAGCTTGGCCACCGACATCGATGACAATCAATCAGTCACGCCGCCATGGTCGACGCTTGCTTTTTGCTCAAAGATATCTTTGACCGGGTAATCACCAATGGACTAGCAACGCCGGCCTTCCACCGCAAGAGCACTTGTAGGCAGGAAAAACCAGGGGCGGATCTAGTGTGGTGGACTATGTGCCGGTGCCCGAAGCGTGATATGCATGTCGCCAAGCATTTTCGTGTGGGAACGCCTAATAGGGATGAAGAGATCGACTGCACCAATTACCACTTTACTTGAAGTTGGCTTTAAGTGTTATGCTAACCCCGCAACAACTCCTCACATGTCTCAGCCAAGCATTGATTATGAACATGTGGGCTTATGCCCGTGATGCTTATAGATGACCTCGGCAGAAATTTTTCAATATCCTACACTAGAGCAAATGATAGGATAGGGCCGGACCCGATGTGCTTAGGATCATGGGCAGAGGTGCTTTTGGGATAAGCCGTCGCGACGGACCTCCGTGAACACAACCTTCCCATGTAATCAATGGTTTGATGCGAGTGCAAGGAACACAAACGCCGGCTTCGCCAAGTCACGACCACTCGCTACGCCCATGCATGCGGACAAGATCGCGATCTTCCTTTTAAAGCTAAGAAAGCCGTGTACATTGCAGCACATCAAAGGAAAATGTTTTACCTCCCCGAACGTCATCCTGCATCTTCGGCGCGAAGGGTTAGAAAGCCAAGATGTTCACGTGGAATATCACCGAAAGCGAAGGAGACAATACTTTTGCAACAGCCTATAATGACCTCGTGGTGCATATGCAAGATTACCCTTGCAAGAAGGCCCGATCGGAAATCACAGATTCTGACGCGGAACAAGGCTTTGCAGCTCTTGCCAATGGGAAAGCCCCGTGACTTGGATGGTATGCGTGCGTAATTGCTTAAGGGGCAGGTACCGCCCATAATACCAAGGTTGACCGCCTTGTTCAACAAGGCATTACATGAAGGTTTCCGCTGCAGTGGACCAATAGCGTAGTTGTTCCCCATATATAAGGGCGTGGACCCACACCGCCTCGGGCCGGGCCGGGTTTGCAAAATTGCTTGGTGGATTCTCGAGCAGCAGCTGACGGGCTGGGCGAGGCAAAGAGAGGTGCGGGCCCCTCACCAGCAGGGATTCGCACCCCGCGACTCAACCATTGACCACATCTTCACGCTAAGTAACTCTCGATTGAAGACGCCAGGAACCGCGCCGATCTATATTGTTGCTTTGTGGATTTTGGCGGCGCGACTTGACAATCGTGCCTCGAAAAACTATGGGCAAGACTGCAACAACCGGGGTTCCTCAGATTTGCGTAACGCAGCTGTACGTGCTAACGAAAGATGCTCGGTCGGGCTTGCGTAGGAACAAGCCAACCATGTGATAGCAAAGACGGGTTCGCCGTGGATGCCCTCTCCCCCAACAACATTGTTTGGGCTTTACATTGATCAATTAGAGAGCTGGCTTTGCCGATAATGGGGGATGGAGCTCACCTTCTATCGATCATCGATCATAATATATGCCGGATGATGTGGACCTCCTAGCTTACACACCAGCCAGACATGCAACGACATACATCTCGATGCCTCCGACACATCTCGCCAAGCGAATCGATATGCGCCAGCAACCCCGCCAAGACTAAGGTGGTTTTCATATCATCTTTACGCCACCGGGGTCCCTCCCTTCCGCCATCGAGGCCAAAATGTGGAAGTTGCATCCACATACAAATATTTGGGAGTGGAGTTTCCTTCTACTATGCACTCGACACATCCATACAGCCTACGAAGTGACTAAGTAGGCCGGAAGGCACTATATGCAATGCAAAACAATAGTCATAGAGCCGAGTTGTATGATTTGGCCTATCACGCCGGCCGGGTTGGTCTTAGTGGAGCCCGCCCTTTATACCTGGTGGAAGTATGGGGCCCAAAGAGTATCACTTGCTACTTGAAATGACTTGGAGCGAGTCCGTAGCCTTCTTAGACGCACGAAAGCACTAGGGGTGAAGTCCACAAATTCCATATCAAATTCTAACAAGGGGAGACGTGATTCTTGCCTCTTCGTGAGGGCCCCTGATCGCCCACATTGTCTATTTTCGTGGAAGGTGGTCAATATGGACGATGCTCGCCTCCCCTAAACTAGCTTATATCATGGCAATGGAGCCGCCAGCCACCAAGGCCCTTTGCTGAGGGAAAAAAGAGAGCTCAATGGTTGTCTAGATGGAATGTGCGTGAGCAATGTGCATACATGTGCAAACAGAGGTAGATCGCCATAGCTTGAGGCAATATATCTTGACGATTGCTTCCTCGAAGAAGCTTTGGGATGTCAATGCCCTTGAACAGAAACAAGACAACACACCTACCGCCACATAAATCCCACATTGGAACGAGGCCCGCAATGCTACCTCCGCTGCACTCCACTGCCCACCTAAAAGGCGCTGACTCATTGCCTCCATTCGCATTGCAACATCATCTTCTTCAATTGAGACAGCAGATGGATTGGTGAGCCACGCCAGGACAGTGCTCGGCCAATGCCGCCAAATGGGAGTCATTGAGGATGAATCTCATACCCTTTCAAAGTTGCCCAAAGATATGATCAAATTCGACACGATATATGTCGAAGTTGGTCGCCCGCCACCGTTATATGACATTGAGCACAAAGATCCCATCGGTGTCGGATCATATCTTCGAGGTTATGGACATGCGAGATCAGCTATGTCCCTGCACACACTTGACATGTATATAAACATTGATGTATACTTGTTGCGGCTTTGACAAAGATTCTTATTAACGCCACGGTTTTTCCCTCGAAAACCCTTTGGGGCTGGGTTTTTAACCCTGACAAGAATAAGTTTGTCAAGCCCTTATGGGTCCCATAGGCCGATTGGCCTCAGTTGACGATAAAAAATCATTCTCATTCTCATTCTCATTAATCAAATATATTGTCTAGCAATCCACACACTCCTACTCTCACGCTTTTAGCCTTTGGCTACTTTCCAGAGCATCTCGCACCTCCTGCCACACCATTAACCACGGGGTTAGTCACACGGACTAAGTGGGACTAAGTGGGAATCGGGGATCTAGGTCATATCTAGCATTAATAATCACAAAGCATTAACTTAGAACAATAACATAGCCTTACCATAACCTCGCCCCTGCAATCCAAGTAATTAATCCAACAAGCATAACCACAATGCATAATTATACCAAGCATGGCCATTGCAACTTGATTCCAACATTAAAAAACCACATATACAATAGCCAAGCAACCAAAGCATCAACATTGCAACCAATATTCCTCTCGGTTCCGAAAGGGTCAACTCCTACCGATCGGGCCGATGACATAGAGGCAGGGTAACCACGTGTGTACACACCCATCCACGCTGCGTCCAACATTGGAGGACCACTTACTGTGCATGACGTTGTACCATACGGTACCAACGCCCGATGTTCAATATTACCATTTGCATAGCACTGTGCAAAACCGTGAGTCTAGACCGCACCTAGACTCCGGCCCCAGAGGTCTATATCAAAGAATTATATCCATGTATAAATCACAATATTCTGAATTCCACATAGCATGAACTAGGCACATTTCCATAGCAAGCTTACATGAACAATATTAAAAGAATTCCATAGTTAACACCACGCAATGCAGAGAATCCAATTATGAGCTCATATAAAAATTATTATGACTATAATGCAACATGCCCCTATAAGTACTAGACTTAAAGTTGGATACAAGCAACCATAGTTAATTTCAGTAATATTCCCCTAAGTTAAATCCCTTATCATAAATTATCATCTATGGCTGGATGACGTTTTCTTCCACGACCCAACTTATGATAACTTATGCAATTTATAGCTCCTATAATTCATTTCCCTTCCTAATTCGTAATGACCAGTACCTTTAAATTACGCCATTATTATGTTAAAATTATATGATGTAATTTTGTCCCAGAAATCATGGAAGGGCGCCGCTTATCTCTCCTACAGAGCTTTTTTTGCAGACTTTGACGGAGATTGTTGGCAGAGCTTTTCTGTGGCAGAGAAGCTTGTAGAGTTTTTCCTCCTTTGCGATGAGCTTACGGATCCGAGCGCAGAGGCGCAGACGAACACGCCACTTTGTCATGGTTTTTTATTTGAATAGGTTTAAAACAGGGCAGAGCTTTTCCAAGGAAGTTTTCCTTGCGGATGAGTTCACGGATCCGAGGCTCCTAGAAGCTTGTAGACGATGAGCTTACCGATCGAGAGAGGCGCAGAGGCGCCAGACATATGCCGGTTGTCATGATTTTTATTTGAGTAGGTTTAAAATGTGGCAAGAGCAGGCGTACCAAGCTATTGAAGGCTTGATTATAACCGCTTCCATCTCCGGTCGGGTTCATCATCAGCGCTTGCTTCTAAGCTTGGAAGATTACATAAACCAACCAACCGTTTTTGAAGATTTAACAAAGAAATTTCATCCGGGCGCTTGAGTGGTTCTTCAAAAAATGGTTCTTCAAAAATTCACGTTTTTCATTATAGCCGCTTCTTGATCTTGGAAGATCACATAAACCAATTGTTTTTTTGAAGATTCAACAATGAAATTTCATCTTGCCAGCTTCCATTCATGCAAACGATTTGTCGGATCAAAGCAGAGAAGTGGAAATTTAAAGGTACTGGTCATTAAAATTCGGTAATTGCCGAGTCAAGCATTCCTCGGCAAGGGCACCAGGGCGCCGCCAAACTTCGGCGGCGCGCTTCTTCGCTCCGCCGCCGTGCACCGCCTGCTTTGGCGGGGTCACGGTGCCCTTTATAGCGCTGAATGCCCCTCCTCCTGGCAATTACCTAGTACATAACTTCTAGCCTAGCTAATCCTTAAGGTTTTTTTTTTTCCTTTCCTTCCTTATCCTTGTTAAATTAAGTTTTAACTTTTAAATATCTTAGCTTTTAACGAACCTTACTAACTATTAACCGGCAGTTCCTCGACTACTTTAGATCCTAGCCGTATTATTAGCCGTAACAGCTCATATTCGGCCTGTTTATCTTGATAAACCATCTGCTTGGCTGTTTATCTTGATAAACCGTCTGCCAAGCATCTCAGCTATCAAATATCAGCATCCCAGCAAAGAGGGAGCTCTGGCCGGCCATCTTGAAGCATCTTGACAAAAACAAAATCAAGGTAGAGCATGTTGCAGAAGCTGCCATCGCCGCAGCTGCCGCCAAGCTCCAAAATCGCCCCCAGATCATCCAAACCCTAGCATTTCTCCTCTGTAGCCCATTTTTATTCTTACAGTCACATCGTAAGCCCACTCCGTACATATGGCCACGTCTTCTTGCTAGCATAAGTGGGGATAATAATTTGATTTAGTAGTTTTGAACGTCATACCAAATTGGCAACATTCCTCCTAGGATATATGACAATTCATTCTCAAACACACGCTACACATAATGGGACTCATACTCACCCACTTCATGCACACTAAGTGACTAATGTTGTGTTGAGGGAAATGGTGCATGCCATACTTTATGTGCATTTAACCATTAAAGGTAGCAACTTAACTGTCAATCCCATACAAATATATGCCCCTACTATTACGCGGCAATGTCAAGGCACCCATTTTGCATTTTTGTACCCTTTTTTTTTCCGTTGTGAAAAGGGCAAACAAATTCATGCTTCTGCTATGACAGCTCGTTGTGCATCAGATTACTTTGTGTCAAATATGTTGATCAATATGTATGCCAAGTGTGGAAATATGGAAGCTCCAGAAGTAGTATTCAATGGCATATCTACATGCGATGAAATTTCTTTGAACAGTCTGACTGGAATATGGGTTGTCTCGGGATTACAAGACAAATGCAACCACCTTCGTTGCCATTCTTAATGCATGCACATGCACCTTGGCTAGAGAATGTGGTAAATGGATGCGGTAAAGATGTGATGGAGGCTTATTATTTAATGTAATGTCTTGTCGGGAGCTTGGAGGATACGCACATGATGCTGGAGGCAAAGAGATGTTGGCATGCTTTTATTAACAGGTCACGTTGTGAAATGAATGAACAGCTCCCAAAGATAGGCTCTAATCTCGTGGATCATGCAAGTGTTTGACGCTGGAAGATCCAAGACTACTATGAACATAATCAAGTTTTTGCAGAATCTGTTTATTTGCAAAATCCTTACCTTATCCTCCCCTTCTTCTGTGTAACTAGCAAATACACCAAAGCAGATTGGGGTGAAAGTATGCTGGTGGGTAGCAAAAACGCGACCCAAAGACCCAAAGACCAAAGACCCTTCATACTATTTTTCCACCCTTCACCAATTGAAGTGTAACCTATGCTATGCCCCGCTTCTTCACATAGGGCGTGCCGTTTCAATCATAACCTTCTTACCGCACCGTAACTAATGACTGTGACCCGAAAGGGTAGCGAACTTTGAATTTGTAATTTGCAACCGTGCTCCCCACCTTTTGCTACTCCGGCCAAATAGCCCGCGAAGAAGATTCTCGAGAATTTCCGGATTCACTCTAGTATTCCAAAACTCAAACGCCAAAAACCATGGTGAAGAAGGTTGTTAATCCGCCGGCTCAGCCAGCAATTCCAATGGATGCCATGTGCAGGGTAAGCAAAATGCACTGCCAATTTTGATGGCTTATGGTGCCCTGTTAATTTGTTTTTCTTCATTTCTTTCAGCCCAGAAGGAACGTGCCCCTAAGACCGGACCTGGCTGATTGCCGAACTAAGGAGGACTTCCATGCTTATGCGGGTCTATCAAACGAGGGTGTGCATCCCTCTCAATTTCGAACGGATGTGATATCTGCAGCAGAATATAACGAGGTTTGGGACACCAATGGTGTCATTCCCAACAAGACATCCATCGACAAAGTAAGGCCAGAGCATGAAGAAGCTCTAATTGAGCTGTTGAGCAAGATATACCCAGAGGGGTTGAAGAACAGAGAAGTAAGGAAGAACGGTTTTCCTTTTATTTGCATTCAACAACCGCCAGGGGCCATCAGATCCGTAGTAATTTCAAGGTCAATTGGGCGCCAGTGGGCAGAAAAAAGCGAGCCTATTCGAAAGAAGGTCAAGAGTGAACCCGCACCATCGGCCCCTGTGGAACACAAAGCAGAGCCAAATCGGCCGCAGCTGCAGACAACAAAGACTGAAAGCATAGCGTAAGCGACTCAGCCTCGGTAATATTTGTAAAATTAGAAGGGAGGTTGTCATTCAGAGTGCTTGCAATGTGTCCGGCATTCTCGGCTTATGGGAAAAATATTTCCCGAAAGAAAGCATGATCTAAGATATGCGGAAGCCCCAAAATTGCGGCGAGAATGACCTAGTGTCAAAGAAGGAACAGTCGCACAATCTCGTGCAAAAAGGGAAGCTTCTTCTCCGGTACTTGAGGGGGAAGTTGAAGACCATAAAGGATAATATTGCACGCCTTCAAGCTAATCGCGGATCCTAATGCGGTGTCTGGCGAGATTCATTCTTTGGAGAGGGAGAAAGATATGGCGTAATATATGCTGAAGTCCCTACTTGAAATGGGGGTGGGCCAATAGATCAAACCAGTAGAAAAAGGTGGTCGCACTAGCTGGCGAGATTGCCAACAACGAGTCCCTCCTTGCAAAAGCCCAGCAGCACTTACAGAATGTCACCAGGCTGAGGGAGATGACCAAGAGAAATGATCAGCTGGTCAGCATCACTCCAATACCATTCCGATTGCCAATTGGAGATGAGGAGAGATGCTCCACCTGTGGTCTTGCATTCCAGGATGATTACACCCTCAGCTGCCGGATGAAATGTGACATCATTATCACGTTAGCTGCACCGGTTTGCTCATGGAAAAAGGATGTTTTGCCTCGAGTGCACAGAGACCATTCCCTGCTGTTGTTAGTGCAGGAAATAGGTAAAGCTTAATACAAGAAAAGCAGAAGTGTTGCATCTTTGAAATGTACTCACAAAACCGAGAAAGAAGATAATTGATGTTGATGAGCATGTAGCCACAACTCCCCGGAGAAGCAGGAAAAGGAAACAGGTCAACACACCAAAAAGTAAAAGGACCCCAGGATCAGCCAAGCACAAGTCCACAAGGGTTCACACTCCACAGCCAAGACATGGGAAAAAAGGTACATGCCTGTTTTCAGGCTCTGATTTTGAATTGGCAGCATTAGAAGGTGCTGTAGACATTGGACAGCAAACTACCAGCAGTCTTCAGCACACTGCAGCACCTGGCAGCACAGTGCTGGAGACACCAAAGCATGCTGAATCCAAGGGAGATTCAAGTAGTACTGATGGTGCCAACAATTATAGTATAGTTCCAAATTCTGCAGCTGCCTCTACAAAGGCCTCCTCTAACACTGTTGCTGCAGGGAAGGAAAACGATGGCGAAGATGTCGGCAATCAGGTTCAGACAGTCGTTAAGCAGGTGAGCAGGTTGACACGGTCAAGGGCCAGGAAGGTTGTGGAAGAAGAAAGTGAGGGTGAGTCAGAAAATGACCTTGATGAGGACGTCCCCATAGAAGTAGCATTTGGAAAGAAAAAACATGGCTAATGTAATTTTGCCTTATGTATTTCAGGCAGGCAAACCTTGATTTTGCAAGACAACCCTAAACCATCAGCCAAAAGGTTTTTGTTCAAACAATTAATATATTTGATCCCTGTTTTATTCCACCTTTAATGTGCAAATTTTGGTTTGGATTATTCATTCAACTTAGGCTTCTGTAAAAACTTGTCTGAAAAAGAAGGCGACCAATGGTTATACTTAGTGAATCTGATGAAGAAGACAATATTAGATAAAAGTGCCGGCCTAAACTCTAACATACAAAAAGGTGCACATTTATCTCACATTTCGAATGTGTATTCTCTACAAATTTCAGTTGTTAATTGGAGCTCATCCTTGCATGCGGGAGAACAAGATAGGTCGTGAATGAAGAAACCGGGACAAAGGCAAAGCAAGGGTTACCGATGGCCCAGGAAACATGTTTGGGGGTCTGGTTCGAACTCTGAAGACAGCCCCCTCAGGAGGACCCCGTGGATCGGCGACAGAGAGTCCCGGGACTATGTCAATGCGGGATTTGCAAGAAGAGAAGAAGAAGAAGAAACAACAAATGAGAGGAAAATGATAAGCTTCCTGATATCAATGATGAACATACATGAGCTCTCATGGCACAGAGAGAAGAACCGAAAATGAGACAAGACTCAAAACTCATCTAGAACTCATATGCGAGCTCTAGTCATATATATAGTACAATGGCCTTGGGCCCAATATGTATTACACCTCGACCGACATCTCTCGGTGCCGACTCCCCGAAGGAGGCCCCATTTTGGGAATGTTGGTTGGTGCTCTTGAAATGCCTAGAATCACGCCGGACGCCGACACGACGGACGGGTCATCACTTGTCGGAAATGCGGCTCTTGTTAATCCGGGACGCAGTTTTTTGATCGCGTGGTTCTCAGCCGCTTGGTTGGTCTTCACAGCCTTGATGGTCAATTCGCAGGCCGAGCCTTTGATGGCTGACCCGTGGGTCGATCGAGGATCCTTGAGCTTGACCTGGTCTGTGTATGCATGAATAGTCCTGTATCGGGGAGAGGCACAGGACTAACACTTCCCCCACCAAACGACACTCGTAGAAAGGAAGAAAAAGGAGGAAGGGTTTCTCGAGGGCGAAGCCATCTGTTCGAAAGTGATCCTCACCGAGTGAGGACGCACCATTATGGTATTGGGCCAATGAGATCCCGGGCGTGTTTTGCAGAAAGAGGAGGAGTGTTTTTGGCCAAGGGCGTGATCTCGATCAATAAGAAAGCGAGATCGCACTACGTCTTCAAGGGCGCATGGGCGCCACGAAGAAATGTGTACCGACATTCCATGAGGAGGCGTGTCCGAGGCCAAAGGCACCGGACATCGCATTCGGATTGCAAAGGAAAAATGGGACGCTGCCGATGGCTGAGCCGAGCAAAATGCATTTGAGAGCAGCACAAAAACCAGCTTGAAGATGGATTGAAGGATCAGTGAGGTGGTGGCATTCTCAAGCAAGAAGGTGTCAAGACCATGAATCGCGATCCGCACGGCGTTTGCCAACCACGCCATTAGCAATATAGATCCAATTCGGGTGGTATCCGTGAGGGCACCGCCTTCCCAATGTGAGCGGCGAACAAAACGTGATCCCACCGAGATCCGCCGAGATCCGAGGGTGGAGTCCATCCCATGACCATCCATGACCTTGGTCCAAAAGGGAGGCGCCAATCAGAAGTCGTGACCCGGGGCGTGGAGGCACGCCTGTGGACGATAGGGAGAAGGAACCATGCCTGCGGGCGGTTTGCCGAAAGATCTCCCCAATTGATCGACAAGATCCGGATCAAGAGCTTGACACCAACGATCCCAAAGAGAAGCAGAGAGTTGAGAGTTGACAGAGGGCTATCCCATCCCGTGGGGACCGCCTTGCTATCCAACAGAGCCCGTAATTGATTATAACCCCGAGGTGCTGCATATAAAATTTGTGCATAGGGAAGATCCTGATGTCCTAGATACTTCCTTATTCTGTTGCAAACAAAATGGCTTGCCGAGAGATAAATGATTGGCAAGCTCGTGCATGTACTCCTCGATGAAGAGTGTGGGTCCGAGCATGATCAAAGAAGATATGGATTGTTATCCCCGAAGCAACCATTGCAATGCTGGGGTCACCCCGAAAGAGTCGGCGTGGCCCATCTCTAAGTGTTCCCTGTATCACCCGGATAGAAATCATGAAATATGTAAGCCATGGGCTGAACAACCTCAAGGTGATAAAGTCCGGATCGGCACGGGTATGAGATCAAAGACCACAAGAGCACAAAGATAACCCTTTGTCTTCAATGGAGAGTTCGCCAACCGTAAGAAAATCGGCAAGCTTAGGGGAATATCCACAGTCCATCCGCCGCATGCCACTTCGAAAGGAAGAGGTGGCGGAAAGCAACCACATAATCGTGATAGCAGGAAGGAACTGGAAGTCAACGGCATTCTCCGTTAATAATGGCGGTATGGTCGCCAAGTTTTGCTTTGAGCCTCATCACCAGATCAATAGCTTGCCAGAGTCGTTGTTCAAGATCACGGATCCGGGTTGTCCTTTTCTAGCAAAGGGCGGATTGGTCACGGACCCGCTTCTCGAAGTGTTGACCTGGGAGGAGGATTTCCCCGAGTATTGAGACGAAGCACGGCAATCTCCGCGATCATCAAGAATCTTCAAGCCTCGCACCTCCGTAAGTTTGATCCCGGGCGAGAGGTGAGCCGAGAGGTCTGGTGTAGAAAGCTGAGCCGCCAAGGAGGCAATTTGAGCCGCCCCGCCTTTAAGGTTTTGAACTTTGAGTGCTGAAATTTTCACAAAGTTTGGAGTACAAGGCGCTGAGCTTGGCAATATTCATGCCCTTGTTACCCGCTGTTTTGGACTTGTTGTGCTCCAATAAATTCTGAATTTCTGATTGAGCTGAGCCTTGATCCGGCAAGTTGGCTGACTTGATCTTGTGCACTTTGAGATCTGTATGAGCCCGTAAGAGAGCTCCGCGTTTGTCTTGAAGTTGGGCCTCCAAAGTTGCAACTTGGGCAAAGGGCGCCTTTGAAGGTCCCTGCACCGCATCGAGGCCTCTAGTGCCCGCTGGAACCCCGCGCTCATAAGAGCCGCCTTGGGATTCTTGTAACTTGAGAGCAGCGCTTTGAGCATCCCGCCGATAATCGATACAACAACCCACGAGGGTGTTGTGGTGGTGGAGCCGGGCCGCTGCCGGTTTGTGATGTTTGGGAAAGATGGTGTGAACCGGATGGTGTAGCGGAGGAGGAGACAAGGACATGGGTGTGCGGACTTTGACATGACCAGGGAAGAAGGGCGTGAAGTGCCAACTCTTAGTAGTCGGAAGGGACCGCTGAATGGAAGTATGAGAATTTTGTGGTGTGGGAGGGAAGTAATGACGATGAGGGCTTGAAGGTGGCCTCCCACGTAAACTTTCGTAAATGGAAGTGGCACCTCAAGGCGGTCCACTTTCTTTGGAGAAGACGATAGAACATTAATTGGGGCCAATCTATGTGTTGGTTGGAGTGTGTAGCAGTGATGGCCATGTTATAGAAAGGTTTATTGATATGGGTGTTCTTGATAGAATACCCAAGGAACTTGGCCTACGTAAATTTAACAAAGGTTTCGGAGGCTTGTCGATATTTGTCGACGATGCACATTGGCATGATAAGGAGGTGCACCAAAACTCGTGACATCTAGATCCCAGATGGCGCATCATGATAAACAAGGGGTTTGCAAGGAATATGAAATACCCCGTAAATCAAATGTTGAGTCAGGGAAATGGTGGTGCCATCGGACCACGCAGGTGTATCCATGCGGGGCGTTAACGATATTGGCGATGAACCGCTTCAGCTTGGTCGATTTGGAGCCGAAGTTCCATTTGAGAGAATTCAGAAAGCTTTGTCGCTCAGCCGACTTTATTTTGGGCCAACAAGGGCTTCACTGAAAGTGGGTGTCAAGAAGGATACGCACGCAAAAAGAGCCGGATCCTTGGGAGCAAAGAGCTTGAAGTGTAGAAAATCTTGGTGCAGCCATGGTAACGATTTGCGTAAAACGAAGAGTGATTCAAAGGCGAGGACGGGCCAAGCACCTGAGGACGGCGCAGAGGAACTAAGAGGTTTTAGGGCGCACTACTGGAGGCGAAGAGGTATGATGAGGGCGAAACTGGAACCGTTGATGGTGCCAGGTGTCGAAAGATGCCTAGGAGTGTATGGAGAGGCAAAATTTGGCTAAGTCCCCAAAAACATAAGGGAGAAGCAATGAACGGTGAGGATGAGACGGAGAGAAGGATCGATGTGACAGTGGCCAAAGGACACATATTAATTGTTGATGGGTATGAAAAGAAGCAAAGGCATTTAATGCAGGCAACGCGAAGTGGGATATCATGAAAACGAATGTGTCGAGAGTACCCTCGCTAGATTTGGCGGGAGGAGAAAAGATTCTCGCTTAGAAAGAGCCTTGCATTGCAAAACACGCGGCATAATTTCTGATTGGTCCACGCCGACAAGGAGTTCCTCGGCCATATATAAGACCTAACCGAGTAAACGGCGGCATCCGATGGCGCCAAAGATGGCCGCCAGGTTTGAACGAGGACCGCACTATGCCCACGAACCGCCGAGTGGATTACCCGCAAGATGAATTGTCCGATTCTCGGCGCTTACCACAACCGTGGCATTCGAATGGATTTGCCGGTGTGCCGGGATGGCTGAACATCCCGACTTCAAGACCAACGGATGGAGGTGGTTCTCGCACTTCATTGATCCTCGAAAGTGTAACCTCTACCATCTCCTCTCAGATCACCTCCGCGCCCAACCCGAGTAGAGGGTTTTTCCTCTTAGGACTTTTTAGTAGATAGGGCTCTCGAGCCCTGCTTTTTGTATATAGGGCAAGGCCTATAGCGGAAATAGCCGGGCAAACTTTACATTTTGTAAAACATCTCCACCTATAATATAATATGCCGCCTTTCTAGTCACTTTCTGTGGTGTTTGCTTCTTGAACCGTGACCGCTTGTTGATTGTCGCTTCAGGTGTGATGAAATGTTTTGAGACGAAAACCATTAACCAATGTAGGTAATGGAGTGCCATCTAACTCGCCAGCTTTTGAAAACGCCGGGTCTAACCACTTGAACAATTTGATAAGGGCCAAGCCAACGAAACTTGAGTTTACCCTAAAAATTTTGTACCGAATCATAAAGAAGAACCAAATCGCCGCTTTGAATGTTTTTGTCTTCGGGCGCTTGTCATGTAAAGATTTTTGCAAATCTTGTCCATGAAGAACACTCTAATATAAGCATCCCTTCAAAGTTCATCCAACTGCTCTAATTGATAGACCCTTTTCTTTGAGTGCGCAGTGGATTATGAGCGTGAGCCGCTTGAAAACGGAGTGTTGGAAGAATGTATTCAAACGGCATGAGAGCTTCCCCGACCATAAACCAATTTAAAAGGAGTGTGACCGTAGCAATCTTGAAACAAGTATTGTAGGCCCAAAGAACAAGAGGGAAGTTTTGTTTGCCGCCGGTATGGGAAGCGCCACAAATTTTCTTGAGAATGGTGACCGTAGTTTTGTTGGTGCTTTCTCACCAAACCATTACCTTGAGGATAGTAAGGTGTGCTCTTGTGATGATGTATCGTGAGATAATCCGCCACCCTTGATAGTATGATTGATGAAATGGACACCACGACACCGACCAGCCCCGCAAACAATCGAATCGCGGATAATTTGTTGATAGAGGACCCTAGTCGTGTTTTGCCGCAGTTGTTGTCCGAAGTGCACAAGCTTCCGCCCATTTGGTAGCGTGTCAGTCGAGAACTGTATCGTAACGGGCACGGTGTGTGCCGCAGAGGATCTATAGGTCCCACAAAGTCCATTCCCATTTGGTCGGAAGGGGCGCGACCGGGTCAAGGGAAGAGCGCCACGGGTCGTGGGGGCGCCCCACCCGCTGGCAAGCGCCACACGGCAAGGGCGGGCGCGGAGCATCTTTGAAGAGCGTGGGCCAATAATACCCAAATTAGAAGGATTTTGGCGTCGCGGGTGTCACCATGAAAATGACCACCACCTAGCCCTTTGATGAGCTTCAACAATATCCGAACTTCATGAGGTAGAACACAGCCGGCGATGGTGTCCTTACCCTTTTGTAGAGATGTCCCGCGAACCATGGTGTAGTCACCGACCTCGGGCGGAGAAATTGATGGCGACGGGATTGTCGCCATGTGAGAGAGCCGCCTGCTTTTCGGGTGGAAGAGCACCCGAGGAGGGTACCGCTGAAAATCATGGAACCAATGTGGTGTTGCCGCGGACTAAAAAGAGCCGAAAGCATCGTGAAAGGCGCCTCGAGACTCCGCTGAGGGATCATCCGTGGATGCGAAAGATAATCCGATCTACATGAGATTTGCCGGCCTTTATGAACGATTTCAAAAGGAGCAAATTTTGAGAAGAAGGACCCAACGAAAGCACGCGCCCGTGGGCGGACTTGTTGATCAAATAAAGGAGTGCTTGGTGGTCCACAAAGAACTTGATTTGACTGCCCAAAGGTAGTGACGGAAGCGCTGGACACGTAAAATGAGACCCAAAGCTTCACGCCTGCGGCGCAATAGCGCGCCAAAATTGAGTTTTCTCACGGGCGAAGCATTTGGTTTGTCACAGGCGATCATATTCTTGAGAAAGAACAGCCCAATAGCAAACGCCGGAGACATCTACATGAACATGAAAGGGCTTGTCCCATTGAGGAGGAACAAGAACCGGCAGGCCGAGTAAGCAAAAGCTTCACCGTTGGAAAGGCAAAGATCCGCCCGAATTCCAAGCCCGTGGATTCGCACCCGTGAGTTTATGAATGGATCCGCAATGGCCGCTAGTCCGTATGAAGAAGGTGGAGTAATAATTGACCTTACCCAGAAAAAGAGCGGTCTCCTTGATATTGGTCGGTGCTTGAGCCTTGAGCACAACCCATTTTGGCAAGATCTGGTGATACCCCGCTTTGTCGACAACATGGCCACCGCAACACCGAGGTGACGCAAAAGGTGCATTTCTCGTGATTGAGACTAATGCCTGACTCATCACATTTCTCTCGAAGACGAAGTTCCAATTTATCCAAATGGTCAGCCATGGAACTCAGAGGCGAGAAGTCATCTTGAAAAATTTGCAAGAAGGGATTTTCCTTCATGAAATCATGAAAAAACCGAGAGCATGATGCGTTGAAACGCTGATGGAGAGTTTGATAATCCAAAAGGAACCACCTTGTAGGCAAAAGTGAATTTACCGGTGGTGAAAGTAGTCTTGAGTTGATCGTATTCTTTTGATTGAGATCCGATTGTAGCCGTAAAACCATCCATGAAGGAGAGTACATCTCATGTCCACCACCTCTTCCAACCCGGTCCGTTGGAAGGGAAGTGAAAAATGATCACGCCCGTGGTCCGATTGAGTTTCCTGAGGTCCACAAAACGCCGATCTTACCATTGTGTTTGAGGGCAATGACGATGGGGGCTCACCCATCTCGTAATGTTTGACCTCATAGATCAAACCCGGCAGCTAGAAGGAGTTTGTCAATTTCCCTGACGCCATCACTGTGAATTAGGGTTGAGCCGCATCGCCGCTAAAAACCGGGTCGCATCGATTTGGTAGGAATGGTGAGTTCCCAAGCTTTTGTGGATTCCCCAAGATCTCTCAGAACCCGTGCTAAAATGTGTTTGAATTTTTGAACAAATTTGACGCCCCTCATACGATAAGGGGCCTAAGATTGGCAAAGAATGCGGAAAGTTGATTGTTGCCCACGCCCACCGGGAATTTAATTTCCGAGTCTGAATATGGGTATTACTCAAGATCCTCGGACAATGTGTGCAGGAGGTTGGAGCATAACCGATGCATGGCACTTTATGCAGTGAAAAAGAGGGGTCACGAGTTTCATCCAGCCAGAGGTTGCTTCATGACAAGTGTACATCAACAGAGTTGCAGGAGGTTCAAGATTCCAAAAGTGATCAACACGTTGGATTCGATTGCAAGGAGCCGTAAGGGTCAAGCAAAGCGCCTACAGCTCCGTCCCCGATCAAGAGTCATTTCTCCCCAAGGATCAAAGATATTCGGGTAGGATGATAGAGGCGCATCATGTGGAGCCCTAACTTGATAAATATTCCGAGCTTCTTCTAAACTGCGGTCCGAGAGAGGGGTTCCGCATTTTCAATGTAAATGATCCCGCCCGCTTGGTAAGTCCATGGTGGCATTGAGGTGACCATCGCTGATGACTAACCGGTCCGGCTGGCCCAAGAATGGATACTTTTGGCCCGGCGGAGAAAAGGTCCACGCCGACCAACATTTCATAGTCACCTCGATCTTCGCCAGCCTTTCCAAACTCCAAATTCCATGGGGAAGCTGAGATCACCAATGTTGATGTGAAGAAGAGGTGTGACGCCGAGGTCGCTGGATATGGCCATTAGCCAACTTGATGTCATATGGGGCACGAAAGAGTTGTGTGATGCCCATTTGTTTACGGAGTTTATCCGTGATGAGATTGACCATTACCTCCATCTATTTGAACATGGTTGACTTATCGACACCCACCGCGGCATGGACCGTGGGTGTAGAGGTAGCTACCCAACCAGAAACAGCTTGGGAGTGGTAACCGGTCCTTGAGAGCGTGACAGAGTTTCAAAAATGGTTGCCAAGCTTAAAGGAATTTTGATCTTGGCTAGCTCCTCTTGGAGTTCTAGAGGCACATGAGAAAAAAGGATCCGGGCCGGTTCCACCGCAGTCCGGAGGCGTGGTAGTGAAGCAAGAACTTTTGAGTAAGTCAACCTCCGCAATATTGGGATACGCCCGAGAGCCGCGGAGGTTGAGATGTGGAAGGTGTATCTTGTCTTTGTTGAGCTCGTGGTGGTGGCATGAACATTTGCCAATGTGCGCCTTCACAGCAGCTTGCATGAGGTTCAAAATGCTTTGGCTTAACTTTTGGCATGACATGTGGCATGAGCTTCCAAATCAGCAAAGTGAACCTTTTTTCGTCCTCATGAGAATGGTGTCAACCGCAAAGGCGCATCTCGTACATTTAATAATGGTCAAGGGACGATGCCTTGGTCCGGCGCGGAAACTAAAACCAACCCAATTTGACGCTGGCCGACCGGAGGATTAAGTGCCCAAAAAATTTCCCTCCTCGCGCTTGCCGATCCAAAAGGTTGATTTGTCGGAGCTGGTTGATAGCGTGATTGCCGAGGCGCTTCCTGGTGGCTTCAAGAACCGGTCTCGCCTTGTTTGCCATTAGCAATCCGAGTTGGTAAGCCGTGAGGCTTTTACCGATGTGGTCCGATTTGTGCCAGAAGTCGCACCGGTAACTTGTGGAAGTTGAGGACACGCCGTGGTGGTATGACCCCCTTCTGACAAAAGGATAACACCGAAGCTTTAGAAGGATCAAAAGGAGTACGGGGTTGGGTCCCCGCTGTTGCCCCGCTGCCGAGCAGAGTTGAGTGGGTTGCACCCGGCGTGGTGGCCGGATAGTGCGCATTGTTGCCGAGGTGTGGTTTGCACTTGATAAACCATTTTGTTGCTGAACGGTGGGATGAGTGCGAGTGCACTCTTCCGCGGCATGATTGCACATGTTGCAGCACTTGCAATGAGGCGGCCATTGGTGGAATTGCACCATTTGCCAAATGGCCTTGGTATTTGCAAATATGGCACCGATTTCCATCACATTGCGGATTAGCGCAGTTGAGGCCAATGTACTGCCCTGCGGAACCATGACAGTGGAATGAACGGAGCTTTGAAGAGCCACGCCGAGGAAACATTGATCGAGTGATTGACAGGTCGATAGCCCCTGCTCCAAAGTCTTGGGACGCGTATTCACCATGAGGCTTAATAGCCGAGGAAGTCCTGGAGAAACCGCATCAAAAATCCGGCTCGGTGGGTACTCCTTGAGCTTACTTAGCGTAGAATGTGAAGTCGATCCAAGAAAAATCCTGCGCATCTGGGTGGGCTCTTTGTTGAAGTTCATTGAGTTGCTTGAGATGAAGTTGATCATCATCCGTGGTCCCATAATGAGACGTAAAAGCAGCCGATTTCAACCAAGCTCTGTTTCCAATGGCTTTTGTTGACATGAGCCATTGATGAGGAGAGCCACGCCAGGTGGTGGAAAAGATGTGGGAATTTCAGCTTGAGGCTGGCGCATGACCATTTAGGATAAAGCTAGAGCCTCAAATTCTTCCATGTGGGCCCCAGCACTTTGGTCTAAGGGTTTGCCTTCGTGGTTGCCAAAGGTGGGATAAGTCGCGCCGTAGCCCGGAAAGGTAGATGTGAAAGTGCTTGGTCGGACAGAAATTCTTATAGTGAGGATATTGAGGTTGAGTTGGATGTGGCATGGTGCCCGGAAGAATCCCGGCGAAGGGGTGACCGCGTCCGAGGAACCGGGTTGTCGGAGCATTGGTTTTGAGATCCGTGAAGGTTGTAAAATGTGAAGGGCAAAGGGGAAATGTGGGGAGGATATTCCCGGTAGGTGCAAAAAGAGACGGTGGATATCCTTGCTCACCCTGGGAGATGATGGTTGTGAAGGGAAGGGGCGATGGCCCCAAGAATGATGGATGTAGGCATGTTCGTGTATGAAAGCACGGGTTGAGAAGGTTGAGCCCTCGAGTAGGGCTCCCCATAGTGATGAGGTGACTGAGGTTGTGAGCAATGTTTGCACGCTTTGGGGGGAACCGGGACTAGACAGATTAATTGGGTTGGTATACCGATCGAGCCCTAGGACCGGCGATGGCCTCCCTCTATGTCATAAGCGATCCATACATGTCGCTAATAGTTTCCCGACGCTGATGGCGCCCGCCGATGCCGGCCCTGAAAGGAGTTCTTCCGGGCGGAAATTTTTATTTACATGGCTACGTAAGAAAAGTAGGATTGAATCAAACCCGCAAGGCGCATGTTGTTTGGGGTCCGGGTTCGAAACTCCTGGAAGACAGCCCTCTCGGAGGGACCTATGGATCTCGATGAGAGTCCGGGGACTATGTCACGCTGATTTTGCAAGAAGAGAAGAAGAAGAAGAAAACAGAACAAATGAGAGGAAATGATAAGCTTCCTTGATATCAATGATGAACATACATGAGCTCTCAATAGAGAGAAGAACCCAAAATGAGACAAGACTCAAAACTCATCTAGAACTCATATGCGAAAGCTCTAGTCATATATATAGTACAATGGCCTTGGGGCAATATAGACACTCGACTGATTCGGTGCCGTTCCACTCGGAAGGAGGCCCGACGGTGAATGTTGGCGCGTGCCCTGAAATGCCTAGAATCACGCCGACGCTGGACTCGGGCGGTGACGGGTCATCACTTGTCCAGCTCGCCGACCCTTGACGGACGCCAGTGCTTTGATCAAAGTGGTCCGCTTGGTCTTCTCTGAGCCTTTGATGGTCAATTGCAGGCCGAAGCCTTTGATGGCTGACCCGCGGGTCGACCGAGGATCCTTGAGCTTGACCTCGGTCTGCTGTATGTATGAATAGTCCTGCACTGTGAGGCACGGACTAACAAAACACCCATACATTGGGGCAGTGGAGATACTAATAAGGATGTATCCGACCATGACTATCAGCACTTCCATCATCTAGTAGCAAAGATAAAGGTAGTCCAGCAGGTTGCAGCAAATGTCCAAAGACTCCTCCGATAGCACTAATCGCCAGAAGTCCAAAGACACATCGCAAAGACGTATTAAAGCACCTATGCGCCAAAGACACATCGACAAGGTTGCAAACGCCCAAGGATGGACACCTGGGACGGAAGTTGATGGTGCTTGACGTGAAATGGTAAAAAACGGGCATATGATAACAGAGGAGAATGAACGGAAAATCTTGCCTCCACCATAAACGGCGACATGTTGTAAAAGAAACCGCAAATAAGTACCTCATTTTGCGCACTGTGATATCATGAGTTTGTGGAGTGGGCACTGCAGAGGTTTGATATTGTGATTTGGAGTGCTTCTCTACTGGAATACAAGGGATATGGTGGATGCATTGTTCCCTGATTTGCGAACTAGATTCTTGAAGTTATATGGTCAAGAGCATTGTTATGCTAACGAGCATCCAAAACGCACCAGAAAAGCAAATTTTTTCAAGGGAGTTGAAGGTTGTACTTGAGGATTTTCCTCAAAATCATGGTATGATTTTCTTGGTTGATGACAAATACACAAAGGGTTTCTCAACCCCTACGCACATACAACCCTTCCCATTATGCCTTTCAAGGGGCAAGAAGAGGACAACTTTTTTTAAGTTTGTGTGTCCAACTTTGGAATACTTGTCTTCTCATACAAAGATGTAAAAATCCATCTCCGTTGACATCAATGGATGCATGGTTGGAAGAGGAGACAGCGGTTAGGTTGATTACCACCTCAACAACTATCTTGTCTCGCCTACTATATCCTCAATGCTCCATTAGAAGTACAAAAGGCAAATGGCGGGCACCCTTCCCGCATCAAAGATGACTCAAGACTTCATGACTCATGAAGTAACCATTGTACACTACTTTTTGTAATATATATGTATGATTACTTTGTCTTATCTTGAGTATTGAGTGATCTTGAGTGATGTCTCTAATCTTGAGTGTACAATTTTCTGTAATATATATCAAGCTTTACTCTCAATACTACAAGCATTGTTTCCAATACTAAAAATACTCCAATACAAAGAGCCCAATACTACAAACATTGTGTCACAAGCATTGTCTCCAATACAATGATCAAAATTTGAGACAAGTACACACAAAAATTTGAGACAACTAGGCCAAAGCATATTCAACCTTCATATGGCGTGACAAGAAGGATCATCCGGTGAGTAGCCCGCTCAAGAGAAAATCATGGCGCCGAATCCATTCATCTCAAACTTGATAGCTGATACGTGATGACTGTACTGGAAAGTCAGGCCTTTGTCTTCAAGTAGCTCCCAACTACCATCTGGCTGGGCAGCATAGTACAAACCAGCCAACACATGTTCATCCACATTGAAGGTCTCTGACCCCGGTTTCGTCCTTACAATTTACATCAAGGATATGCCCTCGGCTTAACACATTTGACCACATAGAAATCAGCATTCTCCTGTTTCCTCCTGCACAAATAAAGAAAGTTATCACCTTCCCTCACGCTTTCCACTAAGACATTCTCCATCACCTTCAAAAAATGCCTCATTGATTTTGTCTTCAGTACCTTCACCAGTAGACTTATCTGGCTTTAGTGTAACATATTTCCAATTCTTCAATCTGTGCTTGTTCACACAAGATGACCAGTTTCCTTTCAAACAGTTACCACAGAAACAACTTAAACCTCTATGAGCCACCCTTGTGCTTGATTTGGCCAAGTATATCCGGATGCTGTGTATTTGCTTGGTCCCTTCCACCTCGCACAAAATTGGTCTCGCCCTATCAACATCATCCTTCCAATTACCTTATACGCAAAGGAGACGACAAGTATTGCATCTCACGACAAAGATAATACAAGACTACTCATCACATTATAGCAGTTCACGACAAAGACTTAAAGCAGATGAAAGTACTATTCAAAGACATTACAAAGCTTCTGAAAGTAAAGACTACTCAACGAGTAACACAAAGCCAGATGAAAGCACCTTTTGATGTCCCCTGTTGTTGGTACCTTCATTCCAACGAAGTTAGAATTCACGGGCATCAAAGACACCCTAAATCTCACCCCATCATACTTGAGCTGCTCTAGTGAATGCCCCTTTAAGGACTGCCCCTTGCCCATCGTGGCTCTCCCTTACCATGGGCTGTCCCAAAGAAATTCCATACTATTTCCTTCCCTAGCTCATGGTGATATCTTGGTAGGAAATAAAATGGTCGGCGATTTGAATTGGCTAGAAACAACCATCCGACCAAACTATATGCTGGAGAAATCTACACCATTTGATACAAGCCATGAATTGTGCTTTCTAAGACAAGGTCTTTGCAAAAAGAGTGTCATGAAGCTTGTCATCACCAAGTAGAAATGGGTTTCCTTGAATAGCTTTTCGATCCTTAACCGATGTCCATCCTATAATTGATGTGGGCCGAGAATTGTTATCGGTCATTGTGCCAATGCCGGCTTTGAACCTCCTTTTGTATTTTTATGTCGTAATTCTTCAGAAAATCAATTACAGAAACAATGGTGCCGTGCAACTCCTCGAATTGCATGGCCTCGCCATCTAGCCCCCAGAATTGTGTGGCACGAATATCTTCAATGTGGAACACGATATGAAATGAAATCCTTCACCGCCGCTTCTCTTGTAAGACAATCTAAGGACCGGCTTTGGTCCTTTTCTTTTTTCCCTTGCCATTTGAGGTCTCGCCTTGTGTCAGTGGCGACCGGTGATCAGGTCCCACCACCTTCCTTGGATTTCTTACTTTTATTTCCCTTCTTCTCAACTTGTGTCAGCAGCCTTCAGTCGTGTCCCACCAAATACCTTGGATTTCTTGCTTTTGTTCCCTTCTTCTTCAACTTTGGCTTTTGCGGCTTCAGTGTCCCACCAGCTACCTTGGATTTCTTACTTTTGTTTCCCTTCTTGGTGGCATTGGTTCTTTTCTTTCCGCCACCGCACCTCCTTGGAAACGCGGTCAAGAACTCCACCAAATTTTCTTCGCTCCACCGGAATCAGAATAAGGTCCGTGGCATAAAAACGTAAGATTAGCGCAAGTTGAGCACAAAAAGCAAGATTCGGGGCGATGACAAGACATATCAAAGATGTTTCGGCATGCAATAAAGAGAGTATTACCTTTTCAAACGCCTTCCATTCAAGCAAGAACTCATGATTCTCTTCTCGGACATATAGGAAGAGTTTTATGCCACACTCCATCCTAATGTCTTTATGCCATTCTTCACCCTCGCTTCTTGTTGCAAACCCGCGACCCTCCAGCTCGGGGTTGAGTCATAATGCGTGTTGTTGGGGCCGACATCTTCACCAGTCCACAGACCTCGCAGTGCACTTGCACTCTTCACCATGAAATCCGCCATACTACGCATACTCCAACTTCATATGGTATATGCAACAACAGTTTCCTTTCTCGATACTTTCTTTTACATAAATAGGCTTCAACTTCGAAAGCCTTTAAGCAAACAGGTGTTTAGGATGTGCTTTTTGTATTGTTGAAATAGTCATAAATTAATGGTGGCCGCTTGGTTAGAAATATTTATGCAATAATAGCAAAGAAAATTTGTATGGAAACTTATACCCGTGTGACCTCCATAAGGTGTAGGGATAAGAAATTCTAAGCCCGATTCTCCAACAAGAGTTCACAACATCTTTCTGCAAGGAGAGACTCGCTATTTTGTTTCCACTCGCTATGCTTTGCTTGCAAGCGGGGTGAGAATCGCACCTCAACCTCCTTTGGAAGCTAGACCACCATTTCAAGGATCTGGCCTCCGATTTTCTTAATGCAGCAGTTGCAATTGTTGACCTCATGCAACCTATCATAAGAAATATTGCACATTAATCAATGAACATATCCCAAAGCAAGATCACTTTCGCCAGATACAAGCACTTAAAAGCATGAAGAAGCACATGCATGAAAGCAAGAATTAGATGTACCTAACAGCCCGCCATAGTGGAATTGCATCTCGATTTTGTGGAAGAAGCCATCACCGTGTCGAGGTTCCGCTCTCCAAACATCATGGTTCATTTGCCTCTTTGTGGCTGCCATTGTTCGCTTCAAGTTGTTGAGCAAAGACCCTCACGCCTTTGCACTCCTTTGGATTTGGCAAAATTCCGTGTTCGAGATTTCCATTTTCGGTGGTGATGAACCACCCTCTTCATCACATCGGCCTTGAGTTCTTGAATGCTTTTGGTGAGCTTGTTGAAGTAATCAACTACAAGCTTGGCTATTTTTGCCTCGCGTCCTCGTGCTCATAACCTCCCGCTCAACCGCGCTTTCCTCATCTTATTCAGTACCGTATTCTCTCTTTCTCTCGTGATCCAATTTCTTGTAAATTGCAGAGGAAACCGATCTTCACGCGATATTTCCCGTTGCATTGACATCCAACAACTGAACATCAGATTGGAATTCATCAGCCGAAAAAGTCCAATGCTAAACGCGTGTGATTGTCTCCGTGCCGGTATCGTGGAGCGCATGAAATTCCCCGAGAGGGGAGAATAAGTGAATTGAGGGAGAATTTTCGCGCCATGAGGTCGGGTAGTTCTGGGCTCGATCGAATTTGCAACGTACTACCACTCGCCGCAAAAATCCAGCCAAAATCCAACAATCATTTTCCTAACGGCTCGCTGTTGAGGTGGGCGTCGGGCGAAAGGCCATGAAGGGCGCCAAAAAATATGACGGCGCTACGCCCACCAGCACCCAAAGTAAGCAAAAGCAGGGGTGCTTTAAGCGGGCTAAAACCCTGCTATAAGCATGCTACAAGCATGCGTCCGGACACATGCTTTTGATACCCACCAGCATACTTTCACCCATTGATCATATGCAAGCCTCTATTGTATTATCTATTACAGATTTTAAACCCCACAATAAGATCCTTTCGAGACAGTTTAAGAAATGTTCACTTGAATTCCAAAAGTGGGTACTTAAAAAAACCCACAATGATAATGTCTTACTACAGATTTTATCAGGAAAAGAAACCCCAAATCCAGAATTTGAGAAGCCAGAGATCAAATAATCCGGACCCATCTCTAGCTAGCAGGAAAGAAGCCAAAGAATGGACTGCTCGATTTGAGAAAGAGACAACCTGAAATAAGACGATCAACTAGGAATCCGTTTAGTTTAGGTGCTTCAAGCCTGGCTTAAATTGATCAAGAATCTGAATTTCTCAACAAGGCATTCACACTTGGTTCTGCTATTTTACTTTTCTAGTTTTCGAAGCACAAACTACAACAGTGATAGATGAAAAGCCAATAATGAATTTCCTTTCCAGTTTTCAAAACACAAACTACAACAATGATAGATAAAAAGCCAATAATGAATTTTCCAAACTTGGAAGCAACTATGTCAATAAATTAATACAATAATTATGTTGGTAAATTAAGTACTAGTAACAGTGCCTGGTATTGCCGGGCTTTAACAACAATATGGTATACTGGAATGTTGTGTTAGTGTCAAAAAGATTCTTAAAAAAATATTAATTTATATAGAATTGTGTTGCATAGCGATTCCAGACATTGAAGTGCTACATTGATTGAACTCTCTTGAATGCAGAGAAAGTAGGCGCACAATGTGCAATAAAGGATCGAGTGCCTCTTTGGCGTGACCATGCAAGCAACCTAGAATTTCTTGCAAAACTTGTAAGCAAGCAAATGGGATTTGTATATCTTTATAGTTGTGTCAAATGATATAGTGTGTAACTGTAGAAAAAAGATGATGAACATCATCTGTATATTTAACACTCCTCCTTCATCATATTTTCCTTGAACTTGGCTAGATAAATATTTACTGATCTGCATGAGCTTAATCTTCAGTCACTTCTCCTTTCTGTGTGCATATTCCTTCTTGATGCAAGATATCAGTGACATTCATCCCATCTCTAAATTGTGTGAATTTACTTTCTGTCAGTGCCTTAGTAAGAACATCTGCTATCTATTTTGAGGTATGAACGTACCACATCTTAAGGTAACCTTTTCCAGCTAGATCTCTAATAAAATGCATATTTAATTCAATATGCTTTGTCCTTTCATGATCAACTGGATTTTTTACTATGGCCATGCAACTCTGACTGCCAGTCCATATTGGAGTTGGCTCCTCTTACATACAATCTAGCTCATTGAGTAGTCTTCTCAGCCATGCTACTTCCTTAGATACCAAAGAAGCTACAGCGTATTCTGCCTCTGTAGAAGACATAGCAATAGCACTTTGTTTCTTAGTCCTCCAGGCAATAGCTGTATCCTAAAACTGAAAGTGAAAGAATGAGAATGAGAATGATTTTTTATCGTCCACTGAGGCCAATCGGCCTATGGAACCCATAAGGAGCGCAACAAACTTATTACTGTCCGGGTTAAAAAACCCCCGCCCCGAAGGATTTTCGAGGGAAAAACCGTGGCAGTAATAAGAATGCTGTCAAACTGTACAAGTATACATCAATGTTTATATACATGTCAAGTGTGTGCGAGGACATAGCTGATCTCGCATGTCCATAACCTCGAAGATATGATCCCAAAGACCGCACGGATGCCGGCTCAATGTCACATGTAACGGCTGCCAGGCCCGACCAACTCGAAGATATCGTGGTCCTAATTTGATCATATGCCGGGCAACTTTGAAGGGTATGAGATTCATCCTCAATGACTCCCATTTGGCAAAGATTGATGTGAGCACATCTGGCGTGGCTCACCAATCCATCCGCACTGTCTCAATTGAAGATGATGTGCCCTGTGCGAATGGAGGCAATGAGTCTCAAGGCTTTTCATGGGCAAGTGGGTACAGCGGTAGCATTGCGGGCCTCTCGCCCAATGTGGGATTTATGTGGCGGTAGTGTGCCGTCTTGACTGTTCAAGGGTATTGGCATCCCAAAGCTTGCCGAGGAAGCAATCGTCAAGATATTGCCTCAAGCTATGGCGATCTGCCTGCTTGCACATGTATGCACCTCAGGTTCTCGCACATTCCATCTAGCCAACCATTGAGCTCTCTTTTCCCTCCAAAGCCCAGGCCTTGAGGTGTCAGGCTCCATTGCCATGATATAAGCTAGTTTAGGGAGACGAAATGAGAAGAGTACCATACGCATGCTTTGGTTGGAAGTTTGTTACATATTGCAAACCACACTAGGCCCGACATAAGCTATATTGTGAATGTATTGAGCGATACAATAGTGATCCAGAAAACATCATTGGAAGGCAAAGAAAAAGTTTTAAGGTTTCTAAAGGGAACCAAAACAAGGGAATTGCATATTGTGGAAATGATCTAGAACTAAGGGCATATGCGTCTGCAGCATTGGTGTAAGGGTGTAGATGAAAGAAAATCAACATCCGGATATGTCTTAATGCTTGAGATGGTCGTGTGTTGGAGAACCAAAAACAAATATCCATAGCTTTATCTATCAATCATCTGAATATGCGGCTACAACTTTAGCAAGCAAAAGAAATAATCCCGAGCAGAGATTTTTGAGTGAATTGGGTATAATGCAAAGAAAAAGGAACAACTTTATTCTCGCGGATCAAAGTTGTATAGCTATGTGCAAAAATCCAGTTATGCATGAGAGGACGAAACACATAGAGATGGAAATGCATTTTATCAGAGAAACGGTGAATAAAGGCATCATTGAGCTGGAATATATATGTTCTGAAAAACAGTTGGCAGACTTATTCACAAAAGGTTTAAGTTGTACCAGATTTTCAAAACTAGCAGAATGAATAAATTGCATAGATATCAAAGATTATGACCTGAAAGGGGAATGTGAGAAAAGCAGATGAGATTAGGTTGTTTATATCATAATCTAGAGGTTCATATTGTTTCCTTAAGGGTGTTTCAGACTTATACTTGAAAAGGGGAACAACATAAAGAAACACTATCTCGACAAATATTGTTGACAGTCAAATACACTTGAGGTTGAATGAGGTTGAGGCTAGATAAGCCACAGAACTGGGGAGATATGAAGAATTAAAATATTTACAGTTGAACATTAGCATGGTTATGCTAGTATAATGATATACTAGTGAATGTTTAAATATGCAATGGTGAACCTATGGTGTAGTTGTGACGAAACCATTGGAAATTATTTGTAAATAGTAGGTTGACCTCAAGAACGGGTCGGTCCAATTATTTGGAGCCAAACCTGGTTCAAAAAGCTCGGTCTAATCAGAGCTTGACATACTGTACAGAGATAGAGATCGGTCCGGCAAAGAGGCCGGGACTGATCGCTTAAGAGAAACCTAAAATGAATAGAGTATACACTAGTGATAAGCATTAAGGAATTGAGTTTGAGTTTCAAAAAGATTCTTCACTATTGGTAATAGCAAAGCATTGAAATGTTTTGAAGATATGAATGTTTGTTATTGCATTGATAACTATTTGGATAAACCATGGTTTTGAATTTCTTATATTGAACTCAAGGTGCATATTATGTGATTCTAGTGCTTTAAGTGATTAAGGTTGGAATTTTGACATCATAAGTGTTGTAAATCCTAACAGAATAGAAGACGGAAAAAGCAACAAATGGATCATGTAAAGTTAGGTCAGCCATACAAATTATTTGGGTATATACTAGCATATACCCAATTTTTTTTTTTTTTTTTTAAACCACATGAGCGAAGGTGTGCCCTTTAAGTGGCAACCCAAAAATAGCATTTGAAACTAAACTTTTGGAATGGTAAAATTATTTGAAGGATAATAGGTGAAGGGTGAAGAACAATATTGTCCCATTGCTTACTTCTCATTCCTTACCATGTTACCAATTTCTTTTCTAACAATAGAATTGGTTAGGTGCAGATAACCGAGACAACATCTCCTATGGTTTTTCAAACTTTTGTGTGGTTGCACATGAAGGCAACAATTGAAAAATGGATAATGAATATTCTCTAATTTTCTACTACACTAAGTAAACCTATATGCATGTTAACGGTTTACATATTATGCTACATTGGATGAGACACTCATCTCATGCATATCGTAAACAATAAATTTTCTTCTCCTTACCATGTTCAATATTTCTGCATTCTGAAACAAATCATGAACAATCTAAAACCCATCATGAACATGATGTACTACAATGAGTTGGATTATAAATCTTGCATTTCTAATGCTAGCCTTAAAAATGCACGAAACCATAGATTTGTATGTACGGCAACACACACAATTGGCCCACATAGTCCTTGCCTAGAATTCAAGAGGGAAAATAAGTATAAGAGAGAAAAATATCTATCTGGCCTTTGCTTGTTCACAATCATTGATATTCCTATATACATCTACTGAACCAGAGATGACTTTTATTCATGGCACAACTTTGTATAGGCATCTAGATTGGAAGTGCAAATTGTTTTGAGAAAATACCTAGATGCTATCATCAAATCTATTCTATTAACAATTATGTAGATTCCGTATAATTCCATGAAGGCGTAGGATATACATATCTAGACACATTTGTGACAGAATGTGTAACAATTGTGTAGCATCTGAAAAAGTGTTGGCTCTGTCTCATAGAGGTTACAATGAAATGGCCTCAAGTTTCCTCCTAAATACTATCATCCTATCCAGAATATTATTTTTAAATTTATTAGATTCCTTAAAATTAAATGAAGGCTCTTTACTTGTCCGAAGTCATTTCCAACCTGACAATCTTGAAGCCCCGAACATTTTAAAAGATAAAGCCAAGCCCAATGTCTCCTCTAACAAGCAGCATAAGCTAACAGTCTGCGGGATTGTTACATTTTCAATCATATCAATTGGAACCACTTTATTCGATTGGAAGATATGGATCCCCAACAAGTGGAAACGTACAGAATAATTTGACAATTTGATGACAACAATGCCAAATAACTTTTTTGGTCATGCACTCCACCCTTGATTCTCAGTAGTAAAAAGGTGAGAGCAACTTAATTTGAGAGTCATCATTGCTAGGATCCTGAAAGAGAAAACGTCATCCGTAGAGTGCTTGAATTTATTTTTAAGACTATGTAAAGGTCTCTCACATATTTTGCAACATTCTCGTCTGCACAAATGTCTTTATGACATTAATGATAATTTAAAAAGAACTTCTAAATTTGCAAATGTAACCCATAAAAAAAAAAAATATTTGTGGTGTGAAGTTGAATCAATATGACTTTCATGTCGTGAAATGTGGATTGCATCAATGGCATCCATTTGATTCTATTGATTCTATTCCTCAATGGGCCATATTTCGCAGTAGGAATAACATTTCAGGTCAAAGCATCAACATTCCGTGTTGATAATCAAAGGCAAGTCAAATCGACAAAGCCCGCATGCAATAACTTAAAAGGCATCAGGATCCCACGCCCAAGGCAACAACTTATTAAAAGCCTTCGATGTTTGACATTCGTTTTTTAACATGGAATTGTAGTTGTCCCTTTTGGAATAGATATTCAACATCAAGACGTATGGTGGAGCATTGGATGTAGTTGAATAGTTGCATCAAAACATCGCCTGGCAAGATCAAAATTGCAATGAAAATAAAAATTGCAAGTGCTAAGAAGCGTCATCCATGAAGAAACATCAAGTTGGGAAGTTACTTTGAGCAAATTCTCTGCGTCATTAGACTGGTCTGTGTGATAAGAATATATTTAGTTCACTGACTAAAAATCCATATCTGCACCGCTGCTAATTCAGTTGAAGCAGAATGCTACATACTGTTTCTTAGACAGCCTGTGGACCTGTAAATAAGTTGAAATATTAGCTTGTTCATATGCAAATAAATTAAGCAACATAAGATAACATGTAGGTCTGGTTACAAACACAATTGTAAGATCTAAATTCCTCGTCCTAATAAATTTATGCAGTTTCCTGCAGAGCTAACCTTGGGGCTCATGATGGTATTGTATTCTTAATGTTGACTTATCTAATGTTTGAAAATGAGCTTACATCCAAAACATATACAACTTATGTGCTTCTGCAAACTTGAACTTGTCATCTTCGAGTTAAGATTGCTATATCTTAAATGGCTATCATGCTATTTGGGATATGTGAGAGACTTCAACAGTTAAGCTTCCTGGGAGGCTCATCTTTCTTTGGATTTTGTGTGCACCTATAACAAACGCGAGCATCCAACATTATGGAATAGCAAGTTACCTGCATATTAAGAGTTTTGTGCATTGGCATAGAACTCATGAATAATAGGGGGTTGGAGAAAGAGGTGCTTGCCTAAAAATGTCATGAGAGTAGTTCAGTCATATGAAAATGGTGTATATTGTGCAAGCTCTTCTAGTCCATCTGCTTTGTCTACCAGAACTACCTATGGCAGATAGCTATAAGGAAGCTAGTAAATGGGAAATACAGTAAACTATAACATGTATAGTAACCTTAACAATGGCATTTAAAGTGAATGCATTATGACGATGTTGCAAACCTGATCAAAGAGATAGATAGAAGGAAAGGGGAGAGAGAGGAGTCTTGGGGAAGGAAACTTACCAGACGAATGCTTAAATTCCTTTTGTAGCAGTCTGTGAAGCCCGATTAACTCCTATTCTTTTCCTCATTTGCATCTGCGCATGCTATACCTGCTTTTGTAGCAGTCTGTGCAGCCCGGCTAATTCCCTCATTTGCATCTGCACATGCTATATCCAGCTTGATGAAATTCAGTTTTGAAGGTTGTTAATAGGGCCATGAATGTATGTAAGCAGTAGAGACAATTCAAAGACAGAAACATATAGAATAAGATAAACTTGGGGTTTGGCATCTGCATCTGTTGCAGTTTGTGCAAACCGATTAACTCCTATTTTTTCCCTCATTTGCATCTGCACATGTTGTATATAGCTTGATGGAATTCAATTTTGAAGGTTGTTAATAGGGCCATGAATGTATATATGTAGTAGAGAGACATATAGAATAAGATAAACTTGGAGCTTAGCATCTAGCAGTCAAGAATACGTAGACCAAAACGTAGACTATTTGGCAAGCACTTGAGTGTGCGAGAAATCTTTAGGCAGATTGAGACAGTTCTTTTGAGTAGATTACTGGAGCTGATCTTGAAAATGATGGCATCTAAACCACCATCCAATGTGTTTGAATCGTTAAAGCAGTTCCGGAAGTCTGTTTGAATCAAGCTGGCAATTAATCGAAGCTTTGTTTCGGCCAAGCAAGTCACTCAAGCCTAAACAATCAGCAACATTCAAACTAAAAATAGTGGTCACACGACAGACAGGATCATTTAGTACAATAGTAGAAGTCAAATGCTGCACTCATCCAATAGGCATGCTCAGAATGCTGGATTCTACATTTTTGTCCTTCAAAAAGTACTAAATTGATTGTTCAATTGATAGAGCACTTTTTTAGTCAATATTAGAACAGAAGCCTATGCAATATTCAAATGTTTTTCATGTAGCAATTAGCACATCGGACTGAGACTGAGAATGGAACAATTGATCTAACATGTAGTAATAGAATATAACTAAACACCAGAGTGCAAAACCTGATGAGGACAAACAATAAATAAAATTTGTACTGCCTTGTCATAACCATTTGCACACAAACAGGTCTACGTAATATGTCAACATTTACCTTCTTGCCTGATGTTCTAGCTGTCACAAAACATGAATTGTTGACTATATGCTGGCATAGGCCATGCTTTCTTTTGAACCAAAATGAAGAAAAGATTAAATATTTTGGGACATCCATCTAAAACATGTCCAAAACTTATGAACAAACTGTCACCTTTAGAAGTAGTTATACATCAACGAAAAAAAAGGGTATAAAAATGCAAAATGGATGCCTGACATTGCCACGTAATAGTAGGGGCATATATTTGTATGGGATTGAGGTTTTTTTTGCATGATGTATCAGTTAAGTTGCTACCTTTTATGGTTAAATGCACATAAGGTATGGCATGCACCATTTCCCTCAACACAACACATTAGTCACTTAGTGTGCTGAGAATGAAGTGGGTGAGTGCGAGTCCCATTATGTGCGGAGTGTGTTTGAGAATGAATTGTCATATATCCTAGGAGGAATGTTGCCAATGTGGTATGACATTAAAAACTACTAAATCAAATTATTATCCCCACTTATGCTAGCAAGAAGACGTGGCCATATGTATGGAGTGGGCTTACGATGTGCTTATTAATTAGTTTTAATGAGGTTTGAGCAAACAAATAATTTAATTTAGTGTTTACATTCCTTTATGATATGATAAAATTGTTAATTGCCTTTTTGTTGAAAAAGTAAATTGTTAAGCATTAAGCCTCATGTGGAATGTTGATTCTTTATGGCTTTGGGAGATAATGGAATCTCAGGTGCTAACAAATGAGATATCACATTGTTTGTTTGGTAATATTTGGGGACGAACTATGATACCATTGCACATGCAAAAGCGCCAAACCTAATTTTTTTATTATTCCATATTTGCTATCACTTCAAATAAGAATATGCATCCAAATATGAAGAAACACCATGTTGTCAGAGAAAAAAAAATGTAAAATAACCTTATCATACTTTGTCCATGACTTCTTTGGCTTGTAAATCGTTGTGCGAACTAGAAATAGCAATCAAAACAAGATGAAGGTAAAAGCAAGCACCAACAATTTAGCACACCTTTACTGAAGCTAAACACAGTGAGTCTAAAAATTGTCTAATGAATTATTAAGATAACAACACCTTTTGATTAATTGCTAAAAACAATGTGTAAAAATTGTCTAATAAATTGTTAAGATAACAATACAGCTCTTTTGATTAATTTTTTGGCTTCGATTTGATGATTCTTGTTACTGTCATGGACATATTTTGTGTGTGTACTTGTCCTTGAAAGCTTTCACCTTGTTGGCAAGTTTAACATCGGTTGCATGGCAGGATGGAGTGAAAGAATTCCTTTTTATGATAAGTATTGTTCACTGCAGAAGTCTTGTGTTGAAGGAATATTTTTCCAGATGCTAAACATTTCATTTTCGTCCGAGATATCTATGTGCATGCTTCTTTGAAATCTAATAGTGGAAGTGCTTGTAATCAAGTTGCCCATTACGAAGTAATTGTAACATATCATATAGGTACCTTATAATAGTAGAATCTGTCAAGGAGGATTCTTCATTTCTTTCTCACATTAAGCTTTGTCTTTTGTACTTAGCTTGACCACAAATCAGGCTACTCAAGGTTGTCTTCTTCTCAAATGTGCGCTTGGAAGCAATAATTACATAATACTTACATATGCCCAAATTGAATTTTAAACTCCAACTTTGTTTTGCACAAAGGAAAATAAAGAGATACTGTCAGTTTAGATCATATTAAAATTTGGTTTTGCACAAACACGAATACACACTTTTTTGTGCCGCAAATTGTTCATTGTCTACATTGAAATTGCTAATAAATGCCATAACAACAAGAAGTTCCAAGCAAGATGGATAGTGAGAAAACTGGAATGCAACAGTCTAGAGAAAAGAAGTCTTCTACAATGCAAAAAAAATCGTGGTGTTCTTGAACTTCTGATGTAAATTCAGCACAGATAATTTGTTGCTACATGAGACTCTATGTAGGTCAGAATGCAAGGGAATAGTAAGGTCTATTGAATGTGTTATGGGAAGAAACTCCAGTGCTCTGAACTGCTTATTTGCAAACAAATATTCAGTATTCCAGACCAAGAGTCATTCCGCAACTAAAAGAAATCTCTGTTATTCCAAAATCGGAAGTTCCAAATCCCACCTTAAAAAAAACATTGGTGGCATTGCGAGATGGCAGGCATGTGCGGCATGGATGATGGGTGGAAGACTAGTCATCTGAAACTGTTTTTTAAAATCGTTTATGTAAGTTTACATGTTGTTTGATCATTAAGCGATAAGTTTTATATGATTTTTGCAGAGGAATTTTCCGCCTGGGCTCGGCATGCAGGAAGCCTGTGTATCTCTGCTTTTAGCTCATAACCATCCAACGTAAGTTTCTGCTCAGTTATTCATATAAAGTCTGGAAGGTTTTGCTATGTATTGCTTTTGATTTGAGGCGGCTTGGAGAAGTTGAATTCGCCCTTGATTGTTGATCTACCTATGTCAGCTTGATGGTTGATGCTTAGTTCCTCCAGTTTATTCTTCTGAATTGTAATTTGCTTGATTTTTTGCAACTTACAACAACCTCAAACTTTTGAGCAGCCTTTCCTATGTAATCTGGCCAATTCAAGAGCGTCTTTGGGAGCTCTAAGGCATGTCTGATTGTCATAAGTGCCACATTCCAATTTCCTCTTTGAAATATTGTTTCTATTAAATCTACTTATGCAATATACCGTGATAGATATAATCTTAGATTAGAACGTCAGTCCCCTGAGCAAGGTCTATTTGTATGAATTAGGTTTTCTATGGTTGTTTCATACTATGTAAAACATTGTTAATTATTCATGCGCCAGAAGCATTTGATCTTGCAGTTGTAATTTTCTAATTGAGTAGGAAAATGTTGGAGCTTCGTATTGTTGAAGGTTGATAAACTATTCTGAGTTTATCTTCTATTATTTTATATGTGTCAATCTAGCTATCCGCAACACCACATAAGATGTTTTAATCAAAGAGCTTCTTTTCGTGTTGTCAATCAGGATTTTGGAAGCCACCAACTGGTCGTCTACAGAAACAGATCAATTGTTCCATTCGATGGAAGCAACAGACATCCAAAAATCTCTAGGTTTCAATGTATGCACGACATTGGTCTATAATGTTTTCTGTGTAAACGTTTTGGTCACCGCTTTTGATATTTTGTTTTATGGGGGCTTTACGTTTGCCTAAGATACAAATAGCGATACAAAGTATGCACCTCAAGATGAGTACTTCTTTACTGAGCCACTCTCTCTTTTCTTTATGTGTTATATGTGTCTTCCATAATATAAATTATTTAGTTGTTTATATAAAGTGTGGTTTCATATGGATTAGTGCCATAAGTATTCAATTTTCTTATCTCAGTTCAGTACAGCCTTACCATAACAGTTTCACAGAGATTATGTATAGCATAGTCGATTATCTGTATTGTTATGTTGTATGCTGCTGCACAACTGTATCCTGTCATCTTTGATACTTAAGTTTCTTGCAAAGTGGATATGGCTATGGCAAGCTTCCTCCTTGATGTCGATATTAACAGATAGGAAATAAGAGGGTTGGCATTTGGAAAATTGCCAAGAGCACGCCTGTTGATCCACATTTACCAGTGCATATCAGTCCAATCAATGTTTCAGGCACATTTACCAATGCATAATCAGTAGCACATGTTTATAACATGATATGTAAACATGTATATCCTACCTTCAATCCACAGATAGCTCTTTAGATAGACGCATGCTTGAAGATGATGTGTTTTGTCAAAACGTGAGTTCTTTTTCTCATAAATATTTAGAAGCTAAGTGGCCTATGTTCTTGATTGTATGCATTATTGATCCAGGCAAACATGTATGGAGCTCTGATTGACGTTGAAGCATGGGAAGGAAGCTTTACTTTAGTTGTTATTTGATGTAGTAGTCTTCAACATCTTTATGGTCATAACTTTTTACCTCTATACTCTGAAATCAATGGGGTCATCACCCTCATGTGAATGCAGATTAGGTCTTGAGTATGTTACAATGTGAGTAGGCATTATCTTTTTGGTATTTGACTGATATGTTAGTGATCAATATGGAAAGTCTTATTTGACTAGGGTTTCCCAATGAGCTTTATAGTTCAGTTGTTTATCGTTGTCGGTGTGTAGCCCACTGAAATCATTTCAGATAACGCAATGTAGCCCACTGTATAATGCTTTCAAACATTATACTTATGTCCTAGCATTTGTATTGTTAGGTTTACTTGGCTCACTATTCCCAGATGTCCTATATTTGCAGGTCTGTCGTCTATTATGGCGCATCGAATGATTATACCATGTGCAAAGAAGCCAATCAAGGTAAGGCCAATGTATTGCCTACCATCTATCATCTATTCAAACATGTTTAGCATCTTAACTATAATTAAATTGCAACCTAGAAGCAACCTAGTGCGAAGAAGCCATGAAAAAAAGCAAACTCAAGGCGTAGTTTTTGTTTGCATAACTAGAGTTGTGTATGTGCAACATGTCTATCAATATTCAATAGCCAGGTGAAAATTTTATGTTGCTCAAATCACGTCTTTCCAGGTTGCAGATTGAGCTATAGCATAGGTGCCTTGCAACTTGGAGTCTCTTTGTGTCTCGTGTTTCAAAGGACATCTGAGACATAGCCATGGGTGTTTTGGAAGATTAGTCTGGCCAGGTAAATGAGCTATCTGGCCAGATTGATCTTCCAAAACACTCATGACTGTACCTACTCCATTAGGCTCAGCAGCTCAATGTACAGGTAATGTCTGATACAATATCCGTGCTTCATGATCATCTTGGAGGATTTTGAAGTGTTTGTAAGCTCATTGAGGAGAATTCCATTCTTAAATCATGATGCAAAGACTTGTTGGAGCAAACCATGGTCGTTATATTGCCCGCCTTCTTTCTTTCTAATCATTACAATTGAAGGTAGCAAAAGGGTTAGTTGACATCTCTCTATAGCTACGCAATTTGGATATCAATGTTTGCACACCCGAGATGGATGCAAATACATATGGTTACAAAATCACCATAACCCTTAATATCCTCTACCTAATAGTGCCTAGGATATTGCGTGGAAGCTTGATCTATAGTGACATCTGCAATTACAAATGTTATCTCTGCAGTTTTCTAGAGGTTATTGCAGAAAGAAAATTAGATATCCAGTGTCTTCATAAATTCTACTATAGTTTGAAGTTTTATTGAATTTGGTGATAGATTCACACATCTATTTGATGCTTATACATGTTACATCATCATATCTATCGGCTGCGCTTTATTATATACCCTATTTCTCATCATGTTCTTGCAGCAAGTGTCAAGATGCATCAAAGAAAGCAAGATTTGGTTCATTCCATTTATGGTTTTGCAGGTGAAACATAAAGAAGCCGCTCATGTACAAGGATAACAGAGCATAGGTACTTAATGGTGCGAAAATGCAACAGTGCAGTAGAGGTACATTTCTATTGTCCCTCTTCATGTGCCAAAGTGCACATCAGGTGCCATAACAGTAGGCGATTATTAAGCCATGAGGATAGTATTTTTATTTAGGTCAGGGAGACTACATTTTAAACCAAGTTACCTGATGTCGTTGTACGTGAGAGCAGATAATGGAAATCCATATTATTGTTTGTGCTTTTGGTTGAAGTTTGGCCTCAGGGTTCGTTTATGTTTTCCTTTTGCATGTTCTAATTTGCATGTAGATGTGCAACGCTATGGTATGTTGGAATAGCCTCTCAATCTATGCCCAAAATAGTTCGCTATTTCATTTACACTCTATGCCCACCAAGCAATGCATGTTGTTTCAGTTAGCATTGGTTTCATTTACTAATGTTTAGGTACATTCTAGATGGCCAATTGGGTTGTAAAAGTCTCACATTTGCAACTGTGCAACCCATATAAATTTTATTTCTCTGCTTTCTATAGACAGATGATGCATATAGATCATAAGTTCTTTTATTCACGGTTCATATTTTGCATCATAATTTCTTGAGTATTCTGTATTGTATTTTATGCTGCTGAAGACCAAATTTCAGACCTTGAGTTTCACACTATCAAGTCGGTAAAACAAAAGGCTATAGGAGTCATTATAGGATGCAACTAGACTACATATAAATTCTTAGCAGATCCAGTCTCTTATTGGACATTAAGTTGGTGTATCAATTTGAAGAAGTTTGAATGTTACAATAGATTTTGATCAATGTTTTATGGTTTTTGCCAATTTTGTAGCCAAAGTTATTCTGTTGTAGCTTTTGACTCTATTGTTTAGTTCGGTGAACATTAAATTGTCGTTGTTTTGATCAATGGCCATAGTTTTTGCCAATTTTGTAGCCAAAATTATTCTATTGTAGCATTTGGCCCTTTTGTTCTATGCATTGTGATAACATAAAGAAATTGTTCGGTGTGTAAATGACATGTTGAGTCCCTTTGCGGTTAACACATTGCATCTATCTAAGATTGACAGTTGAAATTAAAAATGGTTAAAACAAATGCTTAAAATAAATCAGAATAGCTGCACTACGCAATTTAAGCTCTGTTGAGTTCTAAGACTTGCTATAAGTGAAAACAACCTCAATTTGCATTTGAGTACCTGTTTGTAAAAGACTCCATTGATCCTTTTGTTCTAGATGGCTAACACTTGGGCATAGAAGTGTACATAGATTGTAAAAGGTTCCATTGATCCTTTTGTTCTAGATGGCTAACACTTGGGCATAGAAGTGTACATAGATTGCTGTTTAGATGAGGATGAAGTTGGGCGCAGAATGGCTAACACTTGGGCATAGAAGTGTAGACAGGTTGCTGTTTAGATGAGAATGAAGTTGGACACAGAATGGATGGAGGAAAGTAGAGCAACAAATAGATGCATCTAAAAATAGATGCAAAATTTATGCAAGAGGGATCATGACATTTATCTGTGAATATCTTTAAGACTGGATATGGTAAATAGGTTGCTCCTAGAATTTGTTCATTTCACTGCTTTTGAGATTTATAATATTATTTCTCTCAAAATTTGGCCGATACAATCCCCTATCCCACTATTCAAAATTGCAGGTTACAAAAGAGTTAAGTATTTCTCGTCGTTTACCATTTTTGTAAGTTATAGAGAGTAGATATTTGTATGAGTGTAGAATGTTAAAAGGATATATTTATGGCATATATACCAAGATCTTTATGTCATCTACATCAAAGTTAATTATAACCAAGTAAAACTACTCCTTTATAAATGGATGTCAAAACGTGAACAAAGTTAGAGTTTCCCACATGGGTATTTCAGAAGCTATCCAAATTGGTCCGTACACTTAACATTATATTGCTTAGAAAATAGTGTTGCATGTATGAATCTATCTTGCAACCTTGCGCACTCAACCTACAAAATTGATGCTAGAAAATATAATATATAGCAGTGACCGTTTATACAATTTCGATATTGGGTGGAGTACTTTCAATTGCATGGTTTCCTTTTTTTTTTTTTTTTTTTTTTTTTTTTTGAAGGCAAGATATTTTATTAATAATAAATATGGTTTACAAACCTTATTTATAAGCCCCTCAAAAGGCTAGATAGGAAATATTAGCACCACACCCAAGAGGGGATGAAGGTGAAGAACTAACTAACTATGTACTCAAATAACGAAAACTCTACATCTTACGTGTTGTTTGCTAGTACTACTAGGACCTACCTCAGTAAGCTCCCCGCTTCATACCAACAACACATACTAAAGGAGTATCCATTATTTTTTCCTCCCATTAGTAGCACTTCAATCCACCTTACCACTTGGGTGTCCAAATCAATAACCCGAGAGATAAGAATCGAGGTTTTGAAAGCGGTCATAACCGATCAAACAAGGGACTATTCAAGGCCCGAGCCCTTACTATGCATATGGAGGGGCTCAGAGAGCAAACTTCATCCCATCGTTAACTTGGCTTGCCTTTGTCATCCTTCATCGTGGTACTATAAGAGCCCTTTGCACTATCTTCCCACTATGTGAACATCCAAGCCTACCCAAATAGGGTGGTCCGCCTCCTCCCTCAGAAACATCCTCACTTACTAGCATAGGTTAAACCTTTCTAGTGCTCCAACTGTGCCAGTCTCCCCCCAAGGTTCATTTGGAACCTCATCCAATCTGCCCATTCTTTCACCAGTCTGCAGCATCTGATCTTCCCCCACTGGGACAGGGGACGGCTACCAGCAAGGGAATATCATAGCCCTTATGCATTTCCAAGTGCAATAGGCTAATGTAGCCACATCCCTCAGGAATACAAAAGAATCTAAGCGAGTTCCTAGGCATCCGGGGCTCAAAACAATATCGAGCACACAACACAGAAGCCCTAGTATACTGCTTAAGCACCGGAATTTGAAGATCGTGCTTTAAAACTGTTTATGATCCCTAGCATTAGCAAAACAGAAACAGACACCATAAGCCATGAACTGCCTCGCATCTGCTAGTTAACACTGCCTTCAAACCATACTCACTAGCAGTAGCACAAAACCGACTCCTTACCTTGTCAAAGCCAGACATCAAAGCTAGAATACCAAGGCATCGGCCATACCTCAGACTTCAGACCCGATTGCCACTGCTCTGAGTAAACCAAAGAGGAAGAAAGATTATCTGCTAATGCTAATGCTGATGATGTCGAAGATGCAGCAGCAGCTGATGCTGCTCTTCCAGCCATCTGCACTATACGTGGAGTCTGCAAGGAACGGGCGGCCGCCGCCGCCGCCCTAATCGGCGCCTAGGGTTCGCATCCCTGCGTCGCCACTTTGTTTTCAATTGCATGGTTTCGAATGCCACTTTTTTTAATTTCTTCAATGTTGAATCCTTAAGTATCCCCATGAATTGCCCATGAGCAAGAGCATCACTTTAAATCAAAAATTGTATTCTATGTAGCTTCATTGCACAAACTCAATCTTCCATTCACTCAAGTCAACTAAGCTTCAAATTATACATCATAACATTGGTAACACCTTAAACTACCATGCTTCATTATCAAAGTCGCCATGATTAGCCATGATTATTGTATCTTCGTGTGCTGTATCCCATAAGCTCTGTCTCTCTGTGTGTCTATCTTTCTTTCTTTCTTTTTTTTCGGTTTAGTGGAAAACTTTTTAGATTTTTTTTTTCAGGTATATGTACTTCGAGACCAACACATTGGACATACACGACTTCTTATGATTGATATCGTGACCATGCCAATAGTTAGAGTAGAAATGCCCAAATTGTTGTATATGAAATACATGATGAGAGAATACAATGTTTGTGCTCATCGTTGCTCCTACAATCTTCAAATGCATATTTGCACGCCGCAAATCTTATTTTAATATAAAACAACCACATTTCAAATTGTTACTATGCCTGGCAACTCCCGGCACCATAACTAGTTACTATAAATTCATAAAGTGTAGCCTTTATTATATTCTAGTATCATCAAATATCTATCTATCTATATCTATATCTACAAGTCCCTTATTATTTAAGGACAAATATCTATCTATCTATATCTATATCTACAAGTCCCTTATTATTTAAGGACTGTATGAGACCGATTGTATATTGCATCGGTAAACCTTTGTTATGTTTATATTCCTTGAGATTCTTGAGATTCTATAAAGAGTATGATGATAAGGAAATCTCTTGCATGTCCCACCCAACAGTGCGAAGCATAATGCAAGGACATCCAGTGCGAAGCATAATGCAAGGACATCCAGTAAGAATAAAGAATGCCGTGATGGTTTTCCCACTGCAGGTATTCTTCTAACTGTAATACAGTTTTTCTTCTACCGCTAAAAAAGCATTCACTCCTCTCTCACCTATTCCCCCTTTCCATTCTTCCGACTACTCTGTCCAGGTTACCGTCCTTGCCTTTTGGCAATAAATTTTCCCTCTCCAATTCCAAATCCAAAGCATTATCTACCCTTTACATCGCCATCGAATCTACATAATTTACCCTCCAAAACTCCCTTCATCTCCCCCTCCACCAACATTTCCTCACTGCTTTTTCCACCCTCAACTCCTCCCATATTCATAACACATCCATCCAAAACCTTAACCTGCTACAACGAAGAATATAGAGTTCCTTCCAAATTTCTTAAGATGACTTTCAGATTCCTAGATATTCGCTGAGATCCATCCAAAACCTTAACCTGCTACAATGTTGCAAAAATGGAACAAGGCAGGATAGACAGTAAACAAATGACAGCAAAGAACTTAGGAACTCGATTTTACTCTCAAACAACAGTACAAACGATGATCTTTTGTGGAGATCTGCCCGCCTTATATCAGAGCTGAAACGGCTAAATCTGAGACTAATCTAATTTTAGAATCCATGACGAAACCATCATGCAAAAGGCATCTTGTTATGTACAGTCAGCAACAGTTGTTATGTGCCGTTTCTATTTCTCTGCCGCGAAACTTCCTGTCCTAACCAAACATGTGATTTCTTATCGTTGTCGATGGTTGGACTCAAATGCGGCACCAATTTCAGTCTGATGCAGTTTTTAATGTAAGGAGGTAAGAAATCCAACGAAAATGGAAGACTTGATGCCTGACGTAATCTTCTTTCTGATTTGGCAGTGCTTGTTATGCTCATACTTGCATCAAGGAAACAAAAACATGCTTGCAAATTACGCAGTTTATGATTCCTTATGGATGCTTGCTTTGTTTCTGGGTTGAAGCCCATGTCTTATCGAACTATGCAAAGAGGAATGGCTGCATTGCAGGCAACATATATTTGGGACATCTGAATGCCTCAAATCCAATGCTCCAATGAATTTTGAGGATTAACTGGTAAGCCCATTACTTTTTGGTGCATCTTGCTTTTAATCTTATGTATCTGCTTGAAGAGTGCTGGATGAAGACAGTCATTCATCTTTGACAGGTGTTCGTCCATGTGAGAAGCAAACAAATTAAAAGCTAACTATAGTTTTTGCACATAAGAAAGAAATTGACTTTTAATATCTCCACAATCATATCTTATTGGAAATTATCTAGATGGTAAATTTTTGAATTTCTTCAACTACATAACAGGCATCATTATTGTCTTCCTGTGCAGCCACATTCCATTTCTTAACATGAATAAAACATTTCTTGTTTGAAGACGGTGATCATCTGGTGATTCAAGAGGATTATATAAGGCATGTAGGTCCATCAGGTATTTTACTGTCAGGTTTGGATACATAATATCATTATAGATTGTTTATTTCTTGCATGGTGTTCTTTCAAATGTTGCCCAGTTTTAACCACCTTTGTCTTCAAAAGTAAGAAAAAATGAGATGCTATATGGCAGCTAAAGTAGATACTCAAAGGAACTATGGAAAAGCATGATGTTTTCTCACTGCGGCAGTATAAATTTGAATCATAAATATTCTACAACCATCCATTTTCTGGATTTTGAGAACACAAATCTTCAGATCTTTAAGAGAAAAACTGCAAGATCTGGCATGGCTTCTACTGCCTGTGAATACCAAACATCTTTAAGTGTTGACTACAGAATAAGCTCATTGGAGATGGATGATGCCATTATATAATTGTGGGTTTTTTTAAGTACCCACTTTTGGAATTCAAGTGAACATTTCTTAAACTGTCTCGAAAGGATCTTATTGTGGGGTTTAAAATCTGTAATAGATAATACAATAGAGGCTTGCATATGATCAATCTGCTTTGGTGTATTTGCTAGTTACACAGAAGAAGGGGAGGATAAGGTAAGGATTTTGCAGATAAACAGATTCTGCAAAAACTTGATTATGTTCATAGTAGTCTTGGATCTTCCACTGTCAAACACTTGCATGATCCTGAGATTAGAGCCTATGCTGGGAGCTGTCCATCCATTTCACAAGGTGACCTGTTAATAAAAGCATGCCAACATCCCTTTGCCTCCAGCATCATGTGCGTATCCTCCAAGCATCCCGACAAGACATTACATTAAATACAAAGCCTCTATCACATCTTTACCGCACCCATTTACCACATTCTCTAGCCAAGGTGCATGTGCATGCATTAAGAATGGCAACGAAGGTGGCTGCCTTTGTCTTGTGATCCCGAGACAACCCATATCCCAGTCAGACTGTTCCAAGAAATTTCATCAAGTGTAGATATGCCATTGAACGCTACTTCTGAAGCTTTCATATTTCCACACTTGGCATACATATTGATCAACATATTTGACACAAAGTAATCTGATGCACAAGGAGCTGTCATAGCAGAAGCATGAATTTGTTTGCCCTTTTCAAGGGCTCCCAATTTGCTACATGCATTGAGTACAATTTGCTACATGCATTGAGTACAGAGCTATAGATGAATCCATCTGGATTTATACTTTTATTATATACCTAGTCAAACAGATGAAGTGCCGTGAGAGTCATTGCATTCCAGAATATCATGTCCTTCATGGCCATTGTTTTTAATACTTTCAAAGCATCTTCTATGCTCCCACATTTCGAATACATGTCAATCAGTTTGTTGTGTAGAAAAATATCTGATTCATGTTCACTGCTAAAAATGCAGGCATGTAGAACACTCACAATAACTTAGTGGCCTTGTTTGGGTTCAATGCGTCATCATGCATTTTCTGAAGGAGCCTCATGACTCAGTCCTTGTTGTGCATATACAGCAAGCTGTGAAAACAGTATCAGCATCATCCAGGCTTCTATATTTACCTTAGCTGCAACGCTGAGTCAAAACGTGACAGAAATTGCAGGTTATGGATCTGGCGAAACCTTAGGCTAACAGCTGCTCCAAATCTAAGTGTACAGATCCGACAACAAGACAAAATAGAGAAATAAAAAGCCGACCTTTTTCAAGTTTTCTAAACCGGGACTTGCTTGCTTAGCCAATATCCACGGCCATATTTTGTATAAACGAGTTGTATTTTTGGCCGTTTAGGGTTGTATGAACAAAACCTCAAAGGTCAAACGTCAAGGAATAAAACCTCATTAAAGGTCAAAAAGGTCAAAGGTGAGGTAAGGTGAGGCCATTCCGGAATTAAATACGTGGCAAGTTTAGGCAGGACTCAATTAGATTTGAGTTTAATTTGGCTAAACTCAATTAAATACGTGGCAAGTTTAGGCAGGTGTTTAGCCCAAAATAACATTCTGCCACTACTCATATCACACTATCGTGTCTAAATTACTCAAAATGTCTTCCATGTCATCTTCCATGTCATCTGCCGCATAAGCGGCAATAATCTGTGACAGAATCCGATGAATTTTCTAGAGCTTTTGTAATCGCTTTTTTTCCTTTGATCCCTGCTATTCTTCATGAAAATCAGTTTATTTCTACTATATTCTAGACCGGAATGGCTTCCTGCTCATGTGTATTGCAAAAGCCCCATCCATATTACCCCGAAAAGCCCCATCCATATTACCCGAAATCTGATAGAAATCCAAGATGCTATTCTTCATGAAAATCAGTATTTCTACTATAATCTCGGTCCCTGCTGATGGTTTCTTCCTCTTGATCCGTCTTTCACAGATTTTCCCACGATTTGCAGACGGATTTATCTAGACTCCACGATTTGCAGACGATTTATCTAGACGGATTTTCCCACGATTTGCGGCAGTTTATCTAGGCGATTTGCGGGCCAGTTTCCGCGATTTTCCCCAACGATTTTGCAAAAGCTCCCGCCGGTGCATGAGCGAAATTTTAGGGCATCTTTGAGATGCTCTCCAGAATTGCATGAAGAGGTGGATGACGTGGTGCTACGCTTGGAAGTTGGGGCAATCCCCCGTCCAAAAACATACGGGTGCCAAAAGGCTGACTAGGCATTTGGCACTCTAGATGTGATATGTGGTGCATGCCTAAACTCCACGTGTAAAATTTTTGTTGGTTCTCCTTTTGAATTTTTTCAGTTTGGCCTTTAGTGTGATTTCGGCCTTAATAATACTTGTCCTAAGAGTTACTTTCGTTATAAACGCCCTCATGGATATGGTTGTATCCCTTCTGTTAATGCTAGTTTTCTTGAGATTGGGGTGAAATCACACTATACGGGGTTCTCCAAGATGACGTGTCAACGAGGCCACGCATCACGCCATGGCGGCCCCAAATCCCGAGAACGCAATGGAACCAATCTGCGACACACGCTTGGATGGATTTTGCGGCGGAGATACGCACCACGCGTCCACGGAAGTGGGATGGCGTGGGGCCGGGAGATCCATCGGAGAGGCAGGCTCCTGCGCCCATCCCTCGTTAAGCCCCTCAACGCCGCTGACGACTCGGTGAACGGTCTGCTAGTGTGATAGGTTCCACTCTTCCTTTGCCAACGTGGCAAAATTTAGTTGGGTTTAAGAAACGGAAGTAGGGGGCGGGGCAATAGTGTGATTTCACCCTTTATAAATGAGTGAGACGTCATTGGAAATGATATTGCCAATGATGTTACTATAAATGAAAAAAAGTGTCAATGAAAAAAAGGAAAAACATTTCGTGCATAGATGTTAGTATAAATTCATAAAGTGCAGCCTTTATTATATTCTAGTATCATCAAATATGTTACTATAAATATGTTACTATAAATTCGTAAGCGTAGTCTTTATCATACTCCAGTATCATCAGATATATATAAGCTAACCTTGCTTTCCATGAATAATATATTTTAACTGTTAAATTGCAGACAGGAGCTTAAACTATTTTTCGACAATACAATATTTGAATTGTTAAAATGCGGACATGTCTCATCCAATGTAGCATAATATTTGAACTGTTAACATGCATACAGGCTTACTTAATGTAGTAGAAAATTAGAGAATACTAGAAATCTGTGCCTGGCGATGCCGGGGATTAGTTGTAGACATGTGACATCATGGAGTTTGCCTTCTTGCCCGATCCCATTGTTCAAGCTATCACAAAACATGAATTGCTGACTATATGCTGGTATAGGTCATGCTTTCCTCTGCACGAAAATGAAGAAAAGATTAAATGAATATTTTTGAGACATCCTTATAAAAAATAAATAAAATCTCTACTGCCTTGTCATAACCATTTGCACACAAACATGTCTACGTAATATGTCAACATTTACCTTCTTGCCTAATGTTCTAGCTATCACAAAACTTGAATTGTTGACTATATGCTGGCATAGGCCATGCTTTCTTTTGAACCAAAATGAAGAAAAGATTAAGTAATATTTTGGGACATCCATCTAAAACATGTCCAAAACTTATGGACAAACTGTCACCTTTAGAAGTAGTTAAAGTACATCAATGAAAAAAAGGGTACAAAAATGCAAAATGGGTGCCTGACATTGCCGCATAATAGTAGGGGCATATATTTGTATGGGATTGAGGTTTTTTTTTGCATGATGTATCAGTTAAGTTGCTACCTTTTATGGTTAAATGCACATGGCATGCACCATTTCCCTCAACACAACACATTAGTCACTTAGTATGCTGAGAATGAAGTGGGTGAGTGCGAGTCCCATTATGTGTGGCGGTGTGTTTGAGAATGAATTGTCATATATCCTAGGAGGAATTTTGCCAATGTGGTATGACGTTCAAAACTACTAAATCTAATTATTGTCCCCACTTATGCTAGCAAGAAGACGTGGCCATATGTACGGAGTGGGCTTTTGACGTGCTTATTAATTAGTTTTAATGAGGTTGGAGCAAACAAATAATTTAATTTAGTGTTTACATTGCTCTATGATATAAAATTGTTAATTGCCTTTTCGTTGAAAAAGGAAGGAAGGAAGGAAGGAAGTAAAATGTTAAGCAACAAGCCTCATGTGGAATGTTGATTCTTTATGGCTTTGGGAGATAATGGAATCTTAGGTGCTAACAAATGAGATATCACATTGTTTGTTTGGTAATATTTGGGGACCAACTATGATACCATTGCACATGCAAAAGCACCAAACCTAATTTTTTTATTATTCCATATTTGCTATCACTTCAAATAAGAATACACATCCAAATATGAAGAAACACTATGTTGTTAGAGAAAAAAAAATGTAAAATAACCCTATCATACTTTGTCCATGGCTTCTTGGGCTTGTAAATCGTTGTGCGAACTAGAAATAGCAATCAAAACAAGATGAAGGTAAAAGCAAGCACCCACAATTTAGCACACCTTTATTGAAGCTAAAAACAGTGAGTCTAAAAATTGTCTAATGAATTGTTAAGATAACAATACCTTTTGATTAATTGCTAAAAACAATGTGTAAAAGTTGTCTAATAGATTGTTAAGATAACAACATAGATCTTTTGATTAAATTTTTTGGCTTCGATTTGATGATTCTTGTTACTGTCATGGACATATTTTGTGTGTGTACTTGTCCTTGAAAGCTTTCACCTTGTTGGCAAGTTTAACATCGGTTGCATGGCAGGATGGAGTGAAAGAATTCCTTTTTATGATAGTATTGTTCTCTGCAGAAGTCTTGTGTTGAAGGAATATTTGTCCAGGTGCTAAACATTTCATTTTCGTCCGAGATATCTATGTGCATGCTTCTTGGAAATCTAATAGTGGAAGTGCTTGTAATCAAGTTGCCCATTTCGAAATAATTGTAACATGTCATTTAGATACCTTATAATAGTACAATCTGCCAAGGAAGATTCTTCATTTCTTTCTCACATTAAGCTTTGTCTTTTGTACTTAGCTTGACCACAATATCAGGCTACCCAATGTTGTCTCCTTCTCAAATGTGCACTTGGAAGCAATAATTACATAATACTTACACATGCCCAAATTGAATTTTAAACTCCAACTTTGTTTTGCACAAAGGGAAATAAAGAGATACCGTCAGTCTAGATCATATTAAAATTTGGTTTTGCACAAACACGAATACACCCTTTTTTGTGCAGCAAATTGTTCATTGACTACTTTGAAATTGCTAATAAATGCCATAACAACAAGAACTCCCAAGCAAGATGGATAGTGAGAAAACTGGAATGCAACAGTCTAGACAAAAGAAGTCTTCTACAATGCAAAAAAACCGTGGTGTTCTTGAACTTCTGATGTAAATTCAGGACAGATAATTTGTTGCTACATGAGACTTCGATGTAGGTCGTAAATACAAGGAATAGTAAGGTCTATTGAATGTGCTATGGGAAGAAACTCTAGTGCTCAACTGCTTTTGCAAACAAATATTTAGTATTCCGCACCAAGAAATAGGAAGTTGCATGATGTATAATGAGTCAGCACCATTTAAAATCAATTGAACACATAAAGTTAAGTGCAGAATGCAACTGCTAAGACCACAAATCTTGCGTTCTTGGCACCAGTAATCTGAACATGGCCTGAGAGAGTAGCTTTATCTGCAATGTAGAAGCATTAAGGGTAGCACCTAGAGATGGAATCAAAGGATGCGTGGAGCTCGTGTATAGATATTACTATAAATTTATAAAGTGCAGCCTTTATTATATTCTAGTATCATCAAATATCTATATCTATATACAAGTGTTTGTAATATGAGGGACTGCATAAAGTCCAAAGATTCTATGAAGATTCTCTTAGATTCTCTAAAATTCCATCAAGATACCCTTATATTCTCAAAACTTTTAGGAAGATTCCCCTAGATTCCCAAAGATTCTCTTGAGATTCTCCTAGATTTCCAAAGATTTTCTTAGATTCTTAATGTTCTACAAAGATTCGCCTAGATTCTTAAGATTCTATAGAGATTCCCCTAGATTTTATCAAGATTTTCAAAGATTCTCTAAAGATTCCCCCAGATTTCAAAAGAATACCCCAAGACTCCTCTAGATTCTCTAAGATTCTATCAAGATTCTCTTAGATTCTTCGAGATTCTTCAATATTCTATTAAGATTCCCATAGATTCTTAAAGATTTTATGAAGATTCCTTTAGATTCTCCTAGATTCCCAAAGATTCATTTGAGCTCCCTAAGATTCTCTAAAGATTCCCCTAGATTCTAAAAGAATACCCAAGATTCCTCTAGATTCTCCAAGATTCTATCAAGATTCTCCTAGATTCTCTAAGATTCCATTATGATTCTTCTAGGTTCTTAAAGACTTTATCAAGATTCTGCTAGATTCCCAAAGAAGCGCTTGAGATTCCGATAGATTCTCTTGATATTCCCCTAGTTCCCATAGATTCTATGAAGATTCCCCTAGACTCCCCAAGATTCCATCAAGTTTCCTCTAGGTTCTTAAAGATTTTATCAAGATTCCCTTACATTCTCAAAGATGCTCTCTTGAGATTCCCATAGATTCTCTAAGATTCTCATGATATTCCTCCTGGATTCTCTAAGATCCTATAAAGATTCTCCTAGATTCCCTCAAATTACCATATATTCCTTGAAACTTCGAACATTCTAAAAGATTTTTTAATGTTCGATCATGTTGGCTCAAGCTGCGACAAAATAGTGTCAAGCACCACTCATTGGAAAGCTCTCGTGAGAGGAATCCAATGGCATGGGCCTCGCCTTCATCCGACCTCTCTCCCGCAAACTCGTGCTTTTGAAGGCGATTAAACGAAAGGAAGCTTCCTAGAATGTCCACTAATAAATGCTTTGCCACCTCATTACTTTTTTTATTAATGAGGGTGCCACCTCACCTCCTAAAAACAAAAAAAAAAACTAATTTAATGTTAAAAAATGAATGGCTAGGATTTATGCTCACCTTTTGATCTAACGGTTAAGATCTGCTACACCAAATTCTCTTTTTGGCACCTTCCTTGCACCTTCCCCATAAAAATCAAGGGCTAGGATTTCGCCTTTCCCTTTGATCCAACGGTTCACAGATGGGGTGTATGCCCCCATGCATGACTCATGCATGCCCCCATCAAAATCCAAGGGCTTAAGCTACCAACTTTTTTATGCAAGGGCCAAGATCAAAGATTTATATCTGATATGCCATTTTGTAACCACCCCCAATGCCATTTTGTAACCACCCCCATGAGTTTCTATATACATATTAAGATAATACTATAAAACCAAAATAAGATGATAGTTTGTGCGCGATCTTGCCCGTCAATCTTTTTGTGTTTCGCAACTTCTCTCTTTCAGGTTCCTAGCAATGATGACTCTCAAATTAAGTTGCTCTCACCTTTTTACTACCGAGAATCAAGGGTGGAGTGCATGACCGAAAAAGTTATTTGGCATTGCTGTCATCAAATTGTCAAATTATTCTGTACGTTTCCACTTGTTGGGGATCCGTATCTTCCAATTGAATAAATTGGTTCCAATTGAGATGATTGAAAATGTAACAATCCCGCAGATTGTTAGCTTATGCTGCTTGTTAGAGGAGACATTGGGCTTGGCTTTATCTTTTAAAATGTTTGGGGCTTCAAGACTGTCAGGTTGGAAATGACTTCGGACACGTAAAGAGCCTTCATTTAATTTTAAGGAATCTAATAAATTTAAAAATAATATTCTGGATAGGATGATAGTATTTAGGAGGAAACTTGAGGCCATTTCATTGTAACCTCTATGAGACAGAGCCAACACTTTTTCAGATGCTACACAATTGTTACACATTCTGTCACAAATGTGTCTAGATATGTATATCCTACGCCTTCATGGAATTCTACGGAATCTACATAATTGTTAATAGAATAGATTTGATGATAGCATCTAGGTATTTTCTCAAAACAATTTGCACTTCCAATCTAGATGCCTATACAAAGTTGTGCCATGAATAAAAGTAATCTCTGGTTCAGTAGATGTATATAGGAATATCAATGATTGTGAACAAACAAAGGCAAGATAGTTATTTTTCTCTCTTATACTTATTTTCCCTCTTGAATTCTAGGCAAGGACTATGTGGACCAATTGTGTGCGTTGCCGTACATACAAATCTATGGTTTCGTGCATTTTAAGGCTAGCATTAGAAATGCAAGATTTATAATCCAACTCATTGTAGTACATCATGTTCATGATGGGTTTTAGATTGTTCATGATTTGTTTGAGAATGCAGAAATATTGAACATGGTAAATATGCTTGGAGAAGAAAATTTATTGTTTACGATATGCATGAGATGAGTGTCTTATTTGTCGAGGCGAATATCACATGAGGAAAACCACGACAATTTGAATAGCAGATATCTAGAGGAATATTAATTTATATACTAGGAGCTCCAAACACGAACAAACACTTCTATTCCATTTATTAACAATAAGAGTAAACAGTTTAAGCAATTATATTTTTTAAGATACAGCCTATATGCAACACAAAACAATTCAAGAAGATAATGTTTGCCCTTACATAATCAACTTGAAGACACTTTTAATACAATTCCAACATTTCTATGCCCGACAAAAAGCCCAGCAACGCTGGGCACTTTTTCTAGTGTTACTATAAATTCATAAAGCATAGTCTTTATCATATACCAATACCATCAAATATATATAAGCCAACCTTGTTTTGCATGAATAATATATTTTAACTGTTGAATTGCAGACAGGAGCTTAAACTGTTTTTCGACAATACAGTATTTGAATTGTTAAAGTGCAGATATGTCTCATCCAATGTAGCATAATATTTGAACCATTAACATGCATATAGGTTTACTTAGTGTAGTAGAAAATTAGAGAATATTCATTATCCATTTTTCAATTGTTGCCTTCATGTGCAACCACACAAAAGTTTGAAAAACCATAGGAGATGTTGTCTCGGTTATCTGCACCTAACCAATTCTATTGTTAGAAAAGAAATTGGTAACATGGTAAGGAATGAGAAGTAAGCAATGGGACAATATTGCTCTTCACCCTTCACCTATTATCCTTCAAATAATTTTACCATTCCAAAAGTTTATTTTCAAATGCTATTTTTGGGTTGCCACTTACACACTTAAAGGCCACCCATGGAAGCACCGTGCCTTGGAAGGGGGTTCCCACTTTCCTGCCTCGTCAGACCGGGGAGATGTAACCCTGTGTGGTCTCGTCGGGTGATTCCATGAGATTACATCTCCGGAAGACTACAACCATGCCATAGCATGATTCAGCCTATCTGCAAAGTGTGCACAGGAGGGGCGGATGGAGTGGACTACCCTAGCCATTGTTCTATGCCAGCCAATTCCATTGTCATGATTCCATCTGTTGTATTCGAAGGCCTTGACTGTCAGTTGTCCCCTTGAGTCTGAGCCCGGGGTAGAGCCTAAAAGGGATGCATTGCTTATGCTGTGTTGTTGAGACATTATCATTATTGTTGATGGATGGGCCACCCTTCTTCATGTGGCATGTCATTTGGACGTATTGTGTGCTAGGTGCTAACTTGTATTTACGCTCACATTCAGATTCCCATAGAAGGTATGGGACGAATGACACCTCCTTGTCTTTCGCCCAGGCATTTGACCATCCCAGGTGGCCCGGGGCAGACGGAGGGCCTTTCTACGGTGATGTGGTCACCGTGAAAGGGGGATTTCTCGTATTTATACGATGGGAGCATCGTATTGGGAAGCGTCACAATGGTATCAGAGCATGATTTTTGTGGACCAGATCATTGCATTGGCCATGTCCTAACGCGATAGAACATTAAGTAGCTGGGGACTCTAACATATGAAAATTCCCTAGAAGCCTGTAATTAGAATGATTGGTGGCCAAAATTGTGATAGAAGTGTTGGTTGATTTGATAGGGTAAATTTGAAGTATGAAGGTAAGGCTGTATCGAGATTTTGGTAGGAAGTGGTCTCTCTTTTCTAGAGGCCATAACTCTCCCTAGAGAGCTCAGATTGAAGAAATTCTTGTTCCATCGCGTCGGTGACCCCCAAATTAGCTACAACACCCTTCAGTCAAGTCACCAGCATCACCAATTAGCCCAAAATGCCAAATTGCGCACTTTGGAAAAAAGGGTTTTCTTTTGCGATATTAAGATAAAAAAATCCCAACTGCGCCGGTTTGACCGCGCGCATTGACCGCTACTTAAAAAAATAAAACAAATTGGGGGAACATTAAAGGTGACGTGATTTAAGTTTTTTATGGGGTTTATATGTTTCTTTTTGCACTTAACCCTGCCCAGCACCGCCCTTCGCCCGCCATAGCTGCCGGAATAGCTTGCATCCGCCATAGCCACCGTACCAGACCTTGTCTGCCATAGACGGCTCCTGTGTACTGCTTTGATGCCCTCACCCTTGCCTGCCCAGCACCCCAATTTTGCTAAACTATGGCCCGCACTAAGGGAACAAAGAACTCTTCATGCAATATCTTTCAGCTCTTTGCAGAACTCGACTGTAACATTGGCGACACACCCGACAGCCCTGCTAAAATCGAGCTTCTTCTAGAGCAGCTAGTGCAGAGGTTTGTGGAGGGAGATCGAATCCCTTACCCTATATTCCATCTTATTGAGAGATTTTTGTTAAAACTTAATGCTGAAGGGGAGACATACACCCTTGTGGAATAAGAGGACCAAGTCTTGACCCTTGTTCACTACTACCCTTTGGACATGCCCCAAGATGCTGCCACAGATGCTTGTCGTGAAGCCGAAAGAATTATGGCTATGGTATAAGGAGAGGACGCCCAGCAGATTGTGAGCGGAGATCCAACTGTGCGAGAACAGGAATATCTTTACTTGGGAAGAGGGAGGGCCATCACCCGAGGGTGCAACTTCACCTTGCCCCCATACTATTATGATGAGGAAGCCCAAATCTTTATATGGGAAGATATACCAGCATCTCTCACCCAAGAAGATCTGCAGCCCATTGAACTTGACATGGCGGCCCGACCCGAGAGATACCTTGCAGAGATTCGGAGGCACACCGAGATATGCCTGCTACGAGAGCAACATGTAGAGAGAGAGGCAGCGTGGCTAGCAGAAGAGTAGGTCAGAAAGAATGTGGAAGAGTCCGTCAACCGCACCATCCAACAGAAGTGGAAGACCGCCAATCCTACCTGCTTAGGCCCTCAGTATAAGACACGGCTCCAAGCGATAAGTGGTATGGCAAAAGAGAAGGAGGACACTTGTCGCGAGACTTTGGTCCTGCGGCCCAGGCACCTGGCCACTGGAGGCAAGACCCTTCCCCTTATGCCCCACCTCGTCGGAGGAAGCCTTACAGGTTCAGACCGGGAACAGTGGCCTTGCGAGAGATCTGGAAGTACCAAAAGTCGACGGAGCTCTTATTGCGGAAGTTGCCTTTGCGATGGCTAGTCCAAGAAATTGCTCAAGAATTCAAGACTGACCTGCGGTTTCAAACCCATGCCATTCTTGCATTACATGAGGCTGCAGAAGATTATCTCGTCGCCCTCTTTGGCGACGCCAACCTTTGTGTCATACACGTTAAACGCGTGACTATTGCGCCAAAGGATTTGGCCCTGGCACGTCGGATTCGCGGGGATCGTAACTAGATCTCTCATTTTGTATTGTACTTGTATTTTTCTGTACCTAAGTTCTTTGTATTAATGCAATGTTTGTACATCATCTGCCCGTGTCCTTAATTCAAAACCACACACAAAGCTCGAGTTACAAAAAAAAAAAACCCGGACATAACTAGTCTGGACAACAATCCTACTAGCACATCATACTACTTTGGTCAATCCCTCCATAGTTTTATCATTCCATCCAAAGATCTAGATAGATCCGAGTCTGGTACACCAATCTATGGATCGCTATGTACGGTCCAGATCTTGGAATAAAGGGCAAATATGCCCATCTGACAGCTCTCGTTGCCCTACGTAACCCCCCGTGTGAATATGCACCCAAACCAAAGGGGGTTTAAGGGGGATTTTAATTTAAATATGTTAAATGCAATGGTTTGTGTTAATAATATTAATGGTAGTTGTGTGTTAATGGTTTGTGTTAACTAAAAAAAATTTTGGCCCCTTCGGGGCCTTAAGGATGTTGTACGGGTGTACATATATAGACATTACCTAATACTCCAATGATGGATGGAAGGGCACTAAGAAATCTATAAATGCATGTAACAATTTTAGAGAGACTTCTGCATGTAATATTGTGCATGTTACAATTTTTTATTATCAAATGCTTCGCTCTTGTCAGGAACATAATAAATATGCAACCTAGTCCTGTAGCAAGTTCTTAGAAAAGCATAGGAGTTATGTTCGTTATAAAGACATTTCCGATGTCTCTAACTTTAATTGCTAATCACACCCAATCAGCACGCAAAAGTTCAACATGTAGCTTTAGTGCACACATTGCAGAAACAAGTAATAACTCAGCGACAAATGCAGCAATGCATGCAAGTTATTTAGGCTGCATGAAGCCAGGGTAATGGAGCAATGCATGCGAGTTATTTAGGACAAAATACGCTACTGGAAAGTTTTTCTAAGGAGCTTTTAACTTTAACAGATGTGTTGGAGGTATTCAAACACGTTACTCCTGATAAGATAAAACACCAGCTCAATCAAGGGAATAGAAGATAGGGTAATTCTATGAGCTACTCACGAGCACCAAAGATGAGTGGCAAAAACATAAGATTAGAAAGCTTGACAAGCACACGCTGCACACGCGGATTTGCATAAACTGAAAGGTTAGCCAAAGAACTGGCTCAATTACCAAAAATGCTTACTGTCAAGACCCAGCAGGAATGCCCTGAAGGGAGTCTTTGCTAAAGATTTGAATATTGATCAAAGTCTGCTAAACGGGCAAAAATGCTGTCTTTACACTTTCTGTATTGATTCTGCCAATGAATGCTCATAAACCACTAGTGCCTCAAATCCAGGATTAGATCTTCCTAATCCAGTCGTCCTGTGACATAATGCGGCAGATATTTGCAAAGATTCCGCCATTTCGATGGAAAAATACTGGATTCGAGATCAGAGTATTAAGGTAAGCCAGATAGAAAAAATAGCGGGATACCCAATTTGAGGAGGATAGTATCTTGTAGATATATAAGCAGCGTTTATGGATGGAACAGGGCAAAGGTGCTCTGTTCTGGGATGGATTTAATATGAATTTTAGAAATGGTCGTGAATAAAACGGAAGTTCTAAGGACAGAAAGTGAGACGGCGGATGGGTGAAATTAGCGTAGGATACAAATGATCTGATATGCCATAGCTGACCTTGTTTATTGAGGAACAGAGCGCCAGCATACAAACATCCCGGAATCTCTTTCTGCTACTACCTGCACAAACAAAAGCAAGCTCTAAATTTCATACACCCACTAGACCCAGCCTCTCGGACCCAGCCTCTCGTCCTACTAAGGAGTTCATCCTTTGCCTTCACCTGCCGATCCCTGCAAAAAGAAAATAGAATCGAAGAAGGAATAAAACCCTAAAATGGTTCTTTCGATCCCTGCAGGAATAAAACCCTAAAATGGTTCTTTCGAATGCTTGCATGTTCAGCCCAAATAAAAAAGAGGGCTTTTGTTGTGAGCCCTTGGATGTTGGACCATTGAAAAAAAAAAGCTAAATCAACGACTAAGAAATGGTGCACTCTAGATGTACGCATTAGTACATCCATTCGAATACGCCATGAAATCTTAGGAAAACCTTTGTGAAAAGCGTACAAAAACACAAAAGACACCCCCTGTTATTATGCTACATATTCATTCTTTTTGGAAACAAAACTTTTTCCACTCTATGGGATGCCCAAGTCATTAGAACAGTCATTCCATAGTACACATTATCCTTATAAAATAAGGTTTAACGTATTTGCCATTAAAACATCCTAAAATGCACTGCAAAAACCGGAGGTAAACGTATCTGTATTATGTGCGAGCTTTACTTATAAAAAATGCTCCACATTTGACTGTTATTTCATCATGTTCAATGTTTAACAAAGAGTAAAATTAGTCTTACCCGTCAACCTAATATTTTTGTCATGGGGTTGTTCACGACTTTGCCCAGACTATGAATTTTCAGTTACTGTTAAATCCGCAACTACACAATGTAGTATATATAGACCAGTACATCCGTTTCGACCAGTAGAACACCATAACAGCAAAGATGATACATTAAGAGAAGAATCACCACGTACCTGCAGCCAATCATGAGAACGTTAGCGATAGACTCGGTAACGACCCAAGGGCCAAAAGGTACATTAGGTGATTCTTGGCTCTTCGCCCTTCACCTAATGTACCCTTTGCTCTTGATATTAAACTATCTACTAAAATGTACAAAAAATAATTCCGATGTATAATAGTAAAATAATCAACGTATAGATTAATATAAATATATGATAGCAAATCCGTCCAGCTTGTAGACTGCTCCTTTATGCATTTTCTTGGTAATTCATTTTACCGGTAGATCTTCGTTTTTACACAGTAGATTTTAGTTTTCGAATCAATATCATCCTCATTTTGTTGTGTCTAGAACATATTGCTCATTATTCTTGTTCTGAAGTAACCACACAGGTTTGGTTAAAACCTCCGCCTCTTTTAGCATTGTATCCACCTCTGCTATCATCAAAACTTCTTTTGGAGTCAAAGCTCCGACCGCCTCCTCTCCTATTCATACTTAGTTGCTCAAGTATTTCAGAATTTTTGCACCAAAGAAGCTCCCTCTCCGTCTCTATGTCTGGTGTAAACTCATCCTCAGAGCTATGGCTATCAGTCCAGCCGTCTGAATTAAAACCCATGATTCAGTTACCCGCCACAATCTTAGAAGATATTTTTAATCATTTGTGACCTGCCAAGTCCTTTATCAGCTCGAGGGTCTGCCATACTGTTTAGGTTAGAACCTTAAAACTTCGTCATAAATTTCATCGGCAGTCTAATCCTAGTCCTAGTAAATTCATTTCTCGTCACTTAGCGGGGCTCTTCCACCTCTAATCACCATTAAAGCCTAGAGATAGGACATAGTTAAGCTTGTGCCTATTATTTTTTTGCATGGTGTAGACTGGAGCATATTTTTAGATGTACTACCAGTCAATCCTAGTACGCATATTTAGAATCATCTATGGGTGGTTCTTTTACCATTTATTTGCCACATCAAGTTTAAAGAAAATGTCTATTCAGATCACAAAAAAAAAAAATAATAATAATAATAATAATAATAATAATAAAGTAAAAGAAACCTAAAGAATATTCCCTGACAAAAAGTTCTTTCTTTTAAAAGGTCCCTTCTTTTTGGGATTTCATTGTTTCCTTGCCCTTCTACAGTTTTGCTCCTCCCGCTTCCATCAAGCTGTTATAAATTACATTAAGTGCCACCAATGGTACCAGGATGGAGAGCACTGGGATTCCCAGGTCCCGTTCGAGCTTCTCCACCCCACTTTGTTGCAGGAGGTGGATCTCATTACGATTTGGATATTCACGCTAATTACGCAGATTTCTTGGAGTTTTATACCCAGGAAATGGTTCCAAAATGTCGGCCTTATGGAGACCCTCTCCACCTATACCTTGACAGAGATATCCTCATGCAGATGCTAGGTGACGATCGACATGCAGAGGACATTCTCCGCTGCATTCAACGATGGGCCAATCACGCTCCCATTCTCCATTTCGGCCGTCCGCAAACCTATTTTGAGGTTTGTTTTGCCTTGGCCATTCTTATGGACCAATATGTCGAGGCTGAAGCTACTCCATTGGAAAAAGGCAAGATGCCTATTCCTATTGATCCCGCTGAAGAGGAGCGGATTAGCCATACTGATTCGCTCGTTGGAAGCAACTAGCCAACGAGATGCCCGTGCACTGGATCCAGGGCCATAAACGCGTCAGACTAAATGGGCTCCTGACGATCCTTCTCAACAATCAAGAGTATCTGTTGCTCGACGATATCCTGTGGGCATACCATGTCATCCCCGACACCCAACATGTATAGAAAGAGGAGATCCTGTATGAGCTAGCTGAGTACTGTCAAGATGATTTTCTTGATTTTTTGCCCCCTAAGTATCCACCCCAGATCCAGCAGTTGCTCAAGTTCCACCCAGAAGACCTTGAGATGAGATCTTATTAGGCTTGCGGCATCTTATGCTGCAAGATCCTCCTTGTCCACCACCTAAGGATGCCTTTACTGCCATGGGTCCACACATCCGTAATATCAATGACGTGGTTGTGCCTATGGAGGAAGACGACGAAGGTGAAGATCTCTATGATAACAAGGAACATCTCAAGGAGGAGAAGGAGGAACTCCAAGATGAGCAGGTCAGAGTAAAGCTTGAGGCTGAGGTGGCAACCTCCACTATTCTAGAGGTAGCAGCCTTGAAGAATCATTTAACAAGATTCTTTCTCTCAGCTTTTCGACAAGGTCAAATTCTATTCTTCCCTAGGGCGCTCGCTCCCGAGGCCGAGGCATCCTTCTGGGCACTAAAAGCTTTGTCCGCCATGGCCGGGCATAAGAAGCTTCACTACAATCTTCACGTTGCTGTGCTGGTGAACCGGGATTTGGCACTTGCTGCCCTAGGCCAAGATATTGCCGCATGGATGAGCATGAAGATGCTCGTGGCCGCACCCTTGGCCACCGCCTTCTCTCCAGTGGTGGCATCAGTAGCTGCCCTTACTATCAGCCCCGGCGTCGCTTTGCTCCACCAGCGACAACCACCGGAGCCCCCTACGCAGATGGACCAGGATGCAGGGCCTAGTTCCTGAATATACTTTCTTTGCCTTGTATTGTTTGGCCTTTGGCCATTACTACATGTATTATTCATATAGGCATCTCTATGCCGACCTATTAATACAAATTGCAGTCTTTCTGTATTAATTGTCTTTTTCTTTGCTAATCTCTTCTACGTAGCGTCTAAGTCATTAATTGCACATCTTCTACGCGGCTTGTTACCGAAACAAATGTGCCACTTCACCCCACTAACGGGTGGAAAATTGTTACACTCCTTCAAGACAAAGCCGTCCACAACTTGTGGTGATGCAAAGAAGTTGGTCCTACTGGGATTTCACCAATGTAGAAGCATTCCTTGACATTGATGATCACCTTTGGGAACTTTATGGGGCAATGAACAACTTGTTTAACCTCTTAATCATAAACCCAACCCTGGAGTATCAGGATATCATTATCCAGGCTTGGCGCAAATATACTTTAGTGCGTTCAGTGAGAGAATGAGAATGAGAATGAGAGAGTATCCTTGATACAATACTGCATCCATTTGCGGTGCCAATAAAATATAGGCCTGTATAATCATCTTGCATAAGACAAAATTTCATTTCTGTTGGTCGTTTGGGCCTTATCGTAAATGTAACCTTCTGTTCTACTTTAATGTCAAATCTTTCCTTATTGATGATCTTATTATAACAATGTGAAGATGTGGTGCTTATCCCGCTTTTATTGACATTCTAGGCGGTTGCGTCCCGTCCGTGGGCGACACCCAGTGGCACCCGGGCGCCTTCGCTGAGCGAGGGTGCTCATCATCAAGCGTCAGATGACGCAACTCCAGCAGTATGTCCTGCAAAGGCCCATAGGCCCTGGAATGGCGGAAGAGGGACAAGAAGTGTCGGTCACCGAGCTGCCTCCACCACCAGCCATGCCAACTCTAGGTTGGGAATCCCCTACGCTGACACGATCTAAACGTGGCCGCCATTCTTCATCTTCGGATAGTAGCTCTGACTCATCGGATTCTGATGACTCTTCCGATTCCACCGCCTCGGTGCAGGACCGTGCTAAGTCCAGAAAGAAGGATTACCAGAAGGCGGTGTATTCTGCTATCACCAGCATTTGGAAAAACCACAGACTTGCTCAGTTTTCAGGCACTTCCCATTCTGGTGTGGACGCTAAGTCACACTATATTCCTCGGGCACATTGCTGCAAACGAATACAAACCTTCTATCGCTTGGAACAGTGCGGCATGACGGTACAAACCTATACTGATGAATTCATGCGCCTCAGCTTTATGTTCCAGGGATCAACGAATGCCGTGCAGTCGAAGGGTATGTTGAGGGGTTGTCACCCACTTTAAGAAAGATGGTGCCTGCGATTGATCAGCAAAAGCCTTGAGTTTGGAGGATGATATACCCAAGTCCCCTTACCAGCGACCTCCAAGTGGGAACCAAGGCAAGCCGTATATATCATATAAGGCCCGCTCTCCTAGCTCGGGACCTCCTCAGTAGCCTCCTTATCAGAAGTCGGAAAAGAAAGTCAGCTTCAATGTTCCCGATATGTCAGGTGTCCCAAATAGCACAATGCAGCAATTCCTCCAGTCTATCCCGAGGAAGGCTCGTGACCAGCTACGACGAGATAAGTCCTGCTTCCGATGCTTCCGACCAGACCACCGAATGCAAGATTTCCCATACGTCACTCAGGCAGCACAGATAGCCATGCCAGAGGTAGATTGGGATGAGCTGACATCTTTTTGTGAAGTCCCAGCCCTGGCGGAGGAGGAGGTGACTGATTATATACAAGGTAAGTCTCAATTTTTTTTTGCTGCTATTGAGACCTTTCAGGCCGACTGTCAGCCCAGTGTCATCTCTACAGTGGGTAAAATTGATAGCAAACCATCCTTATGAACACGGGTAGTACCCACAACTTTGCATCGCTTAGGTTGGCCCAAACTCTGCAATTATCTTCCTTGAAATCTAAGCCAAGACCAGTCACATTGCATAATGGAGCTGTCCGCCACACCCAAGGCCGTCTTGAATATCCAATTACCAGGGGCACCCGTTGCCTTGGGGGCTGAAATTATGAATATTGGAAAATATGACTTGATTGTGGGGATGGAATTTTTGGCAGCAGCAAAGGCCAATATAGATTGTGAGAAGCGTGCCGTCACCTTCACCGCAGCAAATGGGGTCCGTGTTAGTATAACAGGTAATGCAGTACATCCTATTATTTAGTGTATCTCCTTGCGTAGGCTGGGCAAAGCCATTTGTTATAGACATGTGGCTTGCATTCTTAGGCTTGCATCGCTTGAGGCTCAACAAGAAGAACTTATTCGAGGCTTGCCCCTCATTCATGAGTTCCAGGATCTCTTTCCAGATGAAATTTGGAAATTACCACCCTTCAGGGGGGAAGAGTGCGAGATTGCACTCCAACTAGGTACCAAGCCTACCAGTAAGGCTCCTTAGCACATCCGAGTTGGTAGAACTTAAGAAACAGTTATAGGAACTTCTAAAGCTAGGCTTCATTCGGCCGAGTGTTTCGCCTTTTGGAGCTCCTATCTTGTTTGTTAAGAAGAAGGATGGTACTTTGCGCATGTGTATCGATTACTGTCAGCTAAACAAGCGTACTATCAAGAACCGGTATGCATTACCACCGGCCGATGACCTTATGGATCAGCTGCAAGAAGCTAAGTATTTTTCCAAGATAGATCTTCGATCTGGCTACCATCAAATAAGGATTAAGGAGGAGGATATTCACAAGTCTGCTTCCACACCCGTTATGGACATTATGAGTTGCCCCAACAACCTTCATGCATCTCATGAACGATGTCTTCAGAGATTATTTAGACGAGTTTGTCATTATTTTCTTTGATGACATTCTTATCTATAGTAAAACTCTGGAGGACCATGAATGCCATCTTTGGCTGCCTCTCCAGAAGTTGCGGCACCACCAACTATTTGCCAAGTTTTCCAAATGCAAATTTGCGACCACCAGGTCGAGTACTTAGGTCATATTGTTTTCACTGATGGTATTGCTATACAGACCCAGCAAAAATTGAAGCAGTCAAAGAGTGGTCGGCTCCTACTAATGTTTCGGAAGTTAGAAGTTTCCTGGGCTTGGCAAGATATTATCGTAAGTTCCTTAAGGACTGTGCTAAGATCACAGCACCCCTCACTGACCTCACAAAGCATAAGAAGGTCAAAGACTGGGCATCACATAGCAGGCTTCCAACAGTTAAAGGACACCTTAACGTCAGCACTAGTCCTCACGTTACCCCATCCTCAGAAGGACAAGGCCGTTGCAACCGATGCCAGTAAGATAGCAATTGGAGCTGCCTCGATGCAAGAGGGACGAGTCATAGCCTATGACTCTAAGAAAATGAATGATGCAGAACAGAGATATCCCACCCATGACCAAGAATTGCTTGGGGTTGTGCGTGCCTTTAGCATGATCAAGATATTATCTTCTTGGGCCCGGTTCCAATTAGACCGCAGTCGCCAAAGTCTTCAATATATTTTTACACAGGCTAATCTTAATCTCCAGCGCAGTGGATAGAATTTTGGAAGAGTATGACTTTGACATTTTGTATAAACTTCGGGAAGCATAATGTTGTTGCTGATGCCTTGTCTCCAATTATCCAGTTGGCGACATTATCGTTGCAATCTTTCTCCACTTTTGCAAGTGAATTTGGGAAGACTATTGAGCAATCTCTTCCAATAGATCCCGAGTTTAGTGAAGTCGCGGGCAGCCTTTCTAAAGAGGTCGGGACAAACAAGGAGAGGGAAACGTTCAAGCATTATAGGAAGGGCGGTAATCTTTTATTCTGCAGAGATAAGTTGTGTGTACCCGAGTCATCAAAGAGTTCGAAGGCTTATCCTCCATGACACACATAACATTTCCATTGCTGGTCATGCTGGATTCATGAAAACATATTTCAAGATAAGATCCAGTTACTTTTGGCCTGGTATGAAGAAGCATATCTACTGTGCTTGCAGTGGCACCACCACCAACACCACCACACTCTTACGACCTCTTGCCCGTGGAGGCCACAAAATTCTGAGAGGACTAAAGGCGTGGACTAGGAGGTCGTCTTCTTTGTTTCTTTGTAGTGCCCTCAACATCTGATGTGCCATGCCTATGTTTTCACCCATTTTAGCAGCGGTTAGAATCGAACAAAATCTTGAGATGATTCAGCTCCCCGATTATGATATTGTAGGGGTAACCGATCTGGTCCCCCTTTCTGTTCTTGGCAGGGAATTTCGCTCCCGGCTGCCGCCGGTCGCAAAATTGCCCTAAGGGGTCCCAGATAGGTTACCCCTATACGTCCTCCTCTATCCGGAAAGCCATGGCTTTTCGCCCAATCCATCTGGCCAGATCTCCGTCCGTTCATAGTTCAGGCCCAAAATATTTTCCCTCCGTTCATAGTTCAGGCCCAAAATATTTTCCCTTTTGTTAACAATTTTCTTGTGTTAACAATTTTTGCTTATTTTCTTTTTCTCTACGGTCACACATTCGACCTTGCCCCTTGCCATGGTTCTTTCTTTACCATTCCTTCCTCCCTTGTATCTTTTTACTCTTCAATGGGTTTTTATTTCCCAATCTCAGCTGACACTTTTATTCCTTAGATCTTCTTCAACCTTCATTGCTCATAGCCCTCCGCGTCACCATTGCAATTTCTTTTCTGGCTTTTGCCCCTAGGGCCATAACACTTTTCTCTTTTCTTTCATGGGTAATTCCACTTCCATGATTCTTCTCAAGGGTTTTTCTCCCTTTTCTCGACATCTTTTCTTCTTCAAATCTTCGTGACTTGACCCCTTCTTTATTTGAGGCCTTTATTTTGTCACGTTATCTTCATATTTCCACCATAGGTATTTTTTCTTCTATAGGGTTCTTCTTCCGACAACCGGTTCTTCCATATCCTTCCATGGGCCATTCGTAACACCTCTCTCAGGCTACTTGCTTCCTCCTTCCATATTTGCCTAGCTTTCTTCACTAAGCTAGCATGATTCCCCGAGCTATATTCTTATTGATATGCTTTTTGCAGATTTTTGCCTCGATTTGGCAGACGACAAAGGGATCGAGAAGGGCCACAAGAAGTATTTCCTGCAGGTTTTAAAGATGTTTAGACCTCTACCAATGGTATGCGTTCTTATTCAGACCTCCATTGCATGATTCATGCTTGAATAGCCATTTGCAATGAAGCAAACATTTTCCTAAGTACTTGAATTGTATACTTTGTTGTAGCCCAAGATACTCAAGCACAAGAAGAAGCTGAGGAGGATGGTAGAGTACCTCAAGAAGAGCCTATTGCAGTAGATGAAGCAGCAACCAACCAAACACACCAAGTTGGGAAGAAAGAGAGTGCCTATTAAATGCTTCAAACCTCCTTCTCCACAAGCTGAACTAAATAAAAGAATGAAAGCAAAGGGCAGACCCATGAGGAAGAGTGAGAACACTGACATAAATTTACAGCAAAAATGATGCTGCTCCATTTGAACCAGATGCCGAAGATCTAAAGGATGATCACCACGATGCTGCGCATGAACCAGTGGAATATCCTAAATCTGTTGCATCAAATAATCCTTCTAGTTAATAGTTTTATCATTTCAAATGAATGGAGAGCTAATATCAATGTTATTTGTAGGAGCTAGTTTTAATCAAAGAGTTGAGTCTTGGAATTCTAGCCAAAAAGTCGAATCTTGGAACTCCAATCAAATCCAAAATTTGTGGTACCCCTCTTCCAGCATGAGCGGTTAGCCCGATGAACCAAAAGCGGGAAGCGATTAAGGGCGTCGAGCCTTTGCTGGAACCCCTCGGCGTTCCTAATGCAAAATGGGAAGTCATTGCCATGGACTTCATTGTGGGTCTTCCATAGACCTTAGCGGATTTGACGCCTTGATGGTGGTAGTCGACAAGCTTTCTAAGGTGGCTCATTTCTTACCATGCCGCACTTTTATTCTCCAAAGAGATTTTTCGACTCCATGGGATGCCATGCACCATTATGAGTAACACCTTGAGATACATTGCCCAAAAGAAAAAAACAAATGAGAACTCCCTCATCACGGCTTGGCCCTTAGTCTTTGCTTCTGCTGACTTGAAGGCGATAATGACTGTTGATATCACGGCGTGCGAGAAATGGTTCGACCAGTTGCATTTAAGCTGTTTAAAACTTACACAAGGGAATTTAAAGCACAAACCTTCCTAGCATCTTGTGAAGCATCCTCCAAAAAAACTCCAATATTATGTCGAGATTTCAATCGGGATCGAAAACACATTATCTGACCATATTTATGTCTTCACAACATGTTTCGAGGCCGTCCCGGGCAATTCTGGCGTATCACGCATGAGCTCACATTGTTTGATGATTGAGCGGGGGAGATGGATGAAAATTGAAGAGAACCAGAGACTTTGTACCTGCGGGGAAGGAATAGAGACGGAGAAACATGCCATTTATTTCTGCCATAGGCACGATGCTCTTCGTGCCAAAATATTCCATGTTAAACTGGGATTTACCTATGGATGAGCTCTTCCATTACCTGCCCACACTCCCAAATTTAGGAACTATCTCCGAAACTTACGCTCATCACCGACCACCACTAATGGTTAGATGTAAAGAATATTGTTTTTGTTCCATAGCCTACGGGCTCCCGCGGACGTTAATAGACTTTATTATTATTATTATTGTTATTATTGTTATTATTTCAGATCGTGATCCTAAATTTGTTAGTGCTTTTTAGAAGGACTTCTTTAGCACTATACAAACCAAGCTTGCCATGAGTATGGCCTATCACCCTCAGAGGCAGTCAGAGCGTACCAATCGCATTATTGAGAATATGCTACGCAATTACGTCTGGAATAAGCAATCTCAATGGGCAGATTACATTCACCTGGTAGAATTTGCCTATAATAGTACTAAGCAGGAGTCCTCGATGATGTCTCCCTTTATAATCACATTTATATCAATGTCTTACTCCAGATCGTGGCATAACCGGGTTTCCAAGGTGGCAATCTCACAGTGATTTATTACGGATATGCAAGTCTTAGTAGAAAAAATGCGGGGGTATCTATTGGCGGCACGAAGTCACCAAAAGTTTAGCGGATAGACCGTACCCCAGGAGTTTTAGGTTGGTGAATCAGTATGGTTGAAAATCAAGGTTAAGCGGGCCAAGCTCAAGATTGGTAATTGCAAGCGGCACCGCGATAAATGGGACCCTTCTAGATTATTGAGCGAATAGGTCCTCAAGCCTATAAGTTGAATTTACTGCTCATCTCAAGGTCCACAAAGTTTTCCACGTAAGCCTTTTGAAAAAGCACACCCCGATCCTCATGAGATTCTTGATATGCCAACATACGGAGATAGCCAGGGCGAGCAATTGAAAATTGTCCCGGAAGCTCTTCTCGGCCCAGTTATATGAGCAAGCGAGAAGAACCCGGATATTCTGATGTTTGGTTAAGTGGAAACACTTGCCTCTTGGGGATGCCACAAGGTCCTTAAACAAGACCTTGACAAGGCTTACCCCGGAGCTTCATGCGGCAATGCGGTCGGACTATCCCGCGATGCTATCAACTCAGAGCTCAATGGTATGTAGAGTAGTAGATCCGATGGGGATCATGCGAGAGGGTTGGGATAGACCGTCCTAGGATAGGAGGAATTGCATCATATTAGGATGCAATCGTCTCAACTAGAGAATAGAATGTTGCCATTCCTTATCTTGAGAGCGACTTACAAGCCTTAGGCATTATAGGATTCCCACATTTCCATTTTTTGTTCATCTAAAGGGGATGGTCCCTTCAACCCACAACTTTATATAATTGTATTGATTATTGATGTCTTGTAATCCTGCTTGGTCGTAATGCATACAACAACATCTGCGGTTCTATGGCCGACTCACTTTAGGGAAATCATGATGTGTTCTTATATGTGTTTCTTATGGTCCCTTTGGGACCTTGTTGTTGTGCATATTAAGTGTTTTCTATATTTATGGTGTGAAAGGACTCAAATCCAAAACTTTTGATCGTTGTTTGTATCTCCCTTGCTTTTTCTACTAATTATATTACTCTATAATCCTTAATCTTTGAGGACAACATTATCCCAAGGGGGGTAGAATGTGACATTCCACGTATTTATATGCTATATATATAGCTACTATGACATGTCACCAGGTATGTGGGTTTATAAAGAGAGATTATGAGCTAACATTAAAGGGGTTTTAAGTTAGCTATACTAAACAATTAGAGCTAGTCAATCTTAAGCTAATCCTATATTATAATATTATCTAGTAATTCTTGGATTTGGATCCGACCCTAGATCGGACGGTTTAGATTTAGGGTTGCAGATCCAACGACCATAACACCAATTAAGAATAGGTCAATTTCGTCCACCCTCCCTCCTCCTCATCGCTTATCTCCGTCATTCCTTCCCTGCCCTTGCCCGTCGTGTTTTCATGGACGACCAGAGTTTTTAGTGCCTTAATGTCTAAGACTGTAGCACATAATGGACGCGTTGGATGAAGGGAAAAAGAGAATGATATTGGCAGACGAAAGAAACTGGAGGAGAATAAATGGGATCATTCTTTTACTAGGGAGCTTCCGCTTGTCAGGCTTTTGTTTCCAGATGGCTCTTGGATCGGACTCGGAATATGGTTCAAAGTCTTGAAGAACATCTATTTTCCTTTCGAGCTTCACTGGATCAAAATCCCTTCTGGAGCAGATAATATCTCAAAACTGGCATGGCAGACCTTTTCTTTTAGATTCCAGAGCAAGCTACACAATAGGTATGCTTCTCCTTGATCTAGATCTTTTAGCGTTTTTGGATCAACTTTGTTAGATGGTGCGATCACATAAAGCTGTAACCTAGCTTTTGTTGGTGTTATATATTGTTTTGAATTTGCCATGCGGTTCTCTGAGGGGGATTTTACAAGTCACTACAAAATTCTCTCTTGGTAATTCACAAGGTGTTGCATCTTTGAAAGTTATTATAGGCTGCATCTTATATAAATATCTAAATCTTTGAGACATGTTGTCAATCTCTAGATTGTTAAATTGGTTCAAATAGCTAGCCTTCATCATATATGATCTAGGGTTTTTACTCAATCCCTTATATTCATATTCTGAATGTCATTGCCTTTGCAATGTTTTCTGAGAATGCAAGACTATAGATAAGATGTTCTTTGAGTCATATTGTTGGGGCAAAAAGAGTCATATTGTTTATTGTCTTAAGGGCATGAGCTAGCCATTGTTCATGCTAAGCAAGGTCAGATTTATTGTTGTCCAGATAATCCTCCGTTGTTATAATTGGGCCTGCGCAATGCATTTTGAACTGGCTGAGGTCATTGGATATTTGCAGTAGTTTTTAGAGTAGGTTCTCTATTTTGCTTCTCTCATGAGATAGATATGGCATACAACTAATCTCTCAAGTGGCCAAATTACGTTTGTGATATCCAAGGTGAAAACTCACAATTACGCCTTTGTAGGTTTTTAACAACAAAAGCACAGAGACAAATTGTTGAAGAATGGGCACACATAGTGGGCTTTCATTTAAGCGTCCAGCGATTACGAGCCAATGCATTGGGGGTAAAAGCATGCTCGATTGTACCACTTTTGGAACCCTCAAAAAGTACCTACCTTTGGGTACTTTTTAAAGCTGGTACTTCATTTTTTCTTTCCATTAAAATCAATGAAAATTTTTGAATTGAGGGTCAATAGCATGTCAATCTATAGTACTAGAGGATAACAATACTACTAATGACTAAAATAAATGAATTAACTCTCAAACTTATTTTTTATTGCGGCATTTTTGCAAGTTCCCAGTACCCAGTGCTGGGTACTTTTCTGGGTAGTTTTGTACTACCTAAATAGGTACTTTAGATGGTACACCCTAGCATGCTTTCACCCATTGACCCAACAAAATTATCAATGCATTTGCTACATTTTTCGAGTTTGCTGCCTTTGGCTTTGATCTCTGAGTTTCCTTGCTCTAGCTTTTCTAGCTGCATTTGAATTCAGAAGGAGATTGGGAGAGGTTTTTGTTAAATGTATTACATGGTCTTTGTCTAATCATTGTACAGTGTGTGCGGAAATGACACAAAGAATACAGTTTTCTGTCAAATCTACAATCTATTGTGCAGAGATGACACAAAGAATACAGTTTGTCTGTCAAATCTATTCTGACAATCTATTGTTGTATTGAAAGTGAGTGTCTCACGATTGAAAAAGAACAAATGGCATTTACAAATGGTAAATCTAATTTGCATGTTGCTTTGCGAAGCCTTCATTTGTGGGCATATTACTTAGTCCTTTTCAATTTATAAAGTGCTATCCTTATAAGAACCTGCTTTGCATTTGTTGTTGGGCTAGCAGTGACACAAAAGCTCCATTTTGATATGCCTCATTCTCTCCTTTATGCTCCAATGTCCTTTTTCAACTAAACCCAACATTCTCTATTGCATGCTGCAATGTCCTTTTCTGACTCAATGCCAGCTGCTTAGATTTTAATCAAGATAGGAAAGCTGGACCATTGTATATATTTGTAATTAACAAGATTGCGTATTAAACGGGAGCAAATCATTCAAACGAGAGCAAAAGGAATATTCCTAAAAGATTCCCTTTTTTTCACAAAAAGGGGGTAAAATGAGGTAAAAAAAAAAGTTGCATGAAATTCAATTTTGACCCCCCCAAATGACTAGTTTTTTCGTGGAATGAAAATATTGACCTTTTTAAAGTGACACTTTTCAAAGCAAATAGAATGTTCTTGAGTATGTTTTTAGAGAAACTCTAATTTCAAAGGATAAAATATTTAACAAAAGTTGAAGTAAAATGCCGTGAATCGATCTTGTAGTATTCTCAAAATTTGAAGATAAAATCTTCATATTCACATGCAAAATTCTGATCTTTTTCTAAGACTTCGGTTATGTGCAAAAGTGTGAGGAGTGATGGAAGGAGGGATCGAGGGCGTCATCATGTTCATTTATGCCATCCTCATCTCCTTCACTTCTTTCCAACATCACTTTCGAGGAAGTGCTTGAGTTGTCTTCCTCATCACTATCAGCAGATGGTGAAGCATTGCCACCACCACTCCCTTCTTCATCCTCTTCCTCGTAATTACAAGCCTTTTTAAGCAAATTAATAGTTTTTTTTTAGAAGCGAGGCGATTGTGCGATTTCAATTTAAAATCATAGCATAATATAGTCACATCATTCAAGTTCAGCTCATCCCTACAACCCACTTTCTTAGACTTTTTCCCTTTTCCTTGACTTCTCATTTCTAATTCATACCTACCTTCAAAAAGCATTTTACGAGCGTGTCACCGGCCCGATTGAATCTTGAGTTTAGTTACTAAGCCTTCCTCCTTGGTATGTCAAGAACTTTTGCTATCCAAAAGGGTCGACCTTTGTCATCTTCCTCAGTTGGAAGAGCAATCAGCATACCTTTGGCAATTTCTGTGATATTGCCTTGAGGCTCATTCCTACGTCTCGGTCCAAGGTACATGACTCGGTCCTCGTCTTCCTCTGCTGCGAGTGCTACTCTTTGTAGCATTGCTTGAACTGTTTGGTTAGGGGGTTGATGGAAGGTATCGAGGCCATTGAAGCGGTTCTTGCAAGCTGTCTTAGAGTTAGATTTTTGTGTGACCTCTTTACGGTCAAGAAAAAATTTCTCCACCACATTTGATCTTCTTACGAGAAGTACTTGAAGCAGGAAATGCCATTTTCAATGGCTTTTAAGGATGTCCTTTACTTGGACTCCTTAGGATTTTGAGAGGAAGTTGCTTTCGGCATGCTCTATGAGGCAATGGTCTAGAACAAATTTAAGGAAGTGCAATCCCTCTGGCTGGACTCAATCCTTAGTTGTGGTGTACTTCTTCCCCTGTAAGCTTTTGTCCATCCTTCAAGTAGAACTTGATGTGATGTTGAAAGGTAAGATCATTCAACTTGTTCACGGCCAGTTCTCTATCTGAACGTTGAGGAAAAACAAACTCTCTAAAGTCTGCGATCTCTTTAAGAAGCTCGACCCTTTGGAGCAGAGTGTAAGAATCTTCAATGACTCGAACTAAAGTAGGAAGACAAAAGCTTTCTTCCTTCTAAAGAAACGCCGCAATCTGGCTTGAACATCTGGTCAATCGATCATGGGTGTGCCCTACAAGTAAAATCCAGGCTTTACTTTTAAAGAAGATCCTTAGCTCCACTAGCATAGCACAATAAGCAAAAGTGTTTGATTCTTGTTCTCTCTTGTAGTGTTGTCAAGTTGCTCTTGCTAGCCGCGAGGGACCTTATTAAGTTGTAATTGTCGGGTTTGGGTCACTATGCAAGTTTGGATCGTCAAAATACTTTGCACTTTAGACTTCCTTTTAAAGACCATGGCTCCTACAAGGTGGACTTTAACAAAACATTCCTCTGGCACATCTTTTGGAATATTTAGGAAATGGGGTAGAGTTGTCTTTTTGATCTATTCCATCAATTACAATGGACATATATTCAGTGGGCGTTCGAGAGCTTTTTACATGTTTGGCGAGCTTTCTTCTCTCTGCTGCTTGTTGTTCACGATGTCTGGCAAGATTACATTTGCACAATATCGTAAAAGAAATAAGGTTAAAACTTTTTCTTCAAAGCAAGTGTTAGGATGGAGGACATGAGCTTACTTCATGCGACCTCTCTTGTCTTTGCGGTTTCTCGTTGACTTTTAATTACGCATCTCGAGCAAACGGACATTCTATGTCTCCTTGGAATTTTCACAAGGCCAAATTCACTTTTCCAGTCCGGTGAAATGTGAGTAAGATGTCTTTGGCCCGAATGCATGTCTCTTTGTATTCTTTGAAAGGCGTCTTTTTTTGTAATGTTGTGCGTGAGATGATACATGTTGCTATTAGGCAACTTCTCACATGTCTCTAAAATATTTCTCCATCCATGTAGCAGCCCGCGGGGCATGCATAGTTACAACTCTTCTTGGTCCACGATGATCATCAATTCTTTGGGTTTTGTCCGATCTTTTGTGTATTGAGACATTCTTGTGGACCCTAGGCGGTGGACAACCATGAAGCATTTTTGGCGGACTTGTTCACGGTTAATGTAGTGCAAGAAGGTGTTGCGGTGCAGTCTTACATGATAAGCTAAGTAGGCATTCAGTGCACGCCAATGTCATTGAAAGCTGTAGTTGTCTCTAGCGCTTTCGTAGTTTTGCCATATTAAATCTGTTGATGCAACCCAAAGCAGCATTTAGTTCTCGGGGAGTCTTCTCATTTTTTTGTTCATCCATAAGGTTTCTTCTTCTTCTGAGGAGGAGCATGCTCTCAAACTAAAATCCACCTTGAATTTCTTTGTAGATTGGCTGGAGAACATGTAATCTCCTTGTTCCTCGTTGGTGTCATCATCTTCTTGGTGTCATCATCTTGATGAAACTTCTACTCTAAGGTAACCTCCTCTATCCTGATTGGTGTATTTGTAGGGAGAATAGACCACGTGAAGTTGTTCCCAGAAAAGCGGTAGTACGGTGTTAAAGGATGGTGAAGGCCCATAAGAGGTTGTGGCATCAAATTTCTTGTACCATCTTGAAAAGGAGTTCTTGCAAACATCTCCTTTAGAAGCGGTTGGAATTCTACAAATCCATGTGTCTAACCGTTGTGTGAAGAGGAGTACATGTTGCCGACATCGTCCTCATTTGTAGTGAAGTCACGGAGAGAGAAATTGTAGTGAATGTCACGGTCTTCTATTTTACGTTTCCTTGTATATTTGCATGAAGGGGAAAAACTACAAAGGGGGGAAACTTGTTCTTGAGCACCCGTTGTTGTGGAGCATGTGTAGGTCGAGGGGGATGGAGCGAAGGGTGGTGGCAGCATGCTCAGGCCCAGTGGTGATGCTTTGGAAGGAGATCCTGGTGTCACGCGTCTCTTTTGGACTTGGTGGCGGTTGGAAGGGTGGTGGAAGTCTATTCGTCTTTGGACTTGGTGTCTCTTGAGAAGCAACAACGATGAATTAGAGGTAGGAGTTCGGAGAATACGCTCTTGAAGAAAAAAGGCGTTGTTCGAGCATGTCCTCGGAACTAGAAGGCTTGAGACAACGAAAAGGTGGTGGAAGTTTGTTCACGAAGCGGTTTGTCATCTTAACAAGCTTTAAAAAATTGTAGAGATTTGAGAAATGTTCTCTCTTTTTAAGCTTTTCTTATTCGAATACAAAGGCCACCTAGTACAAGTAGAAGTTTCCGTAACAATTAAGTGAAAGGCAAACTAAATGCTATTAGGAATACACTTTCAGCGAGCGGTAAAGCTAAATGTATTCTACTTCATAGAATACGAGCAAGGCCGAAAACCGTACCTTTAAAAGGAAATTTTGGCGCCTTGATTCGTATTCAGTCTCTACGAGCTCAAGTCGCCCGGCGCCAGTCCTCGAATATAATATTGAGGAGGCGTATTCCGATCCGCATAGGAAGACATGGACAGGTGAGCAACAAAAGTACAACGTACAATCATTTCTAAGTTCATTCCTTATTCCGGAATACACTTCCGCCTCGTGAAGGCGGAAGTGTATTCGAAATACACTTCCGCCATCAGCGGAAGTGTATTCGGAATACACTTTAAATTCATCGCGAAACTAAAGTGTATTCCGGAATACACTTTCATGACTTTAGGTTTTAAAGGACAATTATCTAGACTTTTCTCGTGTATTTTAGGCTTTATTTCCGCTTTTAGACTTGTTTTTTACCTTTTTTTTTTTGTCAAGAACATTGTTGTTTTGGCCTTTTTGTCTGTTTTTGTACTCTTTTTTCTTTTTGTTTAAGGCTATTTGTATTACGGAATAGTTTTATGCCAGTGTTTTATCTAAAAAAGTCGTGTTTACACACAATATGTCGAGGCAAGGCAATGACAGAAGAAACATTAGAAGAAGCCCATCAAGTTTTCCCGAAACCGCGCATCCGCAGAGAAGGGTTGAAGGCGATCTGCGCTGCGATTCTGAAAACTATCAAACCAGTGATGGTTCTTCACAAGGGGAACATCTGGAAAGTCTGCACCCTTACTTTCTTGCATGTTTGGCCGAGTCCCAGGTCTAAAAGTGCGATGGCCCAGGAGAGTTTGTCGCATGGGCACCATACAAGGTGTTAGTGAAATAACTGAAGTCAGGACAACGAGGCAGACTATCCTTTGCGACATCCCAAGGATTTATTCATGTTGATGAAGCCTACTTTAGATTGGTCAAAAGTGAACCCACCGCACTTTACGGTATGTTTCTTACTACATCAACAAGAGAACGCTTCGTGCCATTTATCAGCAGCGTCCAGCTAAGCACAGGGCGAAGACTTAAGCCCACAAAACGAGTCGGGCGGGGGAAGAGGAAGATCACGTGGGTCCATCGGGGAGTCCATCGTGCAAGCGGTCCATGAGGGGTCGGAAGAGTAGCCACCATTACCCACGCCAAAGAAGCGCGAGGCAAACCATAACTGCTAAAGAGCCAAAAAAAAAAACGGCTTTAATTACAACGAAGATGCTCACAGTGAACCCAAGAAGAAGAAGGGGAAAGGGCAAAGCACCTGTGTCGCCATCAAAGAAAAAAGGTTGATAAAACATAAAGAGAAAATGGAAGAGATTAACACGCACAAGTTTGTGCAAGGTGTCATTATTTGCGATCCACATCAATGAAGCTTCCATAGAAAATGAAGGCTGGTGAGAGAGGCCACTTGAGTTCATAAGATTTATACCGATCCTTGAGGAACACGAAGGACATAATAAGGAGCAATCCAAATGCTCATGTGGCCCCAATAGTTGTCCTTGTTGGCCGGGGCGGTGCAAAACCCCGGACTATGACAGAGAAAAGCAGCGACACCTACACTCACTCGTCTTGGGAGGAAATCATAGATTCAAGGCAAGAAGGCAACTTTACAAAGAGAAGAAAAGAACCCAAGGTACCTCTCAGTCCTGCCTTTTTTTTTCTTTTGTGGTCTTCTGAGTGAAGAAGCAAAAATCGTTGCCAACACTCACAATCACGACAGCGAGTACAAACTGAAGATGAGCTTATCGACAAGATCCGGTTTATGCCGCGAGGTACATAATTTTAAGAAAAATGCGGTGAGGACCTAAAGAAGCCAACTTTTTCCTTGGAGTTTGAAGGGGCGTGTGCCATTAAATCTTTTGCACAAAATATGGCCAGGGGCCAATAAAAGCGGATCTCTTATTAGCCACGATAACAGTTTCGATTAGCTTTTAGAGATGGCAAGGTAAGCACAAAAGCGTATTCGAATAGCAAATCAACTATCGACATGAAATCTTCTTGAGCAGTTGGGAACTCGAGGACGAGATATATATTTACAATGTTCGAGCAGGGGAGTTAAAGAGCAAGGAGCAAAGAGATGCGACCAAGAAGAAAACCTCCGAGCGTGCCCAAAAAAGAAATGACCATTCAAATGGAAAATGAAAAACGGGGCTTCTAGACCACGTAGCTTGGAGCAACTACTCCAAAAAGTTGTCGATAAGGAGTTTAGCCTAGAAGAAATGTCAAAGAATTGCACAAGTGAGATTTCGACACAAACTTTACTAT